>VDFB02000363.1:73332496-73563180 GCA_007258455.2 Sequoia sempervirens
CCTCCTTTGTAGGGCTTGATTTGTGCATGGAATAAGCTTAGTCAATAAACATGATGTGAGTAATGTCTTGGAAGTCAGATGAAATTATTGAGGTGTAAATGGTTGATTGTAGTATCTTGGTCTTGAGGAACTAGTTGATAAAAGTGAAAGTTTGGTGAGTTGTTTAAGGAATTGAAAGATTTAGAGCTCTTTATTAGGTTTTTGCTTTGAATTTAGATAAATTGATGATGACAAAGGTGTGTTAGGATTTGATGGATATAGGTTGTAACATGAAAGATTGGTTTTTGGTTATTTTTCCTAGGTAAAGTAAATTGAGTGGAAGGGTGCCTTGGTGAATGATGAAAGAATGGATTGTTTAGTGACTTTAATTAGGTTTCTTGTGCACAGATCAGTCATTTTTGTTGATAAATAAGATGTTTGAAGCTTGATGATGATAAGAAGAAGTATTGAAATGAGTTGGCTTGTTGTTTCCTTGTGCTTTCAAAATGAAACAATGTGATTTTTGATGAAAAGAGAAAGAAATTTTAGTTGCTTATTCAATTTTATCTTCTCCTAATTCAATTGGGTCAGATGTTGGTGTAGGAGCACCAAGGTCATCAAATACTTTTCAATTTTGTAAAAGGGATGAATGTTCAAATTTGCATTGAGTTAATCACAAAAGGTCATGGAAAAATGATGTAAAGCATGTTCAAGGTCATATGAGATCTTATTTGAATGTATTTAAGGTTATGGGTAAGTTCTAGGTGGTCAAAGTGGGAAAATGCAAACAAAGCAATAATGTAATATTGTTAAAAGTTGTTAAATTGACAAAAACAAGGAAATCAAGCATATTAAGGGTTAAAAGAGGTAGTTTCAACCAATAGAAAGATAGTTATGGAAAAGGAAATATCTTTAAAAGGCATGTAAAGGCGAGAAAAAGCAGAAGTTTTGTTCTTGTAATTAGATTTTGAAATAAAAATTCCCTATTTCTAAGTTTGCAGCATTACTCCAATTTAGGAACACCCAAAGTTAAATTATAGTGTGAATGCATGTAAAGAAGAGTTAGTTTCCAATTTCAAGAGTTGGACTTGGTTAGTTTTAGGAAACGAAAGAATAAGAGGTAGTTTTCAGTGCCCGACATAGTCCTTTTAGAAGCAAGTTTGAGAGTCCAATAGGGTTTTTCTTCTCTACTCCACCAATGTAGGTCAAGTAAATTGGTGTAGTAGGTTAATGTTAGGATTTTTTTCATGTTTTGATGATTGTAAGTGTAGGGAAAAGTAAGAATACCATGGTGGAGTTGCTACTACACTAGAAAATAGAGGATTTTCCTAAACAAAGTGATGCTACAGTCATGGGTCATGAATAAATAAAGCTTGCAGAGGCTTGGAAATGATGTAGAAGGTCTTGGAAGACATAAAAAATCATGTTCCAGGTGGTGGCTAGAGAAATAGAGGTTTGCAAGAGTATTTTTCACAAAACCCTCCTTCATTTGTGCTTTAACACCCTATAAACGAGGGTTTATTGGATCAGAACATTTTCATGGTTTTCAATCCCTATAAATGGTGAAATCTTGAGTTATAAGACATGCTTGAATATTTTTTTGAGGTTTTGAGTGATTTGGAATGGTTTTGAAGGGGTCTCCTTTGTAAAACAGGCCTAATCTACTAGCCTTTCTTTAGAGGACAGTCTGAAATCTAATGATTTTCTTTATGTCAAATGTCTAAGAACTTTGATATGTTGTGATGTGTTGGAAAGTGTTTCTAAATGTGCATTTATTTTTTTAATAAGCTTTGAGATAGGAATGTAACTACCTGATTCAATGGTTGACAGACCTACAAGAGGAATATGATATTGTTTGATCAAAACAAAGATATTTGTTTAAACAATGGAAAGGATGATATTGAGTGCTTGGCTACTATCAAACTAATGATATAATTGATGTTACTAAATTTGGTTAAGGTGTATAAGACAGGTTTGGTGACTTTGATGGTTGGATGGGTGAGTATTATGAAGCCTTTTGAGCAAATTGGTGATTGACCACAAGATGATAATCAAAATTTTGTTGTAGTAGGATTTTGTAACCTGTAAATAGACTACTGCAGTCAAAATATGGTGAGTACAATGCTTGATAATGGATTGATAATAGTGAGGTATGGTTTAGTTGATTTTTTGCCTTGGTGAATAAATGAAAGGATGAATTGTTCAAGTGTCAATAATCAGGTTTATGTTGTTTTTATGGTGGTTGAGAATTATGTGAATCTAATTGATTAAGTCAAAGTTTTCTTTAATATGGTTTTTTCTTTGAATGAATCAATTGGAATACTAATTAGTGGAATGATGAATGATGGCCTATGGAATGGCTAAGATAATTTGAGTGGATTTTGGTTGAATGAAAAGTAGATTTCTGATGAAATTATATTTGATCTTCTCATAATTCTATTTGGGATTGAAATCCCTTGAAGAAATGATGTTGATGGTGTTTTTTGGATGCTCTGCATCAGATGTACCCTGATGATTGGGTGTTTTGATATGATGCTCTACATCACTAACTGCCTTGTCTATGCTATTGCTACTATTATGGTTTCATATATTTTTTCCAAGCATCCATAGTTTGTCGTGCTGGTGCACCTTTGCAAGCACATTCCTCTATGTGAAGTAATTGCATCGTGTTGCTTATGTTGACTTTCTAAAAAACTATATTATACAGTTGAAAATTTGTCATCTATCAACATCTAGTTATTAGTTATGGAATTTGAAGTAATTCTTTGAGTTTGAATGATGTGTAATGCAACGTAACCAACAATATGAATATAAACTACACAAATATATTAAGTAGAATTCATTAGTTAAGTTCTCTTTATTCTATTACCTTTATGTACGTTTGAGTAAATCCACTGGCACTAGGAGGTGTTTGCTTGAAACTACAAATATTAGTCTGTTCAACATCCAAAATCACATGTATTAAAATACTATTCATAAAACAATGTTATTAACATGTAATAAATTTATAATTGTTTACTAGTTACATACCCCACTTATAGGTGTACTACAGAAATAAGTAGGTGGAGGAGCGGTGTATCCAGTCTCAACACTGTGACCCTGCAATTTTATTAAAATAGTAAAACTAAATTAGTTAATCTTGCATTTCATAATCAAAATTTAATAAATTAAATTCAATGAACATGCTGACTTTTACCTGACTATCAATGCCATAGGCATGATGCAAAATGTCAGCCATCCTCTCCATCCCCATAGCAGCATACGGATCCTGTGTAGCAGCATACAAATACTATGTAGAAGAATATGGATCCTGCGTAGCAGCCTCTTGAGTTTCGGTGGGGTCATATGAACAAGTCACCCCGCAAGATTGACACACATGGGTTTGAAGGCCACCACCCAAAGACTCCCCTAGATGGAATTGTACAATAGGGCTAGTATGATGGATGACACTCTAGTTCAAAGTGTTGATCGCCTGCAATGTCTCTACGTCGGCACTTTCCTTCACAACGACAGGCATAACAATGTGCTCACAAGGCGGCCTAGTGAGAGGTCGTCTCCCTTGCCACGCAGGATCCGGTTGTGCACTGGGCCTATCCTGAGCTGATCCTCCATCTCTCCCCCTGGAACTCCCTCATATCAAAATAATTTGGGATTTGGTTCAATACCAACTCACTATATAGTTTCCTAAGAAAATATTGGGGGACTTCACAATTGTTGCACGGTGGGTAATCAAAGACCAAGTACCACCTATCATAAAAATGGTTCTTAATCTCTTGGTTGTGGCACCAATGAATAGGAAACCTCTTGGCATTGAGGCTAAGATTTTGATTTGTTCTAGGGTCAATGAATAAAGAGCACAAATCACCTTTAGTAATTTTTAAATCTTTTACTTGTTTATATGATAGTTTATCTACATAATATGCCCTAGCTTCCTGCCTCCTATCTTTCCATCCCATTATTTGTTGGGTTATTGAATCTACATTTTTTAACATCTCTTTCATTGAATTTTCTAGTGTCATTCTTTCTGCGGTTGAAGCATTTGGATCACTCAACCTACTGATAAGATCCTCAATCTTGTTTTAGTTCTCAATTTCACTCCTCAAATTTTGTTGATTGTCAGGAGGGTGTTGAGTGATTGGTGGGGGAGGTTTATTTTGTTGAGGAGGATTTGCATGTTCTTCTTATTGAGGATTCTGAGGATTTTCAAGATCATTTGTATCTCCTACAAATTTATAAAAAGCAATCAAATCTAACCTAAAACAAACAAAATCAACTTGAAACTAAGAAATTCAAAACAAATAGTAAACAATACTTACCTCTTGTACCTCTTCGTTGTCGTGGTGCCATCTTTGCAAAGGAAAATAAAATATTGTTGATGAATTTTGTAGAATGCCACCTCTTAGAATGTGAGCGTGAAAATGAGGATTTTTGGGCGTGGGCAGAGAAAAAAAATAGACAAGAGAAAATGAATAGCTTTCACTTTTTTTTTTGCTTTTAAAATGACATAACGTGAGTGCATTATAACACGCTCGCGTTATGTCATTTTCAATTTTTTTTTGGAGTTGGCCACAAAAGTGTAACCCAACTTCATGCACCTACCTTGAACCATAACTGAATTGAACTAGACTGATCTGATTTGAATTGAATTGAAATGAATTTCATGCATGCAAACATCAAACCCTAATTCCTAGGATCTTTACATGCATTCAAAAGTGTTATCTCTTACTCCAAATAGTTAACTTAACTCAAGGTGAGTTTCACCTACCATGTGGGTGCTCCATGTGCCCCTATCAATCTCATCCTAATCCTAGTGTATTTGAACACATTCCAAGGACTTAAGAGATACACGAAATAAATAATTTTTAGGATTGCAATTAAATGACATCCTATTTCCAACATTCTCCCACTTGACATTATCTATTGCAATTATTCTAAACAAGAAATAATAAATTTAAATCAAGTACAAGACTCAAGGCTAATGGCCTTCCTACACCAACTAATCAATCCATGCCAACTTCAAATGCAACTTGCATAATCATGAAGCTTCCAAGCAAATGATTATAACCAAGATAACTTATTTGGTTTCCTAAGATAATTTGTAACATTAATTAAAGTGTCAAATTTCTCAATTAATACCTTCCCATTATTAACCAAACCAATACTTTTCCAAAGCCTCTGTATCCAAACTGCCTCTTTGGAGGCATGTTAAACCACCGAGTGTGTTGAACTCACGTTCAACCAAGGTGTAGGCTCCTTGGTCTTTTCTATTGAAAAAAACCTTTCTTACAAGTAACCATTCCAACAAATATCTCTTACCATAAGAGAACTCCAGCCTCACCTATTTCTCCAAGTATCCATGAGGACATGTAACCAACCAATCCATACCAAACTCCAAATGCAACACAACACTTTCATTAAGTAATCAAGCAAATGATTAATGTACCCAATACTTAAGAGAACTACACAAGATCAATGCCAAAGCTCCAATCATGAATCAAGAACATAAACATTTCATCCATGATCTAACCATCTCCTCTTAGGATATCACATGCACCATAACATACATCCCGGTCTCAAGAGAACATGTAATATTCCAAACTCTAAATGCATATCAAGAGTAAACCATGACATAATAGCAACCACTCTAAACCCATAAAATCCCATATCCCCAATCACATGAAGATAACCTTACCAATGATGCATCCATGTCACTACCAACAATTCCCACTGAACTATGGTACCAAGTTACACATGGCATCGTGACTACCATCCTCTTCATGAAAATCACTATATCCTACCAAAGCTCCCACTGAACTATGGTATCGAGCTATACATGGAAACAAGATAAGCATCAAACCATCACTGTCAAAAGCATATGGAATTTCAGACATTTCCTCATGATCAAAATTATCATAACATGTACCATGCCACAACTCTAAACCGCTAATCAAGACTATACCATGACATAATAACAAAACCATCCTACAACCAAGAATCCATTTCATTGCCAAATGCTCCCACTGAACCGTGATACTAAGCAATCCCATGTCATCATGATGCACATAATCAAAACAACATTTTTTTCATAAGCGCACACCAAACCTGTGAATCCAACCTCTCCATTTAAAATGATAAACATCCTCTAAAGCAAGAATATATACCTCTTGTAACAAGCTTATTTTCCAAAATCAGCAATAACAAAAATAGTAAAGCTCCCACTAAGCCAAAAAACCTCCAATCTTTTAAGAGAAAGGCGTCCCAATACTCTACCCAACCTCAACTCTGATACCAAATGTTGAAAAATTGGTGTTTTCTTAGCTTAATACTTTTAAAAAAATTAATATTGCTGATCTAAATAAGATTTTCCTTTGTTACATATTCTTTGTGGGTGATTATCTTGATTAATCCATTTTACTATTTGTAAAATGTAGACAAAAGTTGATAGAAGAAGTAGACAGGATATTAGAAAGATTACACAAGCATGTACTATGGAGAAACCCTTTCGGGAAAAACCTCCACCAAGAATTATTCTATTATTCAATCTTCTAAGTAGATTACAATAGCTCCAATTCTTGCTTGAGAATGCTTCTTTTTCCTTCACCAAAACTTCTTCACAACCTGCAATAAAACCTGATACCAACTCTCTTCAACTTGCTTGAGATATATAGGCTTTAATTAGCTTTGTAAACTGTAATTGAGTTACAATTACAATGCTCAAGCCCTATCCCTAAAAGGTATGCCTATCTCTTCCAAGTAGAGTTTAACTATGAAGAATAATGTCAAATCCTCATCTTCATGCATTTGAGCATCCCAAACTGAAGTAGCAACTCAACCTATATTCTATAAATATATTCAAGGCTTCATCCTCCAAGTAGGCACCCAAGAGAGGTCCCACTTAACTAATCCTTCTGAAATATCTCAATTTGCAAAGGAGTTAATACCAAGAAGACAACTTAGGCGCCCAAGTTGGGTCCAAGTCATTTCTTGTTAACTGAAACATTTCTCAACACCATTCATACAAGAATGGTCATCCCTTGTTAACTGGAGTAGTCCCTGTTATCTATCATGCAACTCAAGTCATTAGTCATGCATTCCAAGCTAACTGAAGTCAACTAGCATTCAACTAAAACTAGCTGAAGATAACTGAACCATAACTGAACTAAATAGAACTAAACTAAACTAAACTGATTTTGAACTGAACTAAATTGAACTGAACTGATCTAATCTTAACTAAACTAGAACTAAACTTCATCCATGTAAACATCAAACCCTAACTCTTAGGATCTTTACATGCATTCAAAAGTGTTATCTCTTACTCCAAATAGTTAACTTAACTCAAGGTGAGTGTCACCTACCATGTGAGTGCCCCATGTGCCCCTATTATTTAGGAACTCATAATGGATGCCCTCACATGCTCCTAACACTTAGAATTAATTACAAATGTCAACTAACATGATTATTTCATCAAATATCAATCTCATCCTAATCCTAGTGTTGTTGAACACATTCCAAGGACTTAGGAGATACATGAAGTAAATAATGTTTAGGATTGCAATTAAATGGCATCCTATTTCCAACATCCTTAAGGTCAACCTAGTTGAGATTGTTTTAGGTAATAGAAGGTATAAATACAAGGTGAATTATTGTGTGGATTATGAGAAAAGAGTGTGCGATGTGAAATATGTGAAAGTGATCAAGTGTGATGTTCTGATTGCGAGCCTTAATGCCTATGACTTCCTAATGCATTGAGCAGAATGTGTCTACATTTCAGTCTGTTTGATAAGTTTTTTGTGCTTTAGTGGAACTGTACCTTCAACATATGAGAGATGCATTATTAGCAGTTCAAATTGGTAGTGAGTCACCCCTTCTTCTATTCTTCTTTCTTCTAGACAGTGAGTCCTTTGGCAGTGATCCCTTTCTTTATCTTTATGGGCAATGAGCCTTATTGTATTTGGTGTTGCAATTCATATATAAGTGAGCAATTCATTTGTTGCAGTAATCAAGATCCTAACATCATGTCCAAGTTTATGGGTGTTCATGTTGTCTTGTGAAGGCTAATATGCATTGTTGATCCTAAAGCATCCAAACATTTCAAGTATCCAAACCAATCAAGTTCCTTCGGAGAGATGTGTTTGACTTTAGTCCTCTAAGGGAAGACATTGAAGGGTGGTGAGTTGTAGTAAGCATTGTTCATTCATCATTTCCTTCCTTTTCCATTATTTTTCTATCAATGTTTAATTACCAAACTGGGGTTTGACCGAGGCAAACCCCTATACAAAAAAACAAACAATTTTCCCTCTTTGTGTATGTGTAGGTTATAGGTTGATGAAGAATTGAAAAGATCTTGAAAGAGAAATTTTGCATTGTTGAAAAAGTTTTCATCATTGTTTTCAAGCCAAAAAAATTAAGTTGCAAAATTTATTTCCAACATTGGGACCTATGGAAAACAAAAGCCAAGATCTGACACCAGAGGACCTTAGAAGATGATCAAAACCCCTGTACAAAGACCCATTCACCCATGGGTGAATGAGTCCTTGTAGGAACATCAAAACCAATTTTTTTGAGCAGGTTTGTTGTCCTTTGCACTTCCTAGATCCACCTAAAAACTATTGTTTTCATCTGTCAATTGTTGGGATCTTGCATTTTTAATATTAGGGCATATATGATCATTAGTTTAATCATTCTAAAATATTTTCAATCCAATCTAATCCCCCTTTATATGTAGATTCAGGTTTGATTGGCTCACCTTCAAGTCTAAAATTTAATCTCTTGCACCTTGTGATCTACATCTCAATGAAATTTATAAAAATGTGGAAATGGACCTAGGTTATGGACACTAATCTTAGAGTCACCACATTTTTATGTTTCTGGTAGAGAGAAGTTCATCTAGTGCAAAACTTCTCTAGGCTTGTATGTTACTTGATGATTGGCAACATTGGGATTGGTATTTCAATATGAGGATTTATTCATAAGAGAGAAATTTGACTTCAAGTGGGAGATTAATTTTTTTTTGTTATTCCAATAGTGACAAATAGTTGACATTGATATCTAGCTAGTGCTTCAGGTATGCACTTGGCACATCTGAAGGCCTACTATACAATCGAAGATTGTAATATTCTATAGAAGGTTGATGTGACGAGGGGTCTCGAGGGGTTGTCGTAGCCCCTTGGACGTTGAAGGTGTTTGTTGAAGCCAACCACACTGAAGGCGTTTTCGGTGAAGCTGATTTTTTTTAGACTCTATTTTTGGTCGTTTGACAAATGTTCGACATGTAGTTGTATGAGTTGCACTTTCTATTTTTGGAAAGTTTTGTTCAACAAGGACTCTGCAACTCATATTTCTTATACTATGTTGAAGTCATGTTTTTTGTAAATTTTTAGAAGATTATTGTAATTGTAAATTTCTTGAGAAATAAAATACGAAAGATCTTTTCCCATGGTTTTTTCTTGGTATAGTTTTACCATTTTTTCTACATAAATACTGTGTTAAAGTTGTGCTTATTGTTTTTCTCTATTTTTTGCTTGTAATTTTTTTACAATATACACTTGACCCCTAGATATTTTTCAGTGGGTCAAGATCAATAAGCTACATAAGACCTCTCATATAAATGATAAAAAACCTTGCAAATACACCCACAAATGGAAACATCAACATGATCCCCAAAAATAATTTTATTTGAGATACCATACGCAGTGACAAGGTGTAGAATTACTAGACTTGATTCTTTGATGATTTAACATTTTGGGGTTTTCTTAAGATACTTGGTTTATAATACTAAATCATGAATAACATGCATGTTCTACTCTACTCCTATAGATGATATGAATAGAGGGTGAATGATGGATTGATTGACCCTTCATTAATGTGGACTGATGCTTACTCCATTGGGCAATAGTCATGAACAATAAAGAGGAAATAGATACATTTGGTAAACATCAATAATACATACCTAGAACTATAATGAACCACATGGAACAAATAAATGACTATATTACAAATAATTTATGATTCATTACATGCTATTACATATACATAAAAACTCATTACATTCATACTAGTAAATGTGGAAAGATAAAATGCATATATGTGACTCTAAATTTTCTTGAATCATTATAAAAAACCATACAAACATATGATTACATGTGGATGTGAATTACAAACCCTACCTACATTTTAAAAGAGGTATATAATAATTTTAATCTTAGATCTTCAATGTTTTATTCCTTATAATCCACTATAGATGTTTCTAGACTAGAAAATAGCTTAGCAACCAACCCTTCTATATAAAATGAGATGGTATTTATAAATATTTTCATTTTTGGTGTTCAATAGGTCACAAAAGATAGGGTAAGATGATTAACTCATGACTTGGCATGCGGGAGGCACATAAATCAATGGATATCATATGCAAGGGTCTTCCATGTCTATGGGACATCTAAAATGAGTGACAAAGATCAATCGTGATTTGAAATGGGTGGTTAGAACCCCAAGGACCATATTTATGGTGACATGGCCACCCCTATAGTATAGTTTTCAATTTGATCTCTATTTAGAATCATGCCATTATTTTAAACAAGTTTAATTTAGGTGGGAAGAGAAAATTGGTTGTTTTAGGGGTCAAATTTGGCATGAATGGAGTTATGGGTGAATCATGGAGGTAGGTGAAAATGTGTCCTAAGGGTTTTTACATTAGGACATACCTTGGCACAATGTTTAGAACTTTTTATTTTTGTGGAAGTTTGGGTTCAAGAGGGATATAAGGAAAATGAAGAGAATACATGTTAGGGGTTGATTTATAGAGAGGACTAAGGGGATTGAATAAAGAGGATGAGGATGTCTAGGATTAGGATACACTTGAAATAAGGGATTAGAAAAAGGGGAGTTTCTAGGGTTAGGTCTTGGAAGGGACCATGGACTGGAGAATAGAGGGAAGGGTTCATGGGTCAGTGGATGGAATAGGGATTGGGACCAAGGATGGTGTAATGATAGAGAGGATGTCAAGATGGAGCTCAAAGAAGGAATTTAAACCAAGAGTGAAGAGGGACCAATGATTGGGAGCTTAGATAGTGGGTATTGGGAGTTTGAATTCTATTAGGACCTAGGGACAAGTTAAGGGTGTGAGGTATATGTGAAGACTTCAGATCCAAAGGGAGCTTGGAAAACTAAGGACCATACCACATAAGGGAATAAGGACAAAGGAGAAATTTTTGGGGACTAGGGCTGGGGAGGGACTTGGGAATATGATCTAAAGGATTTTGGGGAGAAAAATATGAGGATCAAGGCATGGGAAGGAATTGGAATTGAGGAGTGGTTTCAAATTTTAGGGTTCAACTACATGAGAGAGAGTGAGAAATGGGTCGTGGGGGAATCAAGGACTTGGAACTATGCTCCAAATTAGTTTCACTTAGTGTCTATACTTATTAGAAAAAGGAGGATATAAGGGATGAGACAAAGGGAAAGGAAGGTACTAGGGACTAGGGATATAGCCTCTAGGTCCCAAGCTCATCTATATGCCTGATAATGTGGAAAAATAAAACCCTAGTACCTAACCTTAGGATTTCAAGAGGGCTTTCCATAATGAGGGCCTCTTATCATTAAAATTCAAGATTAGATAGGATATGAGATTGACTTGCAACCTAAAAGGTGAGCCAATGAATCTTAGGATCTAAATTTGAGGACTTTAGAATGAATTTTGTATGAAATGCAATGATGCAACTAGTCAACAATGAAAATTCACTACTCTGATGCAAAAACAATAGATCTGGAAAGTCCCAAGAAAATTTGATGTTCGGAAACATACTGAGCAGACTTTTGTGCACCTATCACATAAATTTGGAGCTGAATTTGTAGGACTAAGTCACCTAGGGAACCTATATTTGAGTGACTCAATTTAAAATATGTCTTCACAGTCCTCGGGTGTCTAATCACAAGTTTCTTCCTTTTGGATCTTTCATAGATTTTGAGATTGCTTAGTTTTTGTATCTGGCCAAGTTATAGGGTTTGAATACAACAATGAATAAATGATCCTCAATCCTCCTCCAATATCCTTCAAATCTATAGCCTTCACATTCAAAGAGGAAGGGTTATGCCATATAAGGGCTTTCCGTAATCAAAACTCGTGTTTTTTTTTCCACCTCCACAATGGAAAAAATTATAAAAGAAAGCTTATCCTTTTTAGGGATATAGGCTAAATGACAGTTGGATGATGAATCAAACAATGTACTATAACTCACCACTCAAATGTTATTTCCTTGAAGGATTGAAGTCGTGCACATCACCTCAAGGCTTAATTTCAAATTGGCTTGATTTTTGGAAGACCTACAAGGGTTGTACAAAATTGTACAATTCCCAAATCCACTAACAAATCCATAGCCTAGGAAAGAAGAAAGGCCCCCCAACAAACATAAACATGTTGAAATATCAAACATGTAGCAACCACAAAAGGGTGACCCACTTGGGATTTCTCGAATTGGTACTCAATGGTGGATGAATAGGGAAAGTGTATCAAAAGGGGGAACAAACCTATCCAATTATACAAATTTTGAGGCCCATGAATCTAGGCACTAACATTAACAACAAATGAATCACATGATTGAGGTCTACAAGATCCAAAAAAATCTACATGACTTTATTGAGTATTTTATTTGTTTGAAAAGAGATTAATGGATTCAATAAAGAGGTTATTACAAATAAAAATTATGAAGACACAATAAAAGTGAAATGAGGTGATTGGGTGTAGTGGATTATAATGTGTTAAAAGTGCATAGGGGGCTTAGGGTGGGATTAGTGGACTATATATAACTTTATTTGATGAATTTAAAGCTAGGTGGATTATTGTCTATTGAAATCTACTTAGTGTATCCTATAGTTTGGTACAATTTAGGTTGTCAATATTTCAGTTCAGGTTTAATTTGTTTCATGTACTATAAATATGGAAAAAATGGTTGTATACAAATAATTCTTTCAAAGATATGAATATCTCTATATTTGAATATGTATTTTAGAGAATAGAGGTATATCTCTAAGGAAAAATTTGATAGTTTATTATTGTATTTTGATTAGATAATTTTTATAGCAATTGTACAATTTTCTCAATTTTTTTGGGAATTCTTTTCATCAAAGTATATGAAATATATTTTATTATTTACAAGGATTGTTGACAACTAAGACTTCAAGTTAGAAACTGATTTTTTTATTTCCAAAGGATAACATATCATCAACATACAGTGAAATAATGAGAATGCTTCCATTATTAGATTTGTAATATACACAATGATCACATTTAGACATATTAAATCCACAACTTAACACATAGGTATCAAACTTGTTGTACCACATTTTAGGAGACTATTTCAAACCATACAAAGATTGTTAGGAAATAATGCATCATACCCACATTCTTAATCCATTTCCTACATAACCCCATGAGAGAAAAGCATGCATGCAAGCTTACAAAATAACCATAATTCATAGATAAAAATAGATAAGCCACAAGATAAAACAAGGTATACCTTGGGAAAACCCTCAAGAGGGAAAAAACCAACCTCCAAAAGCATCCATACTCCATATATTAATCAACAATAAAACAATACATGCACTTCTGGAGTTACCATGAACACTCCTAAAGCATCAAGCCTCTCCAATGCATCCTCCATGTGTCCAAGAATAAATCCACACATCCCATCCTATGCTTCACATATGCACTCCTCAAAAAGACTCAATAATAAAAACCCACCCAACCAACAACCTTAACCACTAAACATGTGCTTTATTTTATAGAATCAAGCTCACACAAATACAACCAAGTGGTAAGATAAAACCATGTACCACAAAACCATGTGAATACAAAACCATTGCCCCTCATTTAATATTCGGTACTAATTTTTCACTTTATTTAATGTTTTCCCCAATGTTAAAATATTATCATGTCTGTCACACATTAAATAATAATTCAATGATACAATGTATACAAGTGGCCCCCAAATAATTACCTAGTGTGATTAACCACACTTCCTAGGTGCATCACAACTAAATAATGATTTAATTATAATATTATGATCAATAAAATTATGCAATGGTGTACAAAACCATATCCTAACATTCTCCCACTTGTTGTATACATTGCATAAGGGTCAATCAATGAAATACACCATAGCCATGCGTGAAACTACATGAATCTCCAGCATACTATCGTGATCCATCAAGATACTTGCAATAAAATCAAAGTGACCACCATCTCAAGAAAGAACTCCTCTTATCCTCCAACATGCCACCTATGGAAGAAAACAAACATGTCAAGGTGTTTGGGTGCACCAATCCAAAGAACACAAGCATCAAATCCAAGTGATAACAAAGGCTCCAAGCTGTTGTCAAAGTTAAAAACCCACATGATCGAAAATAGGATCCACAACACATGCTAATACATACAACCATCCATACCTCCTAGGTATTAACAACATCAATAAACTCATGCCGGAAACATATGCGACCCATAAACTGCAATCACAAGCTCCTTGTATCAAACCTATCAATGAAGAACATACATATCTAGGAACTCCCACTACATGGGTAATGTCAAAGCATATCAAGTCTACCAATCAACACTATACCAAGGTGTTATAATTGATCAAAAATAAAGTACCAAGGAAAACCACAATGATCCACACATGCAACATAAACAACTGCATAATCTCTCACAACATGTCACCACAATCCTCCCAAATCATATGACTCATGAACCTCCAAGAAGGAACCATAGAATGAAGAGAGAACAATTGTAAACCATAACATGTCCTTATACCAACACCTCAAAGTGTAACGCTATGTCAAGTATGATCTCCTTATAACCCCAAATGAAAAGCCTCAACAACACCCATAATGTTCAATCTCTTATATCAAATAACATATGAATCATTTAATATCAACATGGATGTAATCCTCTCTAATCAAGAACATAAGACTCAACATGTACATTCCCAAATCAGGAAATTAGTCCAATAACCATCTCCTAAACTCATCATAAATGAATGATAACATAAACTCAAATGCACAAGGATATAACCATGCTAAACATCCCTCAAAATGAATCCTCTGGAACTAACTATCCATAGCTCAATATCCATATCTATAAAAGATAAAGCATTAAAACATAGCACATCTAAAAATAGGATGGGAAATACCTATTAGATGATAAACCACTAAGTAGAACAATAGTGGGGAATGAGAATGCTCCTCCAGGGTAACCAAGTCATCATGACTCACTCCTAGAACAATCTCTTCTATAGGTCCATCATGAACTCATTTCTATATCCAAGTGAAGGCTCATCAAACTTCCATGTTGAAACTTCCAAAGAGTAATAGTCTCAAGAAAATGTATTTTATCACTAGAAAACTCCACCCTCACCCAAGTCTCCAAGTATCCATGAGTACCTAAAACTGACCAATCCATGCTAAGCTCTAAATGTAACACTACACTATCATAAAGCTCCCAAGAAAATGACCAATGTACTCAATACCAAGAGAACCAACAAGATTAATGTCAAAGATCCAACCAAAAAATTAGGAACCCTTCATGACATTATAATCTAACCATCTCCTCCTAGGAGATCACATGAAACAATACATACATCCTGGTCTCAAGAGAATTTGTATCATGCCAATCCTCTAAACTAGTATCAAGATTAAATCATGAAACAATACTAATCACACTCTAAACTAAGAATCAACATCTTCAATCACATCAAGATAACCATCTTGTAACAATGAACCTATAAATGTGAAATAATTCTTCTACAACAAAAAGATCTAAGAGCTCCTCTAAGACATCCACAAACAGTAAAGAAAATCATCCATCACCAATGATGAATCACATGTTGAAAACCTAGAATATTGAGAGGGGGTGAATCAATATTCCTTTAAACAAATTAAACCTAAGTCATCCAATTATCAAGATAAATATAACTGCAATGATGAATGAAAGCATGAAGACATCCACAAAATCACATAACACATGAACACTAATATTTTTATGTGGAAAACCAAAAAAGGGAAAAAATATGGTGAGGGTTAGCTCACAATATATTATATCTGGATATAAGATATTATAGAAAGGCTCACTACCAGAATAGGACACACTATCTAGAAAAAGGCTCACAACCCACATAGAAAGAATAAAGAAGGTTTGGAAATAATGGCTATTTGAACAGATATAACAACATCTATCATATGTTGGATTACAATTCTAATGAAGCACAAAATGATCTCCACACTAATCTGAATCAATACTTTTCTATGTTCATAATCTGCTCAATTCTACATCACACACATGTAGGTGAACCACCATAAATGTCATATCTCTCTTCAATACTCCCATACAATCTGCTATGCTATCTCCACATCATATACCCACACTCTCACTTCTCAAAATATTGAGATCTATCTCATATATATATGTATCAAGTGTAACTTCAATTAGTTTGGCCTAATTAGAAGTAACACACAAAATTAAGCATGGTGTCCTCAAAACATTTTATCCACACTTTGCACCTTAAGTCAAGATTCAATTTACATCAAGATAGGTTGACATGGACCTAATATAAATCCCACATAAGATAAAATTACTTTCTTTTCCTCCACAAAACATCAAATTTGTCAGGTCAACCCAAAAATAGACCTAAACACAAAATTTTCAATTGTACATGAAATTCGCCAAACGTGTGACCTCAAAGCTCAATATTCCTACAAAATCCCATTCAAATATCATCCATTAACTTATCTTTATCATCAAAAAACAAAATAATTATCTTTGAAGAATTGCAAAATCTCCCATACTGATACACTATACAAAAAGTAATTGTGATATACAAGGTTGCGCACTATCATTCACATCTTTCGTGAAACTTCAGAGAATGCCACAAAATATTGAATATAGTTGCATCTGAAGAATGAAAAATTGTAGTTAGTGTTGTGCCTATAACACACATGCCCCATTTGGAACGGAGACCCCCTCTCTCCTTTTTCTTTCATCAGGTCGCTTTATGCCTTTGCCTCATTTTTTGTGCTCCTATTTTTGAGCTTCAAGTGGTCGAGAGCCCTAAAGTCATCATTCTTAGTTGACCAAAATTCACCACCCTAAATGGCTAAGTCTTTGGACCTTGCGGAGATTCTCATGTGGATTTCCCTTAGTCTTTTGCTCTGACGTTTTCCAGGTCCTATGGAGCCACCCTTGTGGGCTTCCCTTTGCATGTTGCTATCATCTCTTCGTTGTTTACACTACAGTCAACCCAAGACGTCCACCTGCATGGCAAGCCTTGTACCCTTCCTGGTCATTATCCTTCAACCATTCACTGACGGTGAAACCTAGGGGTCTTTCCGCATTGCGGACTCTGTGCTTCTTGTCATCGATCCTTCAAGTTTCGCACCCAGCTACCCCACTGGCCACTGTACCTACATTTATTGTGGGTCATTAATGAGTTTCATTCCTATAAATAGCATGTTTGACCTATCATTTTCACTTTTTCTAGTTAGAATTTCTCAGAGTGCGAATGGTGATCACAACTCACACACTTGTATTGCCTCCTAATGGATAAATACTCAACCTTCACTGAATTTATTCACGCTTTTTAGGTCAATCCACTACCAGCATCTTAAAATGCATCTTTTCTTAATAAGGTTCTTTTAAATTAATTGAAAATCTTAAAAGAAAACCCCTCAAAATACTTGGCAACCATCTTGGCAACTTGTTCTGCACCAAAATCCTCTGAAAAATTTGTTTAAAACATTCGAATTGATCCCCTAAAAGGAAATGCAAAACTTTGGTCCCTCGACACTGTTCTCCACAGAGCGTCGACCTCTCTACGACTCGCAGCATTATCATCACTATCACCTGAGCGAAAACCCAAACAATGAAACTTTAAACAAAAAAATTAAAGTCTCAAAACCCTTGCAGGTATATTCTTGTGGGCCACCACATGTGGGTGGCCCTCGTCTCATAGCCATTCTCAAATAGCCTGTCGTTACCTGAATCCTACACTATGGGCCCTGCTTGAATCTGCTCTATTGAATGCCAAAAATGTGCCAAGTCTTTGCATGTAGGTCATCTCTTGTGGGTCGTCACCGCCATCTTGCAACCATTCACAAATGGCCCACCTTCACCTGCATCTTGCATCGTGGGTCCCACTAGAGCCTCTTCCACCGAATGACCAAGACATACCAAGCTCACATGAGTTTTAGAACCTCCCATGTGGGCTCCCCTCTATAGATCGCCGCCCCATGGATGTTGTTTCCTATTTCCCAGGCCAAACCTCCCATCTACATAATGAACCCTGCTCCTTTATCGATTGTTCCTAGTCTGCATGAGCAAACCCTAAATTAAGTTGACCCATGGGCCCTTCCCTACAGATCTTTTTATGCTCGTTTCCCTCGCCTTAACACCACACACTAGTGGAAAAGTCAACCCTCCTACCTACATGGCAAACTTCACGATCCTCATCATCATTCCAATCGCCCAAACAAAGATGCTAAGGTAAAATTTCTTATGGGCTAAACCTTTTGGGGGACTATCTATGGACCGCCTCGCCTCCTTCACCATTCCAAGAGTCCAAAGAACCCCATCTACCCATGGTGCAGGGTCCATGTCCTCCTCTGTCGACCAAGTTTATTTGAGGCAAAATGGACAAGTCAAAGTATCTTATGGATCTATCTATGCAGACTGCCATCTCACCTCCGCCCTTCCTAATGGCCATCATACAATGACCATCCGCTAGTTCTTCCCTACACACCTCAATTTGATCAAATCCAAAGGAAGTTAACTTGCACCGTCTTGACAGCTCATTGTGGAACTCCTCATACGGGTTTGTATTCCCTATTTGTCATTTCTCAACGATGGAGCCTTGAACATCCATGAGGCCTCCTGCCTCTGCACTCCTCAAGCTTGGATAAATATGATGACCAATTAAATGACTCTAAGGGCCTCAAAAGTGGTATCCACACATGCCCAAATTCCTTATTGAAGACTTCAACTGTCGAATCCCTAATGCAAAACTTTTTTTGTGGGTGGCTGTCTACAGGTCGTTGTGACCCCGATGCCATCTTGCTCCTGACTGCTCCTAACGGCTTCCAACACAGGGAAACCCGCACCCCTAGGCCCGTATTCCTATATCTTATCCAAACAAGCTTTGAATAATGAATTTTGATGAATTTTATGATCTCCTAATGATGAATTACTGGATCTAACCCTCATTTTGTAGGATTTAACTAACGCTTCCCTTAATTTTTATGTGAATGCACTTACTGCATCTTTGTATGCATAATTTATGGAATTTACTGTGGTGCCATTGGGGAAGTCTACCGAGAAAGAGAAAGGAAAGAAGCTTGCAAAAGCATTGAGAGTGAAAGAGGAGAAAGATCAGATGAAGTACCAATTCCATGAGGTGGAGTGCACTTCCACGTGGGATTTGGTATTAGACACAAACCTTAGGCATGTGGATATTAACGAATTCAAGAAAAGAGTAATGATCAACCCTAGAACTGAGAACACATGAAAAATCAGAAAGAGTGGTCTTGCTAAGGCGGTTGGCTTTCCACCTGTGCTCATTGCTTTGGAACTAGTCATGATGTGTCGGGAGGCATATCATAGCAACAAAATAATTATTGACCATGAGGGAAGGGTGTTAGAGGATTTTTTCATCAGGTCTATTGGTCAAACATTCCATATTCCTACATTTGATGTCATGGAGGAAACAAAAAAGGAATATGCCGATAATATGTGGAAGACTGTTATGAGACTTTTTCCCCATGGAAGAAAAAGAAAAAGAAAAGAGAGTAAAAGTAAAAAAAATAAATATAAGAACTAATGCAATAGTTCAAGAAATAAAATGTAATAAAATAATAATTAGAGTTTTCACAGGATGTTGTAATTATTCGTAAAAGGGTGCGCTGATTGGAACTACCCTTTGTGTTGTATAAAACCCATGAAAACTAAATTATTGAGACATAGACAGAGAAAAAAAAAAGGAAAAAAAAATCAAGTAGAGCACATTGCAGGAATAGGGTTCCAGGTTAGCAGGCTGTGAGTAGGACAGAGAAGGGGCACTCCTACAGTGGGTGTCCAACCTGGGGTACAAGTGCGTGCACTTAGGACGGTCCTGGCCAGGGCATGGTTTGTGGCACGAGTGTTGAGCATTGTTCCGGTGGAACCAACACTCGTGTAGAGCGAAAAAGTCTGCTTTCCTCCCAGACTACTCACAGACAGAAGAGGCTGAACCAAGGACCATTCCAACAATAGTTGGGGATTTCGTCAGCACTTTTCAAAGATAAGTATTAATGCTGATAAATTATCTAAGCAATAAAGTTGTTTTAAATCCTTTGAGTATTTGAATTAATAATTTATTTACAGCATGATTGAATGGATTTGAGTGAAATTGTTGATCAATTTATTATATGCAATTTAATTTCAAAGTATTTAATTGAGCTTTAAATATTATATTAAAGTTTGTGCATAAAATTTTTTGAATTAATCTGTGGAAATCAATTTAAATCATTTCATTTTAAATTTGAGAATTAGTCTCATTTCAAAGACAGACTCTCTAGCATGCAAGAAACTGATCAACCAACATTGGTTGAAGGAGAAGAGGGGTAGTGCTACCAAGGTTCCCCGAGAGTTGTTTGAGAGCGACTTCCACAAGGAGTACCATGACTTGGTCACTCTGGTGAGTAGGGTAATGGGCCTCCCTACTGTTATATTCTTTTAGGAATAGATGTTCTACTTTATTGAGGAGATCATCTATGGTAAAACAAAGTTCTACTGGGTGAAAATTATCGGTGACAACATTCATAACCAGCTTATGGTTGTGAAGAAAACATCCAAGTTCTACATGACCTCCTACTTGGTGTGCCTTCTAGAAGAGCCATTCCCATATAAGGGCCTCTTTGTAGCAAACAACCCAAAACCAAGAAAAGGAGAACTCAAAGTATGCAACCACTACCCTCAGCTACAATATAGAAACTTCAAGAGATAATATTGAAGGGTAAATCATGCCTTTATTGGGCACATCATTAGACTCCTTGGGGAAGACTCTGAGAGAAAAATCTCACATAGTGCTAGGGCCTTCATCTAGAGGTTCGGGTATCTATTTATATAGTTCCTAAAATTTAGGACAGAAGGGTTCTTAAAAAGGCCCTACAAGCTGTTATGATACCCCAATGATCGAATGATCCTATTGGAAGTCTCCGGACAATTACAGAATGTCCATGCTCTACTAAGCAACAAACATAGAGAGGGGCTCCCATATCCCCTGACCTTTGGGCAAGGAATGTATTCCTGTCCCACTGCCCAATGCATAGAATACTCATAGGAGTTGGTGGAATATAATTTGGACCTTCATATAGCTCGAGGGAGAATGGAACCATATGGGAAATTAAAGAAATGGGTCATAAGACAGTATGCTCATCAGTACCATGTCAAAGACTTATGGGCCAACTACAAAGATGATAAGGAAGTGTGGATGAGGCACTACATGTGAATGACAACCCAGTTTGTAAAGTCAATAAATCTATTTGTAGTGCCTAATCAAATTGTAGAAGAGGATACCATTATTGATGAGAGATTCAATGTTGTGGATGACTTGCCGCTGCCACTGATAGACTGGGATGAAGAAGAGGTCACTAACCTGATATAGTAACATGACCAGTTGAGAATAGGACAAGGAAATGGGTAGATGCCCAAATTTCCCAACATAAAATGCAAGGAGTTGTATTTGTTGGAACTATTAAAATTTGATGATTTTTGCCTATCTTTCATACCCCCTGAGTCTCCATATGAGTCCTTCCTTATGCATATTTTCTTCATTTCATGATATGCTTTCTCATATTTTGGCTCATATTTGTCCCATAAATCATCCATATCTATGTTTTCCACATTTTGGTCCATATCGGCATGAGTCTATTTGGGTCTCCCCGACCCATTGTGTTTCTCTACTAATATTTATCTGTTGCAGGTCTATCGACAAGACCTTTGTATTGTTACAGTGACATAAATTCATCTTTGGTTGGCTATCGGCATAACATTCATGTTGTTTTGGCAACCGAGGATGCACTTATCAGTAAGAGCTTTGTCGTCGAGGTTGCATCTCATCGAACTTGAAGTGTCTGCCCGACTAAGTATATTGAGGTTCATCGGTGTGAGCTTGGCGGTATCGGCATTATGCCTTGGCGATTATCTTTTGTCTTACCAACCGATGGTGGGAGGCTACTTATTGGCAGGAGTTTGGCCATCAGGCTATGGTCTTAGTGAATTCAATATGTCTCCCCGACCAGCAGTTGAGAGGCATATCGGTAAGAGTTAGCGATATCGGCATGAGGTCTTGGCGAGTGACCTTCGGTCTCGCCGATGGAACACAAAGGGACTTTCTCAGTGAGATTTTTCTCTTGTCTTAGTGACTCAGGAGATATAGGAACTTTCGATACGACATAAAATAGTCTACAAGATGTCTCCCCAACACTAGGAAGTCACAGCGACATACGTCGGATAGATAGACTTGTCGGTGAGAAAAGACTTATGTCACGGCGACCAGAATGTGTGATGAAAACTTTCAGAAAGACATAGTGTGCTATATAGGAGGTCTCCCCGATATCATAATGTTATAGCGAAGCACATAAGACAAAGGGTTTCTGTCGATGTGATAACATTAATGTCTTGGCAATCTATTGTGAGCTCGGGGCTTTCGGCAGAACAAAGTGAATTCTCTATAGGGTCTCCCCGATAATGAAGGGTCATAGCGATATAAGAGATAAAGGGACTTTCAGTGTAACATAGTGAAACCTGCAAGAGGTCTTCCTGATATCATAAAGTTATGGGGATAGTAAATGAAACAAAAGGAGCATATCAGTAAGAAACTATTTGTGTCTCAGCGATTGAAAAGTGTATTGGGGAGCCCCTCTCGGCAAAACTAAGACTAGTCTATGTGATGTTCCCCGACTCCATGGAGTCACAGCGAAAGAGAAGAACACGGGGGTGACTGACAGCGATATAGTTTCCTTCGGCATACTTATGATGTTGTCTTAGTGACTGTTCAAGGATGATTAACAAAGTCTTCACATTGTGAGCCGACATGTGAGTTCTTTAATAATGTTGTAGGCTGACATGAAAATGCCCGATTGTAATGGTTGGCTAATGTGGGTTTTGGCTGACATGTGAGCTCGAAGCAATGTGATTCCTGATGTTGGTGTATAAATATGCATTCTCGATTGTAATTAAATCATTAGATTTTAGATTAGAGACAGTAGATTAGAGATGGATACAGTAGAGTAGAATTCTCTTATCAGAGATTATGTTGCATGTTTTCAAATGGTGATTTCAATGAAGGTCAGTTGATGTGGCAGGTTATTTTTGGTGTCAATTGTCTATTGAGTTTATTGAAAAGTATTGTTAAGCTGTCTCCATGATTGATTCTTTCTGGTTGTTTAAATTGATGTAACAAGTTTACTTTCAGTTTATCAATGCACATTTGTTGTATTTGTGTGGTTAATTAACTGGTTCTCTCAAGAAGAGATTAAATCCTTTTGGTTGATCATAGTAATCAGGGATATTCATCTGGATTATTAAAGTAGAGCTTAGTAGTTATAATCTTGCATGTTTATACAAGTTATAAACAGATCATATGCTGACAATTTGAGTTTCTGCCAAAATAAGTTTCCCATTTCTATTTCATTCGACTCCACATACCCAATAAGGCATTGGTCTCTGCACTTCATCATTTTGAATTCATTTAGTTTCTTTATATCTATTAATTGAGAATTTTAGGATTTAGATCAGAAGATTGCTATTGCTATCAAGTTTGATTTCATTTGTTCACTTTGATCTGCCATTATGGACAAAGCATTTCAGAAGGATAATCATAAGTCAAGTCTGCTTCATTCAAAAAGGTACACCCACCGAGGTCTAGTAGCACCTGAAGAGTAGAAGGTTGAAAGCTTTTGACCTTGTATGTTACCCTAAAGCATATCAGGAGATTGGCAACCTCTTGAGGCATTCTTCCTGCATTTTTGAGAGCTAACAGTATTGACCTACGACGAGCTTGAAAGTGAAACTAGCAGTGGAGCAGCTGCCCCAGTAGAAGAGGTGCCTAAATCTCCTCCAAAAAAAAGGTCAAAGAAAAGGAAGAATGCTCTCGAGCACCATCCAAAGCATAAAGTATATACACAAAAGGCTACAGAGGGGGAATCCTCAAAGAAAGAAAAGAAAACAGGAGGATTTGTAAGTGAAATTCCCACAATTGAGGAAGATCCCCAACATGAAGGAGAAGAAGAAGATGAGCAGCCACGATCACCACCTACCACCTCTGCTCCTGCTACTACTGCTATTATTGTCACTCCTCCACCTCTTGCATCTCAGGCATTTCCCATCTCATCCCCGCTCACCATGGACATCTTCATCCACCTCTCTTCCACTTCACCAATGACCCAATAATGGTATTGGACTCCTCTTCAGCCATGACATCTTTGTTGTCCTCATCCTTGCTCCCTCCTCCATTGACCACTCTCTCGATGTCAATACCTACAATTGTCACTACTACTATTCCAACACTCACCTTGCTAGATGCTTTTGCAAAATACATGCAAGGAATGCCTATTGAGATTTATGGGGTGATAATAAATCCCACAGTTTAGGCCCTGATGGCCCGAATTGTCGTTGGCCTGCCTCTTCCTCCACCACCTATAAAGCCACCAAGGATGGAGGCCACTATGCAAATTTTTAAGGAAATGGAGAAATTCCAAAGGGAGGCCACTAATTCATAGTTCAAGAACCCGAGGGATTCTTCTAAGATGACTACTTCAAGCACCTAGAGGGTGGCCTCAGCATAAACCTAGACAAAATGGCATTAGATGAGGAAAAGTCACACTCTTCAAAGGAGGACACTAAAGCTCTCAACAAAAGATACATGATAGAAACCTCAGATCAAGAATTAGAAGAGGATTTTTTCCAACAGCTCAAGGATGTAGGTGAAGAGTTTGAATCTGAGAAGCATCCCTCCAAGGAGAAAATAGATACTGGAGTAAATGTGGAGATATTTGAAGAGCCTCCACTAATTGGCCAAGACAAGGGCCTCATTTGAGAAGAAGTGCCTCCTAAAAGGGAAGAATAAGATAAAGAAGAAGATGCATCGAGGAAGATCCTCAAGCTTGAGTCTCATGCTAAGATCGAGCAAGAAAAGGAGAGGGCACCTGAGGAAGAAGGTGCCACTAAAGAAAACATAGTCTTTGTTGAGTCAAACAAAGAAAAGGCTATATAAATTAAGGACTTAGATGAAGAAGAAAGAAGGGATCAAGAAGCCCTAGGTCATGAAGAGAAATGACCCCAACATGAACAAAGAGAGGAAGGTGATCATGAATCACCCAAAGGAGAAACTGGTGTACCCAATTGGCTAGAAAGGTAGTTGCAAAAGAAGGCCCCTGCTATCATTGATCCAAAGGCTATATAATTGAGGCCATACTAGCCAGGACTCAAACAAAGATGAAAAAAGAAAAGAATCCCATGGTCTGCTCGCATTCATAGTAGATTCCTTTGGAGCAAGGACAATACAGATTTCCACCCCCATGATAGATAAAGAGGTCAGAGCTAGCTATAGCATCTCAACCATTAACCTAGGCCCGACGACCAAAGAGCAAAGGATTGATGAGTTTTAAGGGTCAATGGCAACAATTATGCAAGAAATGAACAAGGACTAGTCTTCCAAGGAAGAGCTAAAAGCACAAGTGGCGGATCTTACTACCTACATCCAACAATGGATGTCCTTGGAGGAGGAGGCTCTAACAACATCATCTATGCCCCCTCTTCTCTCCTAGGATGAGCTTAACAAAATAGAGAAAATGAAAATTTGGACCAAGGTTGCAGTGGATTAGTTCCAACGAGTGATTTACAATGGCAACATGGGCATCTTCCATGTTTCCCAAACATCCAACAAGTTCTAGGATTTGCAAAATTAGCTAGAGGCCACAGAAAAAACATGCCACCAATTCACTAAGATATACAACATCACATATCCTAATATCAAGGCCATTCTTAAGTTGCCTAAAAGGACATGGGAAAAGGACTTGGGGCTTGTAAAAGATGATCACTAGCTAGTGGAAACCTAGAAAATGGGCTTGGATCATAGAAGGGAGGTCTTGGAAAGGGTATTGCATGAAGTTAAGCTCGACCTCAAATGGGTTACAAAGCATCGGGTTGACAGTGAAGACTACTTAAAAATGATGATAGATTACGAGATGCTTGCCCTTGAAATAGATCTAGAGAAAATTAAGTTGTTCTTTTGTAAGAAGATGGAGTAGGGGGCTATAGATACACTGACGCAAAATTTCATGGACTTCACTACAAGAGAATTTACAAAGTCCAAATAGGTAATCAAGGCCACGCCCAGATGCACCAAACATTGGGAACAGATCACAGAGAGATTCAAGAAGCCAACCTTTCAGAACCTCTAATCTAACATCATGGAGAGGGACAAGCTCTAGACTTCGATTGGAAAATTTGTGGAATATGTCACTTTTTAGAAGAATGAAGGGAATCCAATGATTGATGATGATTTTCTGACAATATAGCTGGAAAAAGAAGGTAGTCACTAGAAGACAAAATTGCTATAGTGTCAGAGCCACTAGAGGACAAAATAGAGAAAAGACAAAAGTGTATTTTATAATATTATATTTTGGGGGTAGGTGAAAACCTAATGGGAAATGAATCTTGGGCACACAATGAAAGTAAATCCTGGACATTCATTTCATTTTGGAAAACTATAAATAGGGGTCTTCTCTCATTTTCAAGAGAGAATTGAGTTGTTGTGTAAAGACATGTTGCAAAATTTTTAATGAGAATTACATTGTTTTGGGTGGATTCTTGTGTTTCTTCACATGTTGCATGATTCATCTTCTCAATAGTATATTTTAACTTTTTTTTCTAAGTTTTAAGTTCATTTTAGTAGTTAGTTCATGTTGCACATTGATAGTGAAGAATGTTATAGTGTTGACACCTTTCATGTTCATGTTCATGATTTTTGTTGTCTGTTGATGATGAATAGTAGCGTAAACCTAGTCTGGACATTAACTTATTGCTACACTTAAAATTCATCTATTATTCATGCTTCATGGTGGATGGATAGTTGAAAATATACATACCTTAGAAGATAGCACTAGTTTCATGAGACTATAAACTATTTTGGTTAAGTGGAGTTTAGTTTTAAGAAGGCTTTCCAGTGTAGCACCCTCCATTGTCCCTATTCACCATTAGTTGTAGGTCTAGGAACCCCTCTCTCCCTTTTCCCTTTTGACCTTTCTTTGAAAATATAAATTAAGGCAAAGTTCTAGCATCATTGTAAAGTCAAATATGATGTTAAACATGGAGTTTTAGACTGTTGTTTTGAACTTGCAACAATTACACCTCATTTCTAGAATTCAGAAAACTCCATTTGAAGACCCAATTCCTTCCTAACTTAGTGAACCATAAATTCCCTTTGTGATTATCAACAAATCACATCAATCAACTGAGTTGTTTTTGCAATTCATGACCTGACACGAGTGAGAGACCTTGGGGTAGTAATTTGGAACTTGTTTGTAGATTTCTACCTTTCAAGAGAGGTAGTGCACTTGTGTGCTACTTGTGTTGAGAAAGTGCAAAAACACCCATCAATAGTTAGAATCACAAAATGGTCTACCAACTTGCGATGAAGTGCAGACCCAAAAATTGGTGCACTGCACCATAAAATTGTCAGGGGAAATACTTAGCCAATTTCTTGATAATCCATGCTTTCCAAACCAACTTGTACCATACATATGTCACCAAAAATACTTCCAAACTATGCTAGGATGATCATAACAATTTTGAAATCAATGAAAACATTGGATCATTCAATATATGTACACTTCATGCTCATGTTTCCAAACCACGTCATCAATGGCATACTTACAACTTCCAACGTCACTGTCAAAAAATCCTACTGAATCGTGATATTGATCTAAACCTTGCATCGTGAAAACCATCTGCTAAATGAACATCATCTAGTTCCACATGAACTCAACTATAATCCCAACAACTCAAAATAATAAGTAGAACCAAGATCTCTAAGCCAAATATACAGTTGTCATCAAAACAATAGGAATCAATCTTACACGACCAAATCATCACTTTCAAAATCTCCGATTGAAAATTTTAACTAATTAAATGAAACCAAGCTATCATGACATCGTGATAAAACAAAATTCTACAAGTCCCATCAACCAACTAATCAGGGAATCTAATCATCCATCCTCTCATCTCAAAGCAACATACCAATGCACAAATGACCACATACAAGGTCAACTAACAAAGTCTACATCAACGCTGAATCAATCTCATGGATATAGATAGTTCACACTGATTCATCCCACTGCAACTAAATGGGTGATCAACCCATACAACTACATAACTCATAGTTCCCAAACACTAAAACATGCAAACTCATCATTGCATTAGTAACTTGCAAACCAAGATATCAAAGAATATAATCTTGTAGACATCAATACTCAAACACCAAATTAACCATAGAATGAATTTTCCAAGAATGTCCACAAATGAGTAACCATAGTCAAGTAATTAATCAAGCATTAGATAAGAATAACCTCCTAACACCAAACCATATCACAACCAAAAAACCACATACATGATCACGTCATGTCAATGCTCAAATGTACTTGCATATCCATGGCACCATAATTATAGCCAATAGTGTATTGCACTCAACTATCATCCACTCAAGACTCCAAGTTTCCACATCTGTCAACCCATGTCGTCAAAATTGAAAACAACCTATGTACCTATCACCATCAAATTCCAACTCTTAAAAACACCTATAAACATGTACCAAGAAGCATCGAACTGATAATTAGTTGTACCATCATAAATGCCATATAAAAACATGTGCTCCCTCAAGGTTTCACCTCTTGACTTGTCTGGATGGTCATGCAATCACACCTTAAATCTCAGGCACCTAAAAGTGATCAAACAAGTACCAACCTCTCTTAGCACCATAAACTAAAAAAATACTTGATCCACCATGTTGTACACTTCACATTCTCTCCAACACCTATTTGAAATTGAAAATTTGATTCAGAATGCAAAATTTATTCTCAAAACCATGAAATGGAGAACATTTGGCTTCCAGGCCCCAAAAAATAATAAAAATAGCCAATTCATGGAACCAAAACCATACCACTATATAGTTCTTAGAACCACCTTTCCAACAAGTATAAAAAATTGAAAATCTAACATCTTCGGTGAAATTTATGGCCTTTTAAAAATAAGTTTCCCAATTTAACTTGTTGGTGGTGTAGGGCTTCTATAATGTTTGATTAACTTGGTGCTATAGGTAGATACACAATTTAGAGGATAGATTCCTAACTGAACAATTCACCAAATCTTTTATAAGAGGCTACATTTAATTATCAACCAAGGTTTTGTGAGCTTTTCATAGTGTTGGAACTATATGTGCATTCATGGATTCTAACACGGCCTATAAATGAGTATAGGTAATTTACACATGTACAAAAAATGGTAAAAGTTGGAAAAGGAAATGAAACATTATTTGGAAAAATATGGGAAATAACATAAACTGTTACTTTTTCTACAAGTACATATCACTTAAGACAGTGACTACTAGCTTCTAAGACTGAACTACAACTAATTACTCCAAGAGTATGAAACTATCATTAAGCTACAAAATATAATTCAATTATATAATTATGTTCATGAACTCCACATGCATGTAACTATAAACTATCTTAATCAATAATGTATGAACTAATTTAATAATGGGAAAACAGAGTGGATAGTAGTACCTCAAGTGGCCCTTGCTTGAGTTGTTGCTTCCACAACAGATATAACCACTTACTACTTGATCAACAAATCATGATATTGAATTATCTCCTTTATTGCATGGAAATTTTGAACTTTGACAAGAATCTACTCCAAATTTCTCATTCATCAATACATGTAATTTATTCAATTGATAACATAAAACTAGCAATGATTAATTATTAACTAGTAATTAGCAAAAGCTAAAATAGATAACTAAAACAACTAGTAACTAGATTTTCTCCTCACAACAAATCCCACTATATAGGGTCCATGAGGAGTCTTATTCATCCTAGGACTGAAAACAGGAGCATAATGTATTTGTCCACCCTCCCTCAAGAATAGGGAGAGGACTTAGTCTTTGCAATAGAAAACCATAATTGAAAAGTAGAAAAAGAGAATTTAAAATGAAACTCTACCCCAATGATTTGATTGCCATGGCAGAGACATGTTTCATCAAGAATATCTTGTCATGGGCTAACCCAATCAAAACAAACTCCTCCTTTTTCCTTCCATCTTATTCAGTGTGCCTATGGTGACTCATAGTTTGACCATTCAATGGTTTCCTTCGTTCTTCCCTATAATTTTTGTGCTTTAACCATTATGACATCTCCCCTACAACTACCTGCAATCCTTATGTTGTGGGTTGGAAATCTAGTTGCTATAGGTTTTAGTTCTTCTTAGTTTCATCCTAAAGCATACACATCATTAACAATCATAAATTAAGCATAGAATCATATTGAATTGCATGGTCATTCATGCATTCACTCATACAAATTTCATCATATTGTATTTGCATTACCATATACTAAAGTCTTGTTTAAAGTGAATAAAAGGTATAAAAGATGTATAAGTTTTAGGAATGTTTGTGAAATTTGACAAATTAAAATGATAAAAGACATAAACTAATGAAGGAAATCTAGCCATAAATTAAGCCCATCACTCCCCCCAACTAAGCTATTGCTTTTCCTCAACAAAATTTTAAGGCTAGAGGTTATACTACAAAGCTGTCTCTCTAAAATCAGCTACAATGCTAGCTCCTTTGACAAGCTTCAAATAATAGCCTTTCTGATTTAAGAGCTTCACCAATCTTTTGTTTTCTATTGCTTCTTCTTCCCCTCATTTCTTCCCTATCTAATGTGGTACTGGAAATAGGAGGATAGGAGGATGGAAGATAAGTGGAAACCATGCAACTCCATTGTTTAGTGCAATGTCTATGTACTTGTGAGACCTACGAATCATAGCTACATAGTTATAAACAGAGTGTGGCTCATTTATTTTCAGCTCTAGTGAAAGTTATTCCCATCTTCTTTGAACAAATTAAAAGGATTCATTAATAGTCCATGTGGCTAATCCCTTCATCATTGTGTAATCATATTTTCTAATACCCATTATTTTCTTTCCAACACCTCTATAATCCAAGAGTTCCAACCACTGTTCTATTATTGCATTTGGATCCACTAATTCCTTCCTAAGTTGCAAGGCAATAGATTTTTCTCTTTCATGGTATTCTTGTAGAATTTTTCCCCTTTGATGCTCATTTCTAACATAATATTTCAATGCTCTTATTTGAAGATCACCTACAAACATCAATGGATTCCAAGTAGTATCATTTGAAAGAACATAATTGTGTAGATAGAACTCACATAGTTGATCTTGTATGTCTGGTGTGAAATTAGAGAAAGTATCTAAAAATAAGAATTTCTTGTTCATTGCTATAGGAAGATCACTAATCAATTGGCTAAATTGAAAACATAAAAAAAATTCTTATAAGAATAATGCATAAACTCTAGTAGGTGGCTTGCACTTTAGTAATTGTGTTGTCTTGTTTGTTATTTCTTTAATATTTACCTTCAACCTCTTTACTTTGATTTCTTGCTTTTCTAGTGCCCTGGTATGGTTGGATATCAATTTAGCTCTCTCCACTGCCCATTATTTCTTTTCCTAAGAGAATTGAACATGTGTTCTCTTCCATAATTCAACACCTAAGGACACTATAGTTGATCCAATGGGGGTTTTAATATGATGAATTGGGCCTTGGGATATTGGTTCTTTCCCTTCTACTTCTACCATGGAAAATTTTTCTAGTATCTCCAATTTTGACCCATGCTCAAACTTGTGGAGCCTTTCCTCCAATTCTTTAATCCTAGCATCCTGCTCATTGTCCCTTTGTTGGTATGTCTTTAACAATTCCTCCAACTATTTATTCTCTGCATTGCTTCCTATAATTCCTTATTAACATTTCTTTATTCAATAAAAATTTCCTCATCCTTCTCTAAAAATTGTTCATCTCCCATTTCACTTATGTTTTCACAACCCTCTAAAATAGGGCTTTTTGGAGATCTCTTCATTTTATTAGCTACAAAAATATCTTCTAAATTTAATTTAGAAGCGCTAAAAAAATATGATGGCTTCACAATGGGTTTTTTTATAACTTCATCACTAGGGACATCCCCCTTTGAGTCTTTATCTTTTTCTATGATTACAACATCCTCTTTATTCTTTTTAATAGATCCTCTCATTGACCCCTTCTTCCTTAGGTGATATGAACACCTTCTAGATTGCGTGGGATTTGTTTACCCTCTTGCAAGTACAAAAGAAGAAGCTCCACTTTTCCCTTCCTTTTCTTTTTTTGTCCTCTTCCACCCCTTTATAGGTGTAGAGGTAGAGGTTCCACTCCTTTTACCTCTTGGTGGCCTCTTAGAAATAGGGGTTTCCTAATTGTTTTCTATTGTGAACTGCTCATCAAAGGTAGCAAGTTGGGTTTCTTGAAAACCTTCCTCTTCTAGTTCCTCTTTGTTTTGGGTAGGTGTTGCAGTAGGGGAACCAAAGGGAATTTATTCCTTTGGAGTAGCCACGATGGGTTCTTCCATTCTTTTTTCTTGGCCTCTATTTTCTTCACTAAAAAATTCAAGAATATTGTTGATATTACTACAATTGAGAAATTCTTCCCAAGAAACATTTGGGAACTGAACCTTAAGGCTCCTCTTTACCAGTAATGCAATTAAGAAGAAATTAGACAATGTTGAGTTTTTTTTTTTTATATATTCAGAGGACATTATTTTTAATAGATTGTACAAAAATTTGGGAACATTTACATGTTTTCCATGGTGTAGATGACTCAATAATTTAAATATACTATATATAGTAATGATTTTCACCCATCACATGTCAAATATTTAACTATGTAAGAAGCTACTTGAGCCCAAAGCCAAGGCAAAGACAATCATTTAGTACCTTATGAGGAAGAATCCATATTTTCTCATGGCAAGGATAATTCATTTCTTGCTACAATGGCATCCACTCTAACTGGAAACTCCTCTCCCACTCTTTTTAAGTCGGATACTTCAGCTATAGTTGACTCTAATACATCTATCTTTAGACCCCTAAAAATTGCCTCATCATTATGAAATGTGATGATGAATTGTTGGGTCATTGTCTCATTGAATTTTGTAAGCTTCAAGAAATAATCCATCCAACCACCTCGTTGGAAGATGGTCAAACATTTCCTATCTTCTACTAGAAGATTATGTGTTGTTGGTTCCCTTTGTATGATATCACCTCCTATTATAATACTTTAGTATTTTGTAGTCACTTCACAATTTTTCTCTATTATATTCTTTCTTTACCACCCCAACTACACCACTTCTATTGTACTTATATGTTGTATTACTCAAATACACCCCTTAATTCAGTTGCTTAAAACTTCTTTCCTCTTCTCTAAACTCTATGTCTTTTGAAAATGGAAAATGAAATGGTAAAAAAGGATTTGTAGAAAGTTTTGAAAAATCAAGAAAACTAAGATATAATCATGAATTCCCCTCCCCCAACTAAAGTTTCTAAGTGTCCTCACTTAGTGTGTACAGTTTGGGCAGAGGTATAATTTTAGAATTAGTGGATAATTAAAACATGATATATGGCATGCCCAAAATAGTGGATAATTCTATATCCTTTATTACCTTGATAAATGAATGTGTTCTTCTATAAATATTCTGCATAACAACTCAAAACCTCAATTAGGTCAACTCTAAGATGACCTTTAGATGAAATGAGTGATACAACATAGGTTGGATCAAAACATATACATTATGAAGAAAAATGAGTTGTGGATCAAAAAACAACATAAAAGACCAAATATAATCACAAAACATCCTCCAAAGTAAAAATAACTAATTAGGATCAACCACAGATGAAGGAAACAAGACTGTCAACTCGAACAATGACAAAACCACCAAAACTACAAACTATTCAACTTTACACCACCAAGGAGAGACCAAAGACATCATGTGGACCAAGAAGTGAAAAAATTAGTTTATGTACAATATCTCTTCAACATTCTTATGAATAAATTGATCATATGTTGGTGCAAGAAGAGAAACATATTGAATTGATGAAAACAAAGCATTTGAGACAGACTATAACACTTCAAAACACAAGATATTGCATTGTTATACACCAAAACACCTGAGACTTTCATGGAAGAGATCTTATACCTCTCTTAACATATACCCAAGTCCACACAACCATATCTATCATTTTGGAGGAATGCAAAGCATTCCCTTAAGCCTTCATCAACACTTTACTCTACCAAAGCACAAACTGAAACTCTATCACTTACTTTCACTATAGAAGGTGTAATGACTTGAGTTCTTGGATATAACACCTTCACATCTTGACCAACTTATCTTCTGAACTGCAAGATAAAAGCTTGTTCTGCAAAGGGATGCAGATCAAAACACCATGACTCGGTCTTAGAGTATATACTATGAATGCTTTAGCAAAACTTCTACAACTTATCTCTAAGTGTGGTACATAAAATTGTTAATATATCAATGTAGGCATGCTAGAAAAATATTATAACAAGTGTACCCACCTCCGCATCACACATAGACACCAGGTTGATCATCATACTACCTCATACTACACTATTGTCTTGCACTAGTTGATCAACTATCTCTAGAGTATTATAAAATATTTATCATACACTTTTGACATCAATGACAACACATCTTGAGTTGAAATAAATGAAAACACATATTTCCAACATTTGGGTCTTGGTTATTTGGTCATGAGATGGAGGTTGGAGAATAAGAGTAATTTTTTTTAAAAATGATTTTTAGGTGTAAAGATGGGATTCATTTTAATATTTTTTATGATTTTTAGGTAAAAATGTGGGATTCAAATAATAATTTTTATTTAAATCGTGTGATATTGGAGGGAAAAATAAATAAATGTGATATATGTTTATTTAGGACTTTAGGAAAATGGGAAAAATAATTAAATAAATTATTTGGTTAATGGAAAACGGGTGTGTGATAGGTGATATAAATATGGTGTGTATTTTAGGTGTCTACATAATGAGAAACAATCTACTCTACCAATAATGATATCATAAGATCTTAATGGTAGGATACATAATCAAAATTAGTGGTAAGGGTTCCAAGATCCAACACACAACCACACACAAAGGAGTCAACTACCACCTTAGCTCTTATGGCTAACTCATATTACCAACTACTAACCTACCTTATTACCATCAACCTACATTGCTCAGCCAAGTATGGTGATATGAGGGATTTTGAAGCTATCGAATCAAATAATACATAAACATGAAAAACCTCCAATGTACCTAAGGTTTCAACCATTATTCCCTAATGGTTGGCCTAGTGATTATCAACTAATACAAACATTTTGTGAGATGTACCAGCATATCCAACTATTTTCTCTAACATTTCTCAAGGAACCCTGCCATATTGAATATAAGAGAAATATGGTCCCATAACTCAATGTTTTAAAATTAAGGTTGGCTTGGTTGTTAAAAAACTATAAAGCTAGGATTGTGTAGACCACTTCCCAACTACTACTAGGGAACACAATTTTTAAGATAATACTTCCACTTCTCCCTATGATGAGGTTCCACTGGCATAACTATCTCTACTGATTCTATTGAGGTTTCTACCTTTAGAGCTACAACTATTGGGGAGTCAAGTAGTGGTACCAAGGAAGTCTCAAAAATCTCGTTGGGCTAGGTTTGAAATCCTTAAACCTTGGGTCATACTTGAAATGATACCAATACATATGTACCCATCTAACCACCTTGACCTCTAGCCAAATTTTCATCCACTAGCCTTACCTTGTCAATGGAAATCTCCAAACTCTTGTGTTAGAAAGATTAAACACCAGCAATAATATAATGCTTCAAACCTTTCACAAACCTATAAAATAGAGACTTATCATATTCAATTGCACTCACATACTAATTTAGCTCAAAGAAGTAGTTCTCATACTTATCCATTTACATACCTAACTATCAAACCTCATAGAACTCATCCAAATGGAACTACCTTAAATGTTTTGAATGATAATGAGCATGAAACCAATCCACGAAGGTTTCCCAAGAAATTGTAGAAATATTTAGGTGACTATTATAATACTTATCATGCTACCAAGGGGAAGAAAACTCACATAATTGGATGATGGCATATCTAGCCTTGGTATTACTATCATAAGGATGCACCACAAAATAATGGCTAAGGGCTAAGATCTAATTATTATCCCTATTTACTTTAGTGAAACTATCAAAGGTTGGTGGATGTGGTTGAATAAGATCTCTCATATGGCTTGTCACTATATTAGGATCATTCACCACTTCCTAACCTTTTATTAAAGTTGATCCTTCCTAGGTACTTTGATGCAAAAAGAACCTCCTCTGCAATTTCACAATACCAAAACACAACTTCACAAGGAATTTTCTTTGCCCAATTCTTGAAAAATTTCACTCAGAATATAGATTGTAATGAAAATTTTATAATTATTTTAACTAAATATCACTATCGTATAGAGTTCACAACTTCATCTGTCAAATTAAGAATTTTGATTAGTAATTTAAAGAACAAAAAATACAAGCACTAAAAAATCAACTCATTCAATTTGTTAAAATGGATAATAAATGTCTACATTCAAAACTATTTAAAATAGAGTCGATACAAGTTAAGTGTTCTCAACTAGTCACTCAATAGAAGTAACACTCCTTTATCATCTGTGATCTTTTTTCTTTTGTTCCCCTCTCCCAAACATTGGAGTGACTCATCAATCCTTCATATGCATGGGTTATAAACATGCAATGGCTTTGATATTCCCCAATGCCCTCGTTTTCTATGGCATGGCCTACTACTTAATAGATTTGGGTTGTTTTTCTTATCTCATGTTTAGCGATCTAATTTTCCACCCTTTCTTACCGCCTCCTTCCTCTCCCCATCAATCTCGTCTTTCAAATTTTTATCCTTTCATTCCCTTGAGAAATTGCTCGCGCACCCCTTGAACTTCTATGTTGACTATTTGTGATTTTCCATATCAAAATCTCTCTTAGAAGATATCCGTTAGAATGGTCTTATTTGCATTTTAATAATCAATCGACCTTTTCATCCATCAGCCTTCTTTCTTAGAATTTATTGGCTTTTCTTTTATAATTCTATGGAAGGTCATGAGGCTCGCTATAATCACAAATTTTCAAATTTAATTCTTTTTTTTTATCTCATGACTAACTTCCCCTTAGCATATTGACCTCTCCCAGTCACTATTGCGCCTTGAACCTTTGTTTGATGCCTCTCAATCTTCTATTTTTTTGCCAGCCCCACAAATCTATTTACCTTTCTCAATTGGTGAGGTATTCTTTGTTTTTTTTCCCTGAGGTATTTTGTAAATTTGTATACACATCGATCAAAGCAAATATAATTACATCAAACAAATTTTTGATCCAAAAAAGCTGATAACAATTGCATTTTATCACATTTTGTAAGATGTTTCTTTGAGTGTCAAAATGAAGATGAAGAATTCAAGAGGTTTATGCACTATCTAAAGAGAGGAAAACCAAACAAAATAAAACAAACCAAAATTTAAAGAAGATCAAACTAACAATTTTTTTTTGTGGTATTTATTGCCCATTCGCCTGTGTGCTCCTGCACCAGACACGCTAGGTAAGTGAAATGTTCCTTGAGTTGATAAACTTGGGAACATTGAAAGGTGCATGGGACAATAATCCCATGTTTATTTTTTATCCACAATTGCTCCTTATCTATGGAATCCTTCCCTCTTCTATGCTTTAGCTCATCCTCAACATTTGATCCACCTACACTGACATTATCTTGTTTCTTTGGAAAACTTCCTACCATCAGTCCACCTCTATGCCCTCCACATTCTTTTGAACTACTATTCTTTGTCCCTTTATTGCACTGCTTCAATAAATTAGACTCCAATATTCTCTTTCTTCTTGAAATCTACCCTTTGAATGGCTACAAATCACTACACTCAATTTGTTCCTCTTCCTCTACTCATTGTTTCTCTACACTGCAACACATAATAGGGTTGGATTCTTTCAGTTGATTTCCTTCTCTTTTAGAGAATTCAACATATACTTCTTCCCATCTTTTCGGATGGTATACACATTCCTCCTACCATCATAGATGGCTTCCCTTTCAAATTTCCATGAACTACCCAACAACATATGGCACGTAGTCATAGGAATCATGTCACACAACACCTCATCTCTGTAAGAACCAATATGAAATTTGACTAAACACTGCTCACTCATAGTCATCTCGTATTCCTTCTGCAACCAAGAGACTTTGTACAGACTAGGATGCTTACTCATTTTCAAACTTATCTTTTCTACCATTTCCTCTAAAACAAAGTTATCCGTACTACCACTATCAACTATAACTTTGCAACACTTACCTCTAAAACTAGGATGCTTACTCATTTTCAAACTTTGTACGGACTAAACACTGCTCACTCATAGTCATCTCCTCATCATGAGTGATTCACCTTCTTCTAGGTCTTCACCTTTTGGGGATGCACTGCTTTCCTCATCCTCTTGTGCCAAATGGTTTCTTGCTACACTCTTCTTGCTGCCCTCTTGTATTTGATGGCGCTTGAAAGCATGATGGGCAACCTCTCCACACTAGTAACATCTAAATGGAAACTCTCTACTACTACTACCACATCCTCTTGTTGATGCCTCCCTTTCTTTGGTGTTTTGGCCCACCTCTTTACTCCATTTGGGCTTGAATTCTTCTTCAACCTGCTTTCCTTTTCTACTACTCACTTTCCCCTTTTCAATTGCAAATCTTCCCTGAATTTTGGAAGTGTTTATTTGTCTTCTCATTAATTTCTCCTCAGCATTCAATGCATTTTGTATGTTTCCTCAATTGTGGTAATTTTCAGCATACTCATCTCGTCCTAAATGTTAAACCACAAGCCATTCACATACCTGGCTACCTTCTCCCTATCGATTTCATGCCTTCACAATCGAATAGCCAACTTGTAAAACTCCTTCATGTAATCTTTTACACTCATATCTTTTTGTTTTAGATTTTGTAGCTTTTTGAATAGCTCCATTTCATAGTCTCCAGGAATGAATTTTCTTTATAACTTTGTAACCATCTAGTTCCATCTCGTTATTCGGGGTTCTCCATCCATTTATCACTCTCTTTACAACCCTTTCCACCATAAATAAGCATGCCCTTTCAATTTCATTTGGGATAATCTTCAACCATTGTATATCTCTAATTTCCTCCATTTCTATGTACTCCTCCAGCTCTCCAATCTAATTGATCATCTCTTCTAGATTTAATGTTTTAGAAAAAATTTGTACATCCATTTTATTGCTCTTCGTAATTCTTGAAAGAGCCCTACAAAATCATTCTTTTCTGGAATCCTCTAGTCATCCCTCTTCTTCTTCTTCTCTTCCCTATTCTTCCTCTTCGTGGTGGCAACTCTTTCAATCAACGACTTCAACTCTCAATCATTTAGGACTCCACACACACCTGCAACAATTCTTTTGAGCTCTCCACAACTATTACTCACTCCCATAGATTTTGGTGGATACTCTCCATGCTCAAGATTGCCTACTTTGATACCAATTGATGCAAAAATAATCTCCTTTGCAATTTCACAATACCAAAACACAACTTCATAGGGAATTTTCTTGGCCCAATTCTTGAAAAATTTCACTCAAAATATAGATTTTAATGAAAATTTTGTAATTATTTTAACTAAATATTGCTTCCATATGGAGTTCACAACTTCATTTTCCAAATTAAGTATTTTTATTAGTAATTTAAAGAAGAATACAAGCACTAAAAATTCAACTCATTCAATTTCTTAAAATGGATAATAATTGTCTGCATTTAAAACTATTTCAAATAGAATCAATACAATTTAAGTGTTCTCAGCTAGCCACTCAATAGAAGTAACACTCCTTTATCATTTGTGATGTTTTTCATTTTTTTCCCCTCTCCCAAACATTAGAGTGACTCATTAATCCTTCATATGCACAATTTTTAAACATGCAATGGATTTGATATTCCCCAACACCCTCATTCCTTGTGGCGTGACCTACTACTGAATAGATTTGGGTTCTTTTTCTTATCTCATGCTAAGAGGTTTGATTTTCCACCCTTTCTTACCGCCTCCTTCCTCTTCCCATCAACCTCAACCTTCAAATTTTTATCCTTTCATTCCCTTGAGAAATTGCTTGTGCACCCCTTGAACTTCTATGTTGATTGTTTGTGATCTTCCAGATCAAAATCTACTTAGAAGAGATTCGTTAGAATGGTCTTATCTACTTTTTAATAATCAATCAACCTTTTCATCGATCAACCTCCTTTCCTAGAATTTATTGACTTTTCTTTTGTAAATCTATGGAAGGTGATGAAGCTCGATGTAATCATGAATTTTCAGATTTAATTCTTGTTTTTTATCTCATGACTGACTTTCCCTTAGCATATCAACCTCTCCCAGTCACTATTGTGCCTTGAATCTTTGTTTGATGCCTCTCAATCTTCTATTTTTTACTAGCCCCACAAATCTATTTACCTTTCTTAATTGGTGACGCATCATTTGCTTTTTTTTCCTTGAGACATTTTGTCGATTTGCATACACATCGAATAGAGAAAATGAGATTACATCAAACAAATTTTTGATCCAAACAAGCTGATAACAATTGCATTTGATCACATTTCATGAGACGTTTCTTTGAGTGTCAAAATGAAGATGAATAATTGAAGAGGTTTTATTGTGCCCTTTTCGCACACACAACCCACCGAAGGCAGGGACCCTTTTCGTTTTCTTTTGTTTTGCTTTAGGTTTTTTGTTTTCCCCTTAAGGGATGGGTCCTTTGAATTTTGGATGATTTCACCTTTGATTTTTTAATGATTTCATTTGTACTTTAGGTGAATGTATTTGCAGCAATTGGCCTCATGTTCAAGAATCTAAAATGACTAAGTCCTTTAAATGATTAATTGGGCTCAAGTTTGGGAAATCCTTCCTGTGGTGGATTCCCCAAAAATCTCCACTTTGCTATATCCGTTCATCAGCGGAATCCCCGAAATCCTTGTTCTTGCAAAAGTTTGAGGTAGTATTTGAACTTATCAGGATTCGCCCTTATTGCATACCTTGTACATTGTAAAGAATAAGCCTGAAGTCTAAACCGCGAAAACCGAAATCTGTCGACCTGTTGTCAAGGTTCAAGGTTTGGGGTTTCTTCATACCCTTTACCATTTAGTAATGAGTATGACTAAGTCCCAAAATCTGATGTCCTGGTGTCCGCCCAGTTAGTAGAGATTAGGCTATATGCCTGAAGTTCGAATCCCAACATTTATTCTTTTGCGAGATCTACATGTTTAAGAAATAATCGAAGTATTGCTTTTTCACAGAATCCGTGTGCTTTTGGAATTCCTGAGTTTTGTTTTTTCATGTAATTCTTTAACCTCTGGACTCCCCAAGCTATGATCTTTTCACTGAATCCTTGTTAGCTCGAATTACTCGATGATCTCTATTTCACTAAATCCACTTGTCTTTGGAAAGCTCGATGGTTTACATTTGACTGAATCTGCTTACCCTTGGATTCCCTGATCACTGAGCTTTTGCGGATTCCATGCCTGCCTGCATTCTCTGAGAATTCAATATTTTCACTATGTTGAGTATTGCAATGCTATTTGAAATATTATTAGTAATTTTAAGGTTTGATCTTAGTTCTCAAATGCATTTACATCATAAGAAGATTGCATAATATTTTATGGTTATTTTTCTCATGTGTTATAGTGCTTCGTGGAATTTGTTTTCCCTCGAATTCACGAAATTCGAGAGGTGGCAGATTTCCCATAAATATGCAAGGGACCAAAATCCTCAAAGTTCATGACTTGTGTAATAACTTGGATTTTAAGGACTTGGATCTTGGTTCTTTGAGCATTAATGATAGAATATGAACTATTACATATTGCATATGAAATATCATGATTAAGCTAACAATGTAATGATGTAATTATTGATTTTATAATGCATATCAAGTGATCATAATGTTCTAACCAGATGCAGGAAAAGTCTAGCAAGGCTAAGGTGGAGGAAGAAAAACGAGCCATTTGAAGATGGATTAATCACATAAAATTATTTGGAAGATATGGCCATGAACATCACAGTTCTACATAAGTAGCGGGAAATGACGATCAATTGGGACAAGACTATAGAGAATATGAGATTAAAATTTATTCCAATCCTTGACCAGGTCAAGTTGACGTCAACAAGGTGTTTCACAAAGTTTGAGGGTTTTCCAGAAACAACAAATGGGAAAAGAGGATGACTAGGAGCAGTTATCTCAAATTTTATCCATACTACATCAACCAACCGGAGGTTCAAGTTAGCCACCTAGAGAATTGTGTCAATGCCTTTTATTTAAAATTGTTGTATTATTTGAGGGTTGGCTTTAAATGCTTTATTTAAAAATTAAATTGTACAAGGACAACCTATTTTGGCTGACCTAGATCAAGTGCCCTAATTTTATTTTATTTGGGCCGACTTATGTGATGTAAAACTCTATAAATATGAGGTCACTTTTCATTTGTAAGGAGTTAGATTTAGAGTTAGAATTTGAGTTAGAATTCAGGTAGAAATCAGTAGGAGTTAGGTTGTAGGAGAGGAGAGAACTAGAGATTGTTATGTAACTATTGGAAAAGTTAATGCAATTGGGTCATTGATTTTGTGAAATTTTGTGTTAAGCTTTGAAAGTTCATGGTTTCTCGTTCTTAATTCTCAATGTTAGTTGAAATCTTTCATGATAATGGTGAAATTCCAATGGTGTTTGATGAGTCTGTTGCTCATGCTTTTGGTAATTTGTTGATTGTATGTTGTTGTGTAAAGTTAGTCTGAGCCAAATATTGCACTTAGTTCAGTTGTGGATGTTTGTTCATATTGTGCCAATAATTGGGTATATGTATGGATGTTCATGGTTTGAAAATCTTTCGATTACTTTAGAAGGTTGCACCATTTATGTGGAGTTGTAGGCTTGTCCTTGATCAAGAAGAGATTGGTTTTATGGGGATTTTTCCATCTGCAACATTAACCATTGTTGTGATTGATCTTAGGTGTTAGTCTTAGAATCTTTCTCTTAACCCTTTATCTTTTGATCTTTCTTTGTGTTAGTTTCAGAATCGAATCAACATCACCACATTGCTACATTCGATGATAAGTTTATACTTTCAACATTATTGAATTGCAAGGCCCCTTATGATACCAACAAATCACATCATCATTGAGTTGTTTGTGCATTGTCAAGACCTAACATTAGAGACCTTGGGGTTGTTTCTTGAGGCTTGCTAATAGAAATTTACCTTTCAAGAGAGATAGAATACTTGTATTTTGTTTGTGTTGTTGCAATGCTAAAAACACCATCAATAGGTTTATGCATTGTCTGAAGAGAGGAAAACCAAACAAAATAAAACAAACCAAAATTTGAAGAAGATCAACCCAACAACTTTTTTTTTGTGTGGTGCTAGTCGCTCATTCGCATGCATGCTTCTGCACCATACTTCATTCTAGATTGATGTGGGATTCTATAGTAGTCCCTTTAACCAATTTTGGATTTAGTTTCTCCCATTACTTGTGAAGGATTAGAACTACTTGCTTGAACTTCCACCTACCTAGGGGAAACATTCTAAAAAAATCCTAAAGCAATCCTACTACCTACAAAAAACCAAGTTCTCCACCTGGCTAAGTATTTCTCATTATGGGATCTTCACTTTGAATTTTAGGAGATCCTTTATTAGGGTTGCTAGTTCCCCATTGATGAGTATGGTAATGCTTAGGAGGCATCCTCTTTCACAACATAATGGCATAGGTTAGAACAAAATAATATTAGTTAAATCAAACAAACTTTGTGTCACATCTATCATCCTACTAGAAGCTCTCTAAGATACTAAGGATAAACTCTTATAATAACTAGATTCACAAAATAAGGAACACATAAAGAAGAGGAAAATAATTATAGTGTTATAAAGATAAATAGTATATACCAAATAATTTACCAATGCACCATCATACCATACATTATGTTGGAACATCCATGTAGGTTTGGAAATTTATCAAAATAACATGATATGCACCTTCATATCACTTAGTAGCATGACCCTTGTGTCTATAACACATCGTACAATCTACTACTGTTAGAAGATTAGGAGGCATGCTAACATTTTCAAGATAAAATAATTATAGAACAAAGAAGATGCATTTCATATAATCATTCACAACATATCTCATTCACATGATCTTCTTACATAAAAATAATAACTAAGCTCACCACATATCAAGAATAATTTTCAATAATCTAAAACATCGAGCAAGGACATCACAATGCTAAGATAAGACTCCACACATGTTTGTACACCAAAAAGTAGAGCCACACAACTAGCAACACACTAGTAAACAAACAACCCAAAGCTCTAAATTTTTTAGCATTGTCTTTAATTCCAAATGTAATGTTCAGAGATTTCACCCAATAAATTAATAAACAAAAAATAGATGAATAAATTTTTTGTGTTGCAAGTGTGACATCAATATGCTAGCACACCTACTCTCACAAAATCTATGACATCACACAATGGTGCATGTATTATACCATCACCAATGCACCAAACATAGTGACACAAGAAAAAATGAGTCAAAATCATATTGAGAAGCTCAAAACACAAGAAATGGAAGAATTGTAGAGCTTCCAATACATTTTGTAACTTTTATAGAACGTCAAAGTTCCCATGCAATTTTGTAGTTTTGTGGAACTTTATATTTCCCATGCAATTCTATAATTTTATAAAAAGTAGAAGTTACCTTGCAATACCATAGTTCTTGAAAATTACAAGTATACTTTTAATGCTCATAACCCTTTAACTTGTACAACTTTAGAGTTTCCATGCAAGTTTGTAGCTCTTGCAAATTGCATGTAGAACTTTAATTTCTATGACTTTATACTACTAAATTTTAAAAATAATATACAAATCTACAACTCCTAAAAATTACAAGTCTATTTTTTTATCCCTACATCTTTGTAACTATAAAATTTTAGGGTTTGCGTGCAACTTTGTAGCTCCTAGAAATTGCAAGCTAAGTTTCAACCATCATAACTTTATAACTATAGAGTTTCAAAGCTTACATGAAACTCTATAGCTCCTACAAAATTTTAGCTAAGTTCCAATCCTTGTAGCTTTCTAATTATAGAAATTTGGAGCTTAAATGCAAATTTGTAGCTCTTTCAAATGGAAATGCAAGTTTTAATCCCCATAACTTTATAAATAGACTTTCAAATCTCAAATGCAACTTTGTAGCTCTTGCAAATTGTAATTTGAGTTCTGATCCCCACAACTTTATAACTATGAACTTTAGAACTCTAATTCACTAGTTTTAAAATTGCAAATTTCCTCATGAGTTCCATGATTTAACATAAACTACTTGTAAAATATTTGATTTTTACATAGTTTTGTAGGATTACAAAATGACGGGCTAGGTTTAGAATTTTGTTAGCTACTACTTGGGGAACTTTAGAGTCTTGATGTATTTTTTCATAATTTCAAAATATAAGTCAATTATAGGAAATGAAAGGGCATAAATTTTTCATTTTACATGTTATATAGAAGATTATTGGGCCAAGCATTCAATCATATACATGATCTTGATTGGCCAAATGAGAACTCTCAAAGACCTCAAAAAACTTTACAAACCTAATGTCACATTTACCCTACCAACATGGGTTTACAAATGTTAAAGACATGAAAAATCATGCAAGAGGAAACTACTCATAAGAATAAATATTGATTGAAATACTATTTTAACATACATTTGGAAAAAAATTGAATAGATCACAAGTATGCTAATTACATTCTTATTCCCATGAGAAATATAAATCATTATTTCTACTCCATATTTGAACATGAGAAAAGTGATACAAAATATTGCACACATTCAACACCAATGTTAAGATGTGCCAAAAGTAGGGATAGATCTCAAATCACTTATGTGGGTAGATTACATTCCAACTCATATGTAATTTTCAAAAGAATAATTACAATTTTATAAATGTGGGCCCCAACATCCCAAATTATATATTTTTTCAAATCGCATGAAAATGAAATGTTACAACAATAAAGGATGAAACTCCTTTTTCATGCACTCCCTAATGGTGGTTCAACACCACCAAATAACATGGAAATCTTAGGTCCACACCTTTTAACTAGAAGGAAACTAACAGGGTAGTCCAACAACACTCACACAAATAAGATGGTTGAACATGCACATATTAGCAAAATCTCATCCATAGAATTTTCCAAGTGCAACATACATGAGGGATTCAAAATCACCAACCAATTCATAAAGTGTTAATCACATCAATACATGAACCATCGAGCACATGCATATGAGTGTCTTCCAAAATATTAATGCATACTCATGAGATATCAAACATTTCATACAATAATACGACACATATGAGATTGTGAAGAACATACCAATCAAACATATACTATGGAATGACATGCACACATTGGATATACAATCCAATGTACAAAGGAAGAGAGGGTTATTATGGGATCTAGTGATGGTGGGGTATCATGAATCACATGGAGGTTTAAGATTATGCCACCATCCCATATAGGTCATCAAGAATAATGGTAAATTGGCCCAATATCCTCTTGGGCATACATAGGAGTATCAGGGATAACTCTTCTTAATATTTTAATTATGTAACTCCCATTCATTTTAATTAATTATTTCTTAATTTATCATTACCTCATCATAACTTACAATACAAGTAGATGGTGTGAAAGTCCACTCTATCCTATCCTAGAGCCCTCACATCCTATGGCCATGTATTCAAATACACACAAAAATACATGAAAAATATTTGAAGGTATAAATTGGAATGCATAGGCCCAAATGATTCTCATCTTGTTTCTATAAAAGAGCTTTATTCTCACAAAATACAATACACAAAAAAAATGCACTTTTAAAAAAAAATCAAGACACTCAAGCTTTTTCCAAAAAATCCCAAATTTCAATGGCAAATTTCTAAAAATTTAAACATCAAAATTTTTATTTTTCAAGAATACCCTCTTGAAGCTAAGGGTCTCAAACACGTATTTTTTGAATCAAATAATTTTTTAAAAGGTATTTCACTATAATTTTAATGTAAAATGGAAAATCATAAAATAAAATAATTGGTATTGTTAAATTGATTTGAATTCACCAACCCGATCTTTACTATGAAATGAAATATAATATGCATCCATTTAAGGTGGGGATGATAAAATCATGAAGAAATTTCAATCACAAGGCATAGAGATGAAACCCTTACCTTCAATCCAATGTAAAACTAGAATGGAGAGAGATTTTTTCTTGAATATGATCCAATTTCCAACCCAAGCAAACGATCCTTTAATTAATTCCAAGCAATCAATTCTCCAAGAAAATACAAACTAATTTCCCAATACAAGCCCACAAGAAAAATGGAGAGAAAAAATCCAACAAGAGGAAAAATATAGAATGAGCGCAAAAATGAACTCTTTTATCCATATAAAGCCAATTTCACTTTTTTTAAAAGCCTCCATTCCATTTGACACTCAAACCAAAAATACAAGAAATTTTGAAATTAAATTACTTTCAAATATTTTCCTCTTTTATTTTCAATTACCTTTTAAATCAAATGACTATAGACACCAATTAAATATTACCATTTCCTAATGCATTTTCATAATTATCAATTTTTTTATCTAGATAACTTATTTCAATGAAGGAAACATAGGAAAACACAACAATTATATTTACACAATAATAATAATAATAATAACATATTTTTATGATTAAATCATACATATCCTTTTTTCACTACCAACATAATTTCCTTTGACCAACACATAATATAATAAAGAAAATTATTAAATTAAATTAGTCACAAGAGCTTAACAATCTACAAAAAAAAATGCAAACATATTTTATAAGTTTCCACACAACTCAAGAATCTAAAATTGACTGATTAAGATTTAGATTCACATTTCCACACACGATGCATCTTATAGCTTGAATTCAAGTGAGATGAGAATAAACACAACACTTTTTTCCAAGTGGATAGTCTCCAGTTAAATATTAGGGATTACTTATTATTTCACACTCAATAAAGTGTCAGACATTTATGCACAACATGAGATAGCCAAAGCTTAGTATATAACACCTAATAATGTAAAATATAACATAATATCAAGACTACATCTAGTAAAAATAATCCAACTTAATCATGATTTAATTAATAGATATATAGTAAATGACAGAATGTTGAACTTTTTGGCCCCATAAAAGACATAACACAGGCATGTTATAACGTTCTCATGTGTTTTGATCAACATAAAAACAAAACAACAAGAGGTTAAGCTCATTTGAATTCGACCTCTCACCTACAAAACAACAAGAGGTTAAGCTCATTTGAATTCGACCTCTCACCTACAAAACAACACATTGTAACCTTTCAAGAGTGTTCTCACATTTTGAAGTTGCCCAATCTTTGTTGGATGATCACCAATTCATTGCTAAAATGCCACCATGACGTCCCCAAGGTTGAGGAGGTAAGTTTTGTTAGTTTTTTATTATAATCAATTAGCAAATATAGAAATGATTTTGAGTCAATTTTGTTTAATTTTCAAGAATTGAAAATTCCCCATTAGTTGATGAAAACCCATTCACCAATTCACAAAAACCAAGTGGTGAAGATTGGTTGAAACCTTTCTCGAATTGATATCACTTATTTCCAAGACCACTAGATTAAAGGAAGAGGGGAATTTGCAATATTCTTTCTTTCATATATTCAACATCTAGAATATTATCTTCATCATCTATATCCTACGAGATATTAGCAAGATCCAATTCTCTTATCTGGTCCAAAGTTAACCTATAGAAATCCATTCTCTTGATCTCCCACTCTGTTCTAATGTCAGCCCAAACATCTTCAACTTGATGCACATGATAGAATTCCATTTTGATTTGAGACTTCATGTCTCTCTAATCAAAGTCAAATCTTTCCTTGTAAAATTTTATTGTCACTTACAGTTGCATTTCTAATTCAACAACTTTGGCCTTATGCGAAGTCTGAATAGAGTACCTTCCGATTGCCAATGGAAATTTGAACTCTGGCTTATGAGATTCTATTTGTTTATTATGAACCACAATAATTCACTTTCATAATTCCATTAGAACAATTTTATCACTAGAATAACATTGAAGCATATATGGATAACTAGCAAAGCATCCAACCCTCAAATAGATAAAAGTTGGAAACTACAGAAACATGTATGCATATTTGTTTACAGTCTTCCATGCTTCATCAGATACTCTTTTTTTCTCCAGCTTAGGATCGAAGGCACACATGAGTGGTCCAAAAAAGGCATCATTCACCCTTCTAAAGTGTTTTACACTTCCCTTGAGGGTGATCTGTGGAAAATATTTGAAAACCTATGTAACCTTCTTGTCACCTTTAGTAGTCAGAACCAAAAAATTCCTCACGAATGTTGCGGCATAGACAAAATATGAATTCATGTAAAACTTGTGCATTGTATGCTCTTGGATCAATTGATCATGAAGGGCATTGTTGATTTCTTCACCCCAAAAGATGTGTTGCTTCCCTTTCAAAATGATATTGATGTATGTGTACATCCAACCCTCAAAATAAAATGAAGTAGGTAAACTATGTACTCTATTGAGAAGAGTAATGAGGTCATTTAGCTCTTTAATAAAATCACTACAAGGAGAATTTTTAAGACACCTTGTGACACCTAGTCTAGGAGCCTTCAACCATTTACTATTGATCATTCTTTTTGTAGAATCAAGATCCTTATCATATTTTTCTTGTACGAATTCCTTAGAAATCTCCACATATGTGTCAACACCTGGGCACATGAAAACTTTTTCAAAGAAATCTACATCTCACTCCATCACTACATTTCCATTTGAATTCCTAACTTTCCTGTCATCTTTTTTATAGTGAGAAGTGACTTTTAGCACAAACTTTGGATTCTAAGTTGCTAATGGGAATGAAGCCACGGGGTGTATGTTGCTATGAATTTTTGACTTCATCCCATTGGTTACAAGCTCTTTCTTAGTTCTCTCAACAATCTCGTCCATGTCCACATGACCGATCTTTGTATCTCTGATTTCATCGACATTCAATGAAACCATTATAGGAGGAAGCACACCTTGGTATTTGTACTTCATCACTTTACCCTTGGAAGGAGATGGATCTGACACTGGTGGGATAATGGCTTGCATAAATATACATGCAAGATCTCGAGAAGCATGCACAAAGGATCTACATGAGAAGATTAACATATTGCAGATGTTAGGAAAGTTTGCATTTAGGAAATAGCAGCAAAGGTCGATAATGGAGAGATTGCATGAAAAATTGGGGTTTGAGAGTGGTGAATGCAGAAAATAGAGCACAAAGGGTTAACTTAGCAAAGCATAAAGATTTCTAGTGTTAGGAAAATTTGGAAAAAATATGTATATGCATTGCAAAATGACAAAACTGCAAATGGAAATTTCCTTTGCAAAAAGTTGTAATGTTGTTAAAAATTAATGACTTTACAAGTGGGAATAACTTTGGTATTTTTTATAATTTTGAAAAAAATACTAATTTTACAAGTTTTGGAAAGATCCTTCAATTTTTTGTCAAAAATCCATGTTTTATTTGTCAAGTTAGGGAAAACCCCTGACCCTACAAATGAGGTTGGTCAAATTTTATTCACTTGTACATTCGGCAATAAATGTTGATTATAAAAGTGTTGAATTTGTTTGTAAGGTCAAGGGAAAACCCCAACCCTATAATAAGGCAGGACAAAACTTTGTTAAGTTGCTAAAAATTAAAAAAATCACAAATTCATAAAAAATGTTTGTTTGTACAATCGTCATAAAATGTCGATGATACGATACTTGGTAAACATCATTTAACACTTGTAAGTGTGAGGAATTTTGATGCACTTACAAAGTGCATGCAAAATGTTTATGGGGTCAGGTTTTTACCTTGACCATACAAAGGAGGTATACAGTATACTTTGCATCATTGGCATTTTTTTGTTTATGAGAAAAATCAAAGATTTAGCTTTTATTACAGTCAGGGAAAAAACTTGATGAGGCAATTTGGAAATGATTTGATGAATTTGTTCGCATCATCAACAAAAATCATTGGTGATGTGAACCAAAGATCTGGTTAACAATTCATTCTTTACAATGCATAGAGTAAACCCATTGTGCAAGTAACAAATACATCTAAAAAAAACACGAGGTCCAAACCCAAAGGTGAGCATACAAAAGAACAATTAAACATCAATCTCAAAGACAGAGAAAACCGTTAATGGCATAAACTAGGGCACGCATAATAACAAGAATAAACCATGATTTAACATGAAATGGGAGTCTACATGACAAAAAAATGGAAACCCTAAGGCACAGAAAAAATTAAACTAAAACATTAACATGAAGACACGACGAAATAACATGGGAAGCGTAGAAACTTAAAGCGGGAAAATTTCCTTTAAAAGTAATGGCGAGAATTTAAAAGAAAACCCTACACAAAGAGAAAAACAAAATAGAAGAACTACATACCTAAAAATCTTAAGGGAGAAAATGCAAACCCCAAGTCGAAACTTGACTGAAATTTGATGCAAATCATGCCCAAACAAAGTAACATAGGTAGGAGGAAGAGTGGTGAATGAAAATGAGGAGAAAGACAAGTAAAATCAACTTAAAACCAATTTAAAAGGACATTTAATAAACGTGTGTAAAGGAAAATTTGTAGGAGCAAAATTTTTCAGCGTGCTTACAAGTTGGTTTGACGTAACTTGTACTGTCAGGAAAATTTCATGATTTTGCAACTTAAACTAATATAACTTGCAAGGTCGAGGAAAACCCCCAACTTTACAAGTAACTTGTTCAATATGAAAACTTGACTTGCAAGGTTGGGGAAAAACCTTGACCTTTTAAGTATAAATTTTTTCTAACTACTGAAAACTTTCGTAAATCATGCAAAAAGTGGATTTTGACACACTGACATAGGTAATCTCTTGGAAGACGTTCCAAGACTTAGGACCATGCACGAGGGAAAATTTAGATTCACCTTGTTTTGCATGCTTAGAGTACACGAGACTATGAAATGAACAAGTTTCATAGGGGTTATCTCGTGAATCAAGTGTAGTTGGATTCAAGGATAACAATTGGCTCTAATTGAGGAGCTTCCTTCGATCATTCTTTGAAACGATCGAAGGGAGAATAATTATAGTCTCTAAGTTCCTTCATCCATCCATTGGACATAGAGTTAGGTGACAAAAATAAAGACTCAAAAAGACTCAAAAATAAAAAAGATGTAAAGGCTATACAATTTTTACAAAATACATTTGTCACCTCATTGAGTAGAGTGTTTCAAATGTTGCCCACTGTGTGGAAGTGAAAATAGAGTACCATATTCATGTGCAAGAAGAAAAATGTTTTCACCATAGAGTTAGTGAATCTTGAATGAATCTTTCCACAATGAATCAAATTTTCCATGCATGTCCTTTAGTTCTCTTCTCTTGTCCCACAAGAGAACTAAATCTCCAACTTAGAAATACCAAGACTTTTCCTTCTTGTCAAAAAATATTCTTTACCTATTCTTTGTGTTCCATGATATGGTTCACCACTTGAACACACTTCTCCTCCAATTCAAAGAGATAAATAATACGCTTATCAACTAAGTTGTCAAAAGTCTCATCCTCAACAGCCTTAGCCAATTTGAGGGCGAGCAATTCCAATGTGATTTAAATCTTTGCATTCAACCCATAGAGGACTTGAAAAGGTAACATGCCTATCACCTACTTGGGGGTAATTCTGTCAGCCCAAAAAGCATCATACAACGCCTTATGCCATAATCGTTAATTCCCATCAACTAACTTGTGGATGATAGTAACCAGGTTCTTGTTGTTGGATTCATCTTGACCATTACCTTGAGGGTAATAATCTGATGAATGCAACAATATGATTCCCTGTTCAAAAAAAAACTCTATAATCTCACTTGATGAAAATGTAGTAGCATTGTATATTACAATTTTGTTTGGTACACCAAACCTAGAAATGATATTCTCCTTTAAGAATTTGCAAACTACTTATGAAGTAGCATGTTTCACTAGTACAACCTCCACCCACTTGGCAAAGTAATCAATTGTTATAAGAACATAGACATGTCTCGCACTTGAAGGTGGATTTACAACACCAATGAAATTAGTGCCCCATTGTTGGAAAGGCTCCTCAATGACAATTAGTTTGAGTGGAAGAGCAATTGACAGGCTATTGTGAGGTCCTATCGCTTTAGTTGAAAATGCATCAAATATATTGATCGAGTAGTGTTTAGAGGTTGTATGAAATAGGAAACATTTTGACTTACTCTCCTATATTTTTTGAATGTTGGAATAGTTGCAAACCGAACCTAAACTAAAAATTCCATCTATACTAGAAAGCATAAAGTTGTTTTAACCTAGAAACCATGAAATTGTTAAGCTAGAAAGCATGAAATGATTAAACTAGAAATCATATAAATTATCTAGAAAGAAATGCTTGCAATAAATTGTAAAGTTTGAATGAAAAAAACCATCAACTTACATCTAACCATTAATAGAAAACAAACTTAACAACCTACAACTAATAACTAGAGTGGGTGCTCCAGAATTTCAGATAAACAAAACTAAAAAATTACAAACTTGAACTATGACTTGCAGGAGTAACTAATAGAGATCAACACATACAAATAACATTTATTCACATTTATCATATACAAAATAAAAGTAACAGAACTTGAAAACAAAGATATTTATCTATCAGGCTACGAGATTCCCTTGAGTGGCCAACTCTCGGGTAGTTTAATGCTTAACTTAGATCACATAAACTTATGTATCTTCAACATGAATTCATCCATAACAATTTCATTGCACATAACTAGTAACTCAAGATAAGATAAACAAAGCTTATTTTATTCATTTAAGAAAAAGTGTAAGATAGAGACATGATTCAAAACATATTATAACAGCATGACGGTATCACTATTTCATTGTTCTTGGTGATTACATAGATATACCAAATTGCTTAACAAAATCCTAGATTTTTGATGGTGGAGATCAACATTGAAAAATTATTCTAACAAAATTTTAACTAACAAATGGACTAAGGTCCATAACATGAATCATTTAAAAGGCTCGAAGAGGAGCCATAAAGTTTCTAAACAAAAGTAAACAAAAAGCATTAAAAGACTTGTTCCATTATGCATTTCCAAATTTTTTGGTGCCTAGACTTTCGATGCTTTGTCCTCAACTAGTTGAAGTCCTCTTTAAAGTCCATTTGGTTTTGGATAATGACCTATACAAAACTGAATGCTACACCATTACATCAACATTAGTCATCCAATTTCAATTGATTTAGGAAATAAAGATTATACACCTTTTTACAAAAGGCAAGCAATTATTAATCCTAAAAATAAACAATTGGTAAGGTAAAAGTGATTGGGAGAAATAAGGAAGGGTATTTGGCTTATTATATTCGTGAGGTTATTTATACCTCGTCAACAACCTAAGAATTGTTGACATAATTCGCATCTGCACACCCAATTGTATGCATCCTGAAATAAGGTAGGCCCATAATACTTAGCTCACAAAATTTTGTGAGTTGTAATCGGTGTAGAAACATGTCCTCTACATGCCAAGTTATGGAAAGATTCCAGTAACTTGCTTTGTTGTGCCTTGTCAACACAACATAGAAAAGTTCCATCCAAGCTCCTTTTGTATAAACTATTGTCCCATAAGACATAATTTGTTGCCTTAAGCTTGACTATTCTTTTATATTTATGTTTCAAATGCTCCAGACATTCTCCATATGTTATAAAATAAGCAATATTGGAATACCATTCGTCAGTTGTACTAACAAATAGAACATTTGGGATATCTTTAGAACTTACCTCCTCAGCATTGGAAACTTGATCAGGAATGTTGTCAACAATAAGCTAGCACAAACCTTTCCCACACACTAGCTTGGTGTGCTTTATGTCCATGTCATACTCTTAAATTTTAGCAATCCAATTGCCCCCTTTTGTACCAAACTCTTGCTACATCAAGATGGACTTGACAATATAATTAGGCACTAGTGCAATGACATGACTATTAAGTATGTAGAACCGAAAATGCTTCACTCCCTTCACAATGAATGCATGCTTTTCCATTTAAGAATATTTCAATTCATGAGCTTTTAATGGACAACTCATGAATGAAATAGGGGACTCAAACCCCTCACTATTCTATTACACAAAAAATGTTGAAAGTGTATGCTCGGAAGCATAACTATACATAATGAACTCTTTAGTGTAATATGGGAAAACTAACATTAGTGCATGTGCAATAAATTCTTTAATATCACTAAACACAACTTTACCTTCTACAGACCAATGAAAAGTATTATTTACCTTCATCATATTCACAATATGACATGTCTTCTCTGTGAAGTTAGGAACAAAACCTTTGCAAGAAATTCACCTTACCAAAGAAAGAGTGAACTACTTTCTTACTCATAGGCTGAGTAAGTGCTTGAATTGCTTTGACCCATTCAAGATCAATTTTGATACCCTCCTTGGACACGTGTGACCAAGTCATTTACCCTTTGTAACCCCAAAAAGTGACTTCTTGGGATTCAAAGAAATTCCATGTTGTTGTTATCTCTCCAATACTTGTCTCAAATGATTGAAATGATCTTGGCGTTTCTTGGAAAATATTGTAACATCATCAAGATAAACTACAATGAACTTACCCATGACATCACAGAAAGTTGATTCCATTGCTCATTGAAATGTAGTGCTAGGATTAATGAGACCAAATGACATTCTGCGATATGCAAAAGTACCCCATGGTGTGGTGAAAGTAGTCTTATGTTGATTATCTAGGCTAACCTCCACTTGTTTGTAACCCAAAAAACCATCCAACATAGATAGCATTTCGGATCCAGTTACCATTTACAAGACTTGATCCATTACTAGAAGAGGATAATTATCCTTCAATGATAATTGATTCAAAATTTTGAAATCCACACATGCGGATTTCCCCATTCTTCTAATGAATTGGAGTGATATTGGCTATCTATGTTGAATGGTGAATAAGAAATATGATCTTGGCGTTCAACATCTTTTAAATCTTTAAAAGGATGGTTCCATAAATCTTAGGATTGTATTGCCTTTGCTTTTGTTTATAAGGTAATGCTCCCGCCTTCAATGGAATCTCATGTTGAACCTCCTTTGGGAAAAAAGAATTCAAATCTTGATATGAATATGCAAGTACATCAATGTATTTCCATAACAATTCAACAAATTGACTTTTCCCTTCAGGAGTACACCACTTTTCGATGTTCACCATTTTAGGATCTACTTCGGTTCCCAAGTTGACTTGCTCAACTTCGTTAGATGATTCAAATGGAACTATTGTTTCTTTTTGACATAATAGTCATGTTTGTCAAAAAATCTTTCTAGGGACACCAATCCCTTAGGAATCTTATTCTCTTTGAGTTGTAGAAAATTGTCACCAATAACTGGATCAATTTCATAAATAAATTCTTAGGGTGGAGAATAACTACCTTCAAAGTACAATTCATTAAAAAAAAATGCCTTCTCCAAAAAAGCCACAATCTGGTGACCATCATTAAATATTTTCCAATTGTTTGAATTGTCTAGAACACTTGGATGAAAAACCAACTCAATGGTGTAGGCAAAACCATGGAAATCTTTGTGTGGAATCAGGAGCATAGCTGATACTGCTAAGGAATCAACTCTATCATTATACTCTCTAGGGACAACAAAAATATTAAAAGCTTCAAACTCCTCTATACTATCCCAAACCAAGTTACGGTAGTGCCTTAAAGTTGCTCATTATTTCTTTGATACAAGTTTCTCACTTGACAAATGACTAATTCAGCATCACCTTGAACACATGTAAATTCCTTATCCCTTTCCTTCATGAAACTTCCATTCCCAACAACAACACTTCATACTCTGCAATATTGTTAGTATTTTCAAATTGAATTTTAAAAGAAAAAGGAAAGAATTTTCCTTGTGAGAAAAAAAAAACTCCTACTCTAGAACCTATGGAAGAACAACTACCATCAAACTCAATTGTCCAAACTGTAATGGACCGAAAGTTTCCATTCCATACAAAATATAGGAAATGAGCAACATTTATTCAAGGTAAGGAGATAGGAGTACATCCATCACATGATGTATCCATAACATGCATACCAAGGGTTATCCATAAACACTCAAAGCAATTTCATACAATGAATATCAATGTACATACACTGTTAAGGGTGTTACAAATCATCTATTTCAATGATACAATAAATAGATGCATAGAAAGCACAAATACTAGTTATATTCTTAAGTTCCCATAATTACTTTCACCATTATAATCAAATGGAACCATATACATCAATGAATCAAAGTATATCAAACAAGATAAACGATTTGTTAGTGCAAATAAGAATCATCTTTATTCAAAGTAAACAACTTATAGGTACAACATAATTGACCAACCTAATAATGCAAACACAAGCAAGTCTTGCTCATTTGTGTGTCCACCACCTAAACCTGCAAGAAAATGTTAGCAAATAGGGGCTTGCCTCAGCCAAATCTAGTTTGGTAATCAAACCTTGAAAAAAAAATAAGATAAAGGTATGATGAATGAACACATTTTGAAGTTGCAACTCACCAAAACTCTTTCATTAATCTCATGCTTGATTGTGGTAGATCTTTGACTTGAATGTTTGCTCAAATCTTGAAATCTTCAACACAACATTAGCTCAAATACTGACATGATACATGAATGATTATTAGGCATTGTGGGCTACTATTACATCCATGATAGGAAGAATCTATCGCTCTTTATAGGAGGTAACACTATTAAATGTTTTAAAACATCAATATACAAGATTCCTAATTTTCCTTCCAAGAAATAAGATATAGAATAAATGCAAACGTAATAGGTTCCTTCACGTTTTCCTTCAAAAGATGTGATCATAGGTTTAGAATTCTTCTTTAAGAAAGTGTATACTTGCAAAACATTAAGTTCCATATAAAAATCATATTTACTTGATGATTTCATTCTTCCCTAAATCCTAATATAAATCCTAACAAGTGCTAGTACACATCAAATTCAATATAATCATCCACCTCGTAGTCTTCATACTAAACCTATGGAATATCAAAAATAGAAAATGAGGCAGTTCTATTAAATGACAACTAATTAATTTATTATGATTAATGTATTTAATGATAAATACACAAATATGAAAATTTAAATATCAAATGATAGAGGAAGGTAGTATTTGCTCAACCATATATGGTAACTTTTAAAATTGACAATAATAATTTGACTAGATAAATAAATAAAATTATAGTCATGAATGGATATAGATAATGTAAAGATCATGATAGACAATAAAAAGGTTAGTTCTCAATCTCTGGCCTAATGAATGAGAAGAAACGATTTGGAAGACATTGATCAAGTATGATGAAACTAAAGAGTTACTTCTCAACCCGTTTTCAGATTAACATATTGAATTCTTCAATACAGTAAGCTACCTCTTGGTTCTCTCCTAACAGTGATCTTGCGACTATTTCAGCCAAGAACATGTTTTATAGATATATATATGAATGTTGTAGTCCTTCTAGCAATCAATTTGAAAGGTTGAAAGTAGAATTATCCTCAAGCATTCTAAATGATCAGCTAAATACACAAATCTCTCTTCTATCAAATAACAATACAATTGACCCACAGAATGTGGAAATACCGAGAAGGCACAAATGCATCATCTTCTAGGCTAACTTAATTGAGTAACAATCAATGCTTATGATTTTTTTTGTGTCGAAGACTTGAACAAATTAGACTAAAAATAAATGGTTTTTCTTTTAATTTTAATTAGCATCAAAACTTATTTTACTTTAAGCATGAGGCTATCACATTCTCGTCTCTATAACATGTCACTATATTTGTGATAGAAACCCAACAAATAGAGACTTTCAAGAAATATAATGAACCATTGCACAATATTTAACCAAAAAGTCTAAAAATTCCTTCCAATGAAAACTACTGACCATAAGCTCTAGTAAAATGCCATAACAGATTGTTTCCCAACATTAGATTGACTGAAAGAGGGAAGAGCACCGAACCTCTTGGGCATGGAAGATACATGTCTGACTTCTACTCAAATTCTTTCTTTACATGACATTCCTCGAGGTTTCCCTTCAATTTTGTTCCCCTATCCAAAGTATATGATTGTAGGCTATAGTTCTACCTCTCCCACCATTATCTTACATAGGCATAAAACTCCTCATGATCCTTTGTAAATAACTGAAACCTTGCATTGATTTGCAAATATCTAAAACAAAGATTATTCTAAAAACCCTGCAAGTCCGAAACTCTAAGAGTCTAATATCATTTTCCTTGTATTGTTAGATGGGTAAGCCAAAATTGTGTAAGGAATGAGATAGAGAGAAAATTTAAAGAGGATAAAATGTGAACCGAAATAGGAAGAATGAGATGCCCACTTAAGATAGTTTGCAATAGATTAGGAGGTCTATGACCATAAATATCTGGTTTATACAACCACAAATTTCAATTACAGGCAGTGTCTAAAGAACGGTGCACATGAGTGCTCAACACAATATTATCATGAATGTACTGTTTTTCCTTATTTACACTGAGCGCAGTATTATTCGTGAAAACCATCTTACCTATTTACAAACGTTTGGCCTTTTGGCTATGGCCATGGGATTGTCACTCCCGCATTTACCCAAAGAAAAATAAATATGTATTGATGTATCCTGCAACCCAAACAAGAATGGCAGAACTCCAAACAAGAAAGAAAAACTAATGCCAAGCTATCAAAGTATTGGAGAGAAGTATTAAATGATGGAACACAAATTGTGCTCCAGATAACTTGTGAAGTTGATTTGTAAATTGGTTCAGAAATATAAATAAATAAATGAAATGGAATGAAGAACTCACCACCTGATTCATTGGAATCTGAAGTAGGTTGTTCCTCCCCTATACGACACTTTCTCCTGTCCCTTGTTACTAAGAATGGAAAGCTTTGTTACTTGATGGAGATGATACTGGTAATAGGTGGTTCCACAGCTGCTTCTTCGCTTCCCCAATCTGATGTCTTCCCTGAATGCTTCAATCCTCTATGCAGTCTTGTTGAAAGAATCTGTTCCTGATTTATTTGGAGATCTCTTTATATATATTTTCCTCTCCTTCTTGTCTCTTCTTCTATTGTTCTCCTCTTTTGTTCACCATTCTAAATTTTTCTCGCACCCTTCTACTCGACATCCCTCTTTAGTTATATTTCTTGCAAAGAAAATTAAAGATTGAGAAACCATATTTTTCCCATAACTAAATCTTGAAAGTAATAAAAATAAGATTTATTTTTGTGCCACATATTTATCTTCTGTAAATGTCATTTTAATTGTAACTTGAATATCTATTCTAAGTAAACAATAACTAAATATCTTTTATTTGCAATTTAAATGTTTGTTCAAAATAGTTAGCAAGGAGATAACTTTTAATTTGAAATTAAAAATTAAAAATTATTCTAAATAGCTACTCATTTTGCAAAAAGAATTTCTCTAATTAAAATATAATTAATTCTTTTATTCCTTCGCATTTTTATTTCATTATCAATTAATTTAATAAAAAAATAGGGGTCGTGACACAAACTTCATTTGGATCACCAAGACTAGTAGTTTCAAAATATGAAACTTCTTCCTCAATTGAAGTTTCAACATCTGAAAGAGACAAATCATTTGAAGACGATTTATTTTCTAGTGACGATGAGTCATTACTTTCATACTCTTGCTTTGAATTTTTAGATGAAGACTCATTATTTTCATTGATCTACAAATAATAAGTCCCCACTCAAAGACTTAAACAAAATTTTATCTCTTGGATCATCTGACTTAGTCACTGAAAACTTGGATTCTCTTTCAGGAAGCAACTTTTGCATTAGACCCTTTACGGGTATCCTAGCCTCATACATATCCATATTCAACTCTCCTCCTACATTCTTGCATAATTTTTATCCAAGAAAAATACCATAGGACGTAGGAACATCAACAACCAAGAACGTCATCTTTATTTTCTTCTCTAGATATGCAGCGAATGCAAATTGTGCATCCTTAATTTTCCCAATCAATGGTACACTTGTTTATTCTCGATAGAGAAGCAATGGCTAAAAGTCTTCATAAGATTTAATCCCAAAGTAGTAGCTACCTTGGCAGGCATGACATTATCAGATGCACTAGAATCTATTACACAGTTGCTCAACTTAAAACTGTTAACAATCAAAGAAATATAGAACAAGTCTATTCTTCTGGAACGAATCAAGGAATAGAAACTAAGTTACTATGAGGAAACTTAGATTTTGAAATAATAGGGATATATGAAGATGAATCTCTACTAGGGTGATTTTTCTTATCTTTAACAAATTCAACCAATCTATTAAATTGGTTAGGATTGGCTTTTAGATATTTTACTTCAGACATTTGTATCTCTGTCCTCTTCACATGATCAATAATGTCAAAGGCTTGGAAATAAATTTACAAAGAGGATGAGGTAATATCATTGATAGTTTTTGAAAATGGAACACTGTCTTTGAAACCTACGTATTGGACTTTGGTGTTGATGAAATCACAAGAGGTACTTACTTGCTTATTGGCTATTATATCTTTGGGTTGCACTGGCAAAGAAGTTCCTCTTTTGGCAATAGTCACTAGTGATTTATCCTTTGCTTTTGGAGTATCATCTTGAGCTTGATCAAGTTGATTCTATTGTAACCATGTCAAAACAACATATGCATCAATTACAAGGTCCTCATCATTGGATTCATTCTCAACATGCAAGTTGCCAATATTTGAGTCACCAGTTGGATCTGTTTCCTCTTCTTGGAATATATCAACATTTTCCTTAGTAGGATATTTTGATTGTGCATAGTCATCTTGCTCCACTTCATAATACCCCATGACTGCATTGGTAGGTGGACCTTCTAGAGCAAGCCTTCCTTGCGGTGCAAGAAGATGGTTCTGATTTCTATTACATGAATAGTTGGAAGAATTCAAAAAAATCCTCCTAAGAACATATTTGTAGGAATTATTAGATGATCCTTGGGAGACTTGCTTCTTCAACGTTAACAACTCATTTTCTAGCCTTTGCACTATGGGATCTGTAGTGTTGGAGTTGATATGAGAAGATGTACTTGTAGACGCTTGCCCTGTATTTTGATTTGTATTTTCCCTTATCTTACTGACAAGTATCAAATCATCTCCAAAGCTAGTAGCTTGTTGTTGAGCAACTTCAAGATCAAGTAGGACCTCCCTATGCAACAAGAAGCTTACCTCTGGAAGTTGTGTGTTGATGAAAAATCACTTTAGATTATGGGATATTGGTTTAGCTTCAACAAGAATCCTTGTTAAACCAACTTATTGAATTCGGCCACAAACTCACACATGGGTTCATATGCTTCTTTCCTCATAGTTGTAAGTTGTGCTAACAAGGCATGTGCATCTTCTATAGGCTTGAACCTCTCTTCAAACTTAGTACAAAGAATATCCTAATTGGTAATGGTACCAGGAGCAAGAGTATAAAACCATTTCGTAGCTACTCCTTATAAGGTCTCAACGAACAACCTTATGGAAACATCCTTGTGTTCAACACCAAGAACACCACATACAATGTAAAAGGCAACAATATGTTCATCAAGATGTTGCTTTCCATCACCATAGAACTTGGGGATGTTCTTGTGAGAAACATGAGGAAGTTCATGCAAAGGGGTTGCCAAATTTAAAGGTCCAAAAGCATTACCCCAATGTCTAGTAGGTGGTTGAGGTTGAGCCATAGTTCCTTGAATAACAATTGCTTGAACTAGTGTGATAGATAAAATTACCAAAAAAAAGAAGATTCACTTGGAAGTAGTGATCTGATTATTCGAGGTGGATAACTTCCTATACGTTGTAATGGTGACCTTTCTCATGGAGGAGAAGAGATAAAATTATGGTGTTGCAACTCAAAAATTGGATCAAACTGACCTTGCGCTCTTTGACTATGAGTATATCTTTTGTATTCTAGAATGTAGTCCTTGAAAAAAAATGAAAATCAACAATAAAAGATATTCACAAACTTATAATAAGACACTAGAATACTTGTCTACTTCAATCGAAAGCATGGGGCTTTGGTTGCATGCTCGTATCCCCAACGGAGTTGGGTGAATATTTTGTAATACCTTTATAGATTATGAAAGAGTGACTCAGCCACAGTTATTATGAGATAAATCTCTCATCTTGGAAAGAGGAGTTTCCCTTCTTATTGCTCACTACAATTAACTAGAAACTAAACTAAAATATGTACATTGTGATTATCCATGGGGGGTGTCTTCGTTAACATATCCTCTTGTTTCAGGATAAGAGAAACAAAATAACAATGATATTCTCAAATACAACTAGTTAGAGAAATAATAGTCGATACCCTTAAGTACCAGTGAACAAAAGTAATTTAGAAAAACCTGTTGAAACACCACTTATTCCATTAGTAATAAGAAAGATCAAGAAAAAATAACATAAGAACACTCTCACTCTAACAGTATTGATTCAACACAAAGTATAATATCAAAATCTACCTTCTTTTCATTAATAAATTTGTATTTTCAATTTTAACACAAAGTATCGAAGCTAAGAAGCAATTTTAGCAATACTTCATTGCAAAAGATTAAAGGTGAAAATTACAAATGAGATCTCTCATATTTATAAATGAGATCCAAGAGCTAATCTAGAAAAAATTCTAACTACTTTGACTTATTCAACAATGGAGTCCAAAATTAATGGACTTCATTGTTATTACATGTATTTATTTATAATTTGACAAATGACGTGTAAATTATCTTTGGCTAACTACAGAAACTTGAAATCTAATCTAAGGCATGATCAACCTTCTTCAACATTTTTCATTAGGAAATCATCATGATTCTTCAGGATCACCTATACTTTGTTATCTAGCAGTAAAGTATGTTTGATGACGCCTCAAGCCCTTGATACTGTATCTCTAATAGTGTTGTAGGCTTTTTTATGTCACCCAATATATTTTTTTAGATTCTCCAAAGTTAATTGAAGAGAAAAATTTTGATCAATTAGAAGCCTTGAAAACATTTGGTCTTCAAATTCTTTTTGAATCATGTTGACAAATTGTTGAACTAGATTATTTGAGGGAAGTAGCTTCTAACTTTCATCTCAAAGCTTACATGGAATTTCTTCAATTTTATTAATTAGTTGTAAATCATGTTCTTGACCAAGTTCTCTTGCAAATTGCAGATCATTAAGCAAGTTGGTGAGAACAGTGTCTTTGTGAATCAAAGACTCTTCAATTTCCACATACATGTCTTAGTTGAGAATGATCCTAAATTCCTCCAGTTTATCTATTTTGAGTTTCCTTGTCTTGATCCAAGACTGTACTTTGTTTTCTATATCCTCTTTCTCTTGAGAGAAATTATTTACAGTGTGCGACTGATGATGTAGTATGGGTTAACTACACTTGATCCATACAAATTTGAAGCATACTTAAGCCAATAAGAATCAATCTAATAAGATCATTCAATGTAAACAAAGATGAAGAAGCCATTAAAACTAACATATTAAAATACGAAAGCATGATAAACATCTACTCTAAGACATTGAAACTTATCCTATTGGGGGAGTGGTGTCAAATTGATGTGGAATGGTGACCCTTTCCCAGTCCCTTAGATAATGACCTTGTTTTAATTAGTTTTATTGAAGAAAACTAATGAAATTGATGAGATATGTGCATGCAAACATGATGAAAGCTATTTTAACATGATATATGCTAAGATGATCGATGTGAGTGTATGCAATCTATTCTAAATGTGTGCAAGATTTGAAAGATTGAAACCCTAGTTTCAAAATATACTAAATGGATGCAACTAAGTTATCATGGAAGCCATTAATGGATGCTATAAGCTAATAATGCAGGTAAAATTAACCTAAAATGCTTTTAAAACACAAAATATGGATGCAATATGAGAGTGATTTTAACAGCATAAGTTTACTATTAAAAGATGGATCCCTATTCAATAGATGCAAGCTCTATTTATAGAATAGGAAAAATGAAATTGATGGTCAAGATCAAAAGGATCAATCAACGGTCAGAATGGAAGGAAGATCAAGGCATGGATCATGGATTCCCATCGAGGGTTGAGGATGCAAGATGATATTTAATCAAGGGATTGCATTCATCTAAACAAACACACTTTCAAAACTTGCATAAGAATCTTTGTTGAAAGTTTATTTCAAAAATGAATATTCCTTTTTTCAAATGAGTGCAAAGGGAAAGAATATTCTATGAAAATATTCCCTTTTGGAGTAAAATTGGCATTTAGTTAATTAAAACTAAATTTTAATGTGCAAAGGAGAAGGAATATTCCATGAGAATATTCCCTTTTAGATGAATGTGCAAAAGAGGAATATTCCCTTGCAAGTGGGAGGATTAGGATTAATTCGTAATTTGATAATTAAAACAAAGTTTCAATCATGCAAATTAGGGGAATTAAATTATATTCATTAAATAAATGATTTAATAAAAAAGGGAGGTGTGATATGATATTTAATTAAATAGCTCTAGGGTTATTTAATTAAATAAGAGGACTTAGGGATTAAATTAGATAATTTGATTTGTCCAAAATAGGACAAAGGGTTAGCGTGAAAGGGATAGGAATTAACCTAATTAGGCCAATTAGATTAATAGATGAAAATGATGCAATTAATTAAATAGCTAGGCTAATTTAATCAATTAAGTGAAAAGAGGATGGGTTTTAGGATGAAACAATGTTAATATATCATATTTGAGTGTGTGATATCATTCAGGACATTTTTAATTGTCTACATAGTGTCATCCAATTTTGCTCTTATGCTTTCCATCTTTTCCAACTTTCCCATGGTTGACCCTAGCATTTTTGTTCTCAATTCAACCAAGTGGTCAAGATACTCACTGAACACTTTGCCTGTAGCATGTACTTTTTCAACCTTTTGGATGATAGGATTTTCAACACCAACTGCAATTGCCTTAGGTTCGATGGGTTCAAAAGATTGAGTGATTTTTTGTAGAATAGCCATGAGTTTCTCTATTTTAGCCTTGTAGTGATCCTTCATGTTCTTCTCCTTGTCAAAATTCTTGATGAGAGAATCTAGGGATGATTGAACATCTGCCTTCGCACTGTCATGAGTCATCTTACCCAAATCTACCCTTGTGACAAAGTATTTTGCAAGATACACTTCCTTGTAAGTTTTATTAGAGGGAGGTTGAGCTATCTTTACATACTTATTACCATATTTATCAAAAAGAATCCTAGAAAGAGTCTTTGCTTTCTTTTTGGTTCTAGTCTTGGCAGTTGCAAGTTACGCAAAGTCAAATTCATCAGGAGAGATTGCTTCCTTCCTTCTCTTTGGAGCTTGTGAAGACAACCATGGTGGCAATGGTGAAATCTCCTTAGGTTGTGTAGCCATTGGATGGGATGTATTAGTTTTATCCACAAAGGTGGTAGTCATGATGGGAGAAGTGTTAAACAAAATAACCTTATGAATTTCATCTCTAGAAACTTGCATAAAATCATTCAAAAATTATTTCAAATTAGAATGTGACGTGAGATCAAAAGATGGTGATGACAGACTTGGAAATGACATAGGAGAACTAGACACATTGTCTAACCCTTGTCTTAGAATTTTAAATGGAAATCCTGGGATGGAGAAGAATGTACATAATGAATCAAAATAACAGGTGTCACAACACTTGCCACTGAGGGAGGAGGATTAACAAGGACATTAGGAATATATGTGGTCATAGGAGGAGGAGTGAGAATAGACACAACATTGATAATGGGGGATGAAGTGATAGGTGGTTCCTCAAGAATATTCTCATGAAGAGATATCTCTGCTTCCTCATGATCCTCTTCATCAATCTGCCCCTCTTCTTGCACATGTTTCTTTTGGGCCTCAGTGGATGGTTCCTCTGCAGATTTCTCAGTCCTTTTTTTTCCACTTTTGACCACAAACTTTATCTTAGGATTTGAAAATATGTTGGAGCTTGGAGCATCATTTCTATTTTTTGGTCCTTAACTACAATTTCTTACCTATTTGCATTTTAGACTCATCTTCTGATATGGTGAAGAAAGGATTCAATTGAATATCCCTTTCATCCAACCAAACATTTGTATTAGCTAAGATTGGTTGAAACCTTTCTTGGATTGATATCACTTCTTTCCAAGACCATTGGATTAAAGGAAGAGGGAAAGCTACAATATTATTTATTTCATATTCAACATCCAAAATAGTATCTTCATCCTCCATATCCTCTAAGATATCAACAAGATCCAATTCTCTTATTTGGTCCAAAGTTAACCTATAGAAATTCATTCTCTTAATCTCCCGCTTTATTCTAATGCCAACCCAAACATCTTCAACTTGATGCACATGAGAGAATGTCATTTTGATTTGAGACTTCATGCCTCTATAATCAAATTCAAATCTTTCCTTGTACAATTTTATTTCCACTTGCTGCATTTTTGATTCAACAACTTTGGCCTTATGTGAAGTTTGAAAAGAGTACCTTTCAATTGCCAATGTAAATTTGAACCTTGGCTTATGAGCTTCCATTTGTTTATTATGAACCACAATAATTTTCTTGCATAACTCCATTAGAACGATTTTATCACTAGGATAATGTGGAAGCATATATGGATAAATAGAAAAGCATCTAACCCTCGAATAGGTAAAAGTTGGAAACTGCAGAAACATGCATCCATATTTGTTTATAGTCTTCCATGCTTCATCAGATACTCTTTTGTTCTCTAGCTCAAGATCAAAGGCACACATGAGTGGTTCAAAGAAGGAATCATTCACCCTTCTAAAGTGTTTGATACTTCCCTTGAGGGTGATATGTAAAAAATATTTGAAAATCTGTGTAACTTTCCTGTCACCTTCAATAGTCATACTCGAAAAAATTCCTCATGGATGTTGCAACATAGACAAAATATGAACTCATGTAAAAATTGTGCATTGTATGAACTTGGGTCAATTTCTCATGAAGGGAATTGTTGATTTCTTCACCCTAAAATATGTGTTGCTTCCCTTTTAGAATGATCTTGATGTATGTGTACATTCAGTCCTCAAAATAAAATGAAGTAGGTAAACCATGTACTCTACTGAGAAGAGTAATGAGGTCATTTAGCTCTTCAATAAAATCATTATGAGGATATTTTTTAGGCCACCTTGTGACACTTGGTCTAGGAGCCTTCAAATATTTACTATTGATGTTTCATTTTGCAGAATCAAGATCCTTATCATATTTATCCTATGCGGATTCCATAGAAATCTCCACATATATGTTAGCACCTGGGCACATGAAAACTTTGTCAAAGAAATCTTCATCGAACTCCATCACCACATTTTTGTTTGAATCCTTGACTTTCTTGTCATCTTTGTTATAGTGAGAAGTGACTTGTAGCACAAACTCTAGATTATGAGCTACTCCTGGGAATGATGCCACAAGGTGTATGTTGTTGTGAATTTTTGCCTTCCACCCATTGGTTATAGGTTGTTTCTCAGTTCTCTCAACAAACTCACCAATGTCCACATGACCGATCTTTGTATCTATGATTTCATCCACATTTGATGAAACCATTGTAGGAGGAAGCACACCTTGGTATTTGTACTTCATTGCTTTTCCCTTGGAAGGAGATGGATTTGACATCAACAGAAGAAAGACTTGCAAAAATACAGATGCACAATCTCGAAAAGCATGCACAAAGGAACTAAATGAGAAGATTAGCATATTGCAGATGTTAGGAAAATTTTCATTTAGGAAATAGTAGTGAGGGCTAATAATGGATTGATTGCGCAAAAAATTGGGGTTTGAGCACGATGAATGCAAAAAACAAAGCGCAAAGGGTTAACTTAGCAAAGCCAAAAGATTTATAGTGTTAGGAAAATTTGGCAAAAAATGTGTATATGCATTGCAAAATGACAAAATTGCAAGTGGAAATTGCCTTTGGAAAAAAATGTAATGTCATTAAAATTAACGTCTTTATATGTGGGAAGAAATTTGGTTTTTTTTTGTAATTTTGTCAAAAAATACCAATTTTACAAGTTATGGGAAGATCCTTCAATTTTTTTCAAATCGTTAAAATTTAATGATTCTACAAGTAAATCCATGTTTTATTTGTCAGGTTGGGGAAAAACCCCGACCCTACAAATGAGGTAGGTCAAATTTTATTCACTTGTACATTCGACAAAAAATGTTGATTATACAAGTGCTATGACTTTGTAAGGTTGGGGAAAAAACCCAACCCTACAATAGGGTAGGACAAAAATTTGTTAAGTCGCTAAACATTAACAAAATCACAAAGTCCTCAAAAATGTTTGTTTATACAATCGAAATAAAATGTCAATGATACACTACTTGGTAAACATCTTTTAACACTTGTAAGTGTGGGGAATTTTGATGCGATTACAAAGTGCATGTAAAATGTTTATGGGGTTGGGGTTTTACCTCGACCATACAAAGGAGGTATATGGTATACTTTGCATCATTGACATTTTATACTGATGAGACAAATCAAAGATTTAGCTTTTATCACAGTCGGGGAAAAAACTTGACGAGGCAGTTTGGAAATGTTTTAATGGATTTGTTTGCATCATTAGCGAAAATCACTAGTGATGCAAACCAAAGACCTAGTTAACCATTCATTCTTTACAATGTGCAGAGTAAACCTGAGTGTGCAAGTAACAAAGACATCTAAAAGAAATGGGGTCCAAAACCAAAGGTGAGCATATAAAAGAACAATTAAACATCAATCTCAAAGATGGAAAAAATTGTTAATGGCATAAACAACAACACACCTAATAATGAGAAAAACCATGATTTAACATGAAATGGGAGTCTACATGACAAAAAAATGGAAAACCTAAGGTACAAACAAAATTAAACTAAAACATTTACATGAAGACACAATGAAATAACATAGGGAGCATAGAAACTTAAAGCAAGAAAATTTCCTTTAAAAACAATGGCAATATTTTAAAAGAAAACCCTATAAAGAGAAAAGTGAAATAGAAGAACTACATACCCAAAAAACTTCAGGGAGAAAATGCAAACCCCAAGTCGAAACTTGACTGAAATTCGATGCAAATCATGCCCAAATGAAGTTTGCAACTTACAAACGAACTCGCAACGAAGGTAGGAGGAAGAATGGCAAACAAAAATGAGGAGAAAGACAAGTAAAATCAACTTAAAACCAATTTAAAAGGACATTTAAAATGGCATTTAATGCACGTGTACGAAGGCAAATTTGTAGGAGTGAGATTTATCGGTGCGCTTACAAGTTGGTTTGACGTAAATTGTACTATCAAGAAAATTTAACAATTTTGCAACTTAAACTAATATAACTTGCAAGGTTGGGGAAAAACCCTGACTTTACAAGTAACTTGTTCACTTTGCAAACTTGACTTGCAAGGTCGGGGAAAAACCCCAACCGTGCAAGTATAATTTTTTTTCTAACTCTTGACAACTTTCACAATTCGCTAAAAAAGTGGATTTTGATGAATTGACGGAGGTAATCACTTGGAAGATGTTCCAATACTTAGGACCACACACAAGGGAAAATTGAGATTCAACTCATTTTGCATGCTTAGAGTACATGGGACTACGAAACAAACAAGTTTCATAGGGGTTATTTTGTGAATCAAGTGTATTTGGATTCAAGGATAACATAGTGATAGATGACTATGAGGGGAGGATGAATATTTCAATGTAAATTTGCTTGTGTCTTTCTATTCTCATTTCACCTTATACATTATTTATGCCATGATTTTTTTTCTTATTCTCATTTCACCTTCTATAACTTGATTTTACATCGTGTACGAAGATTAGTACAATAAAAAAGAGGATTATCATGAAATATTTAAGGTTGATTAGATACAAATATGGCCTCTAGTAGCATTGACCCACCCACCTCGATGTAGTTAGTTGGGCCCCATGATACACAAAATGCAAAAAATAAAATGTTTTGGCGTTTACTCTACTCTCAATTGACACTTTTTGCAAGAATCCATTCATTATTGAAATGATCAAACAGTGTCGAGTTGACTATAATTGAGATAGGGAATTGTAGAGGGACCCCATATCCAAATGTAGGTTCAGACAAAACATTCCTAGGTGTCATGGATTCCAATAACTAGTCCATCATAGTTTGGTAGTTTTTGCACTTAGGTCTCTTAAGAGACTTTTCTGGAAGCCTATAATCCAAAATGATTGAGATAACCGAGGTGTGAAAGGAATATGGTAGCATTGACCCACCCACCTTAACATGTTGGCATAGTTATTTGGGCATCATAACACATGGAATACAAAAAATGCATGTTTCTATATTTAAATTGCTCTCAATTGATGTTTTTTGCAAGAATGCATTCATTATTAAAATGGTAAATTGTGTTGAGTTGACTAGAATAAAGATATGGTACTATAGAGGGACCTTGTATCCACTTATAGGTTTATACAAAACATTCCTAAGTTCCACGAGCTCCAAAAACTACTTTGTCAAAGTTTGGTCATTTTTTGCTCTTAGGGCTTTTAGGATACTATATCAAAATAATGTAGCTCAAAATGACCAAGATAGTTGGGGTGAAAAAAAAGGACTTTGGTAGCATTGAACCACCCACCTCAACATGTTCTAGCATATTTAATTGGACCTCACAAAACATATAATGCAAAAAAATGCATGTTTCCATGTTTACACTACTCTCAATTCATGCTTTTTGCTAGAATGCATTATGAGGACAAGAAAATGAAATGAAGTACAATAAAATAATATAAAATGCATAAGCACATAAATCTTTTACCTCAAATCATCTTCAAATCCATGATTGAGATAAATAAGCATACACCCAAAAAGCCTATTGATATGCTCTTAAATTGTTGAAATGTGGATTCCTCTAATGATATTTTAGCATATCTTGTTAGAGCAAATGTACTTGATAAAAATGGATGGTGAGGGCTTCTATTTATAGGAGACTTAAATGGATGGAGGGATAAGATCTTGCTACAAGATCAATGGATTGTGTTGAGAGGTGTTCTCAAGCAAGAAGAAGAGGACAAATGTCATGTGGGGGTTAAAGGAGAATAGAGGCTTGGATGAGAATGATTGGATAGGATTTTGGAAGAATATGATAGTATCCCAAGAGAGGTAAATCTTTGAATTTTTTCTCATCTCAAGGGAGGTGGAATTTAAAATTAGATTTCATGGAGAGGAGAGAGATGGCTCCATGCAAAGTCAACTTAAAGGTGACATTTTTCTTTAGTGGATTTAATGAGGAAAAAGGTGAATATTTATTGGGTGAATGTGGAGGTAGGAATATGAGGAGGAATGGCACATGGAAAGTGATGAATTTAAAATTTGAAGAAAGGGTTAAGTGGAGGTTAGGAAAGGATGATTAATTAATTAATTAATGGTGTTTTAGAAGAAATAGGTGGTGATGACTAAGGATATATTAATTGAATAATTCAACCTTTGGAAGAATGAGACAATAAGAAAATTAATTAACTAATTTAGAATTTTAATTAATTAAAAAAGGTAAAGTCAGAGTTGGGGTGCCTACACATTCATTATTGGAATTTTCAACTAGTGTTGAGTTGACTAGAATAAAGATAGGGTAATGTAGAGCAACCCAATATCCAATTATAGGTTTATACAAAATATTCCTAGGTGTCACAAGCTCTGAGAACTACTTTGTCATAGTTTGGAAATTTTTTGCTATTAGGGTTCTTAAGACACTCCATTTGAATAGTGTATCTTAGAATGATCAGGACAAATATGGTACAAAACAAGGCCTTTCGTAGCATTTAACCACCCACCTCAATGTGTTGGTGTAGTCAATTGGGCCCCGTGACACACAAAATGCAAAAAAAAATGTTTCTATGTTTACATTGCTATTAATCGATGCTTTTTACAAGAATGCATTCATTGTTGGAATGATCAAATGGTGTCAAGTTGACTAGAGTCAAGGTAAGATATTGTTGCTACTTTGTGCTCCCCTTTTTCATTTCCCATTAATTATTATTGATTCGAGAAATATTAATGGGTTTATCATACTCAAGTATGCTTCTAGTAGTTGTATTTACCCCTTTGCCAAGTTGCAGACAAATACCTATGAAATATCTCAAAAAGATGGCTAATTTCCTCTTCCCTCTTTTTGTTTTTTAGGGTTTCGGGTCACAGATGAACATTTGGACCAAGTCCATTCTTGATCCCTCGTTCCCTCTTTCTTCTTTAGGTCCATTTAGGGTATTAGGTCCCAATAGATATTTGGATCAAGTCCAAATATCCAAGTCCATTCTTGATTCCTCATTTCATCTTTCTTATTTCTTTCTTTCGGTCCTTTCATGATTCAGGTCCTGAATGAACATGTCCAAGTCTATCCCTGATTCCCAAACCCACTTCTTCTTTAGTTCCGTTGGGACTTTGAATCCTAAAAGGACATTTAGAATCCAAATGTCCAAATCCATTCCTAACTTTTTCCCCCACTTCTCCTTTTCTCCATCAAAACTTTGGGTCCCAAAGGGATTTTTGGACCAAAGTCCAAAAGTTTGAATCCATCTAGTTCCTATTGGGATTTTGGACCTTGTGTGGACTTTTGGACAAACTTGACAATTTTTCATGTTTTTGCCATTAATGTTGCAATGACTTCCTGAACTACCAAATATAATTCTTGGAGCTACAAGGACTATTTTAATTGTATTTTTTCACAAAATCCAAGTGGAAAAAGTGGAAACCATGCTTCATTTATGTTTTGTAGACAACCTTTCTATCAGAGGGCTATTCCTAATTGTGATTTTTGCTACGGATTTTGTGGGAGTTTTGTTTCTTTTCCATGCATTCATTAATGAGGAAGCATGGCTATGGTGTCAAGGATTTTATGGAAAGCTTTTAGCTCAAGATTTGAGTTCCACATATTTTTACTTGATTTGTAGGGTCTAGGGTTTATTGCTTAGTCATGTACCCTTTATCTCTCTTGAGCCATCTTTGGTTTTCCAATCACTTTGAAGGAGCCTATCACATGTCCTATAAAGATGTAAGGTGGTAATGAAAATTGAGGAGTTGGACAACTGATTGAGAACATCTAGGAGGTAGTTTGATTCACCTCCCACCTATCTAGGAGAGAGGAGACAACAATTGCAAGTATCTAGGTGGATCAAGGAGTAGATATAGGGACAAACAGTTGAAAATTCAACATTCCTTCCCCTCATCACCTAGCTAGAACCTTTTGGATAATTTTCAAAGGATTCAAACATAGAAAATCATTAATGGCCTTTATGATGTCCTATATTATCTCTCATGTAGGGGATAGAGAAAAGGGCACCTAGGATCAGGGAATAGGTGGTTCTTGCTCATTCTTGGCTATTGTATTGTAACTTTTGAAAGTTCATTCAATCAAGAACAACATTGTAACTCAAAGAAACACATTTTCGAGGCATGTACAATAGTTTGTAAGCACCTTTTATAAATAATACAAAAAAATTTCCTTTTCTAATATATATTTTTGTGTGTGAACATGAATGATTGATGTATTTTATGTGATTTGTATGGAAATCCTCAATGTATACCTCATTTCCTTTAGTACCTTCATACACACACACATATAAATATACACTTTATACAAATTATAGGTTGTCATTGGTTTGAACCAATTTTAATTGTGAAAATATCCAAAAATTTCCTTTTAGACGTGAGAAAACTTTAATTTTCCTATGAAACATAAATATATAAGTATGTCAAAACTTGATTTGTGCATGAAAACTTGTTCATTTGAATAGATTGTGTGTTAAGCAGCAATACATGTCACAGTAATTTTTCACATCACCTCATTAGGTTTTTAGTTGTCATTTTACTTAATTCTCCATCCTTTTTCTAATCAAGCAATAACATAGGTTTAATTGGGCGAGTACCAAGGGAACCAACCCTCTTTGGAGATTCACTCTAAGTTATGGGCAACCAACATGCCCTAGAGTGTTTTCATGTTTAACTTGATTGTTAATTCAAACAATTGGCAAGGGTGAAAATCCAAGTGACAATAGGTACTATAGAGGAACCCATATCCTTTTATAGGTTTAGAAAAAAATATTCCTAGGTGCCACGAGCTCCAAGAACTAGTTCATCATAGTTTGGATTTTTTTGCACTTCTTAAGAGAATTTGCTGAAATAGTGTAGCCTAGAAGGATCAAGATAACTATAGTGAGAAATTCCCACCCTCATAGCACTCACCTACCCACCTCAATGTGTTTTCACAATTGGTTGAGCCACATGAGATGAAGAGCACAAAATATGGCTCCTGGAAAGTTTGTGTTAAACACAAATGATCTTTTTTACAAAATTACAACCATTGTTTCCATGATAAAATGGTTTGGAGATCATAAAAATAAGAGAGTTTATTATGAAGGGACTCTACATGTAGTTGTGGGTTCAAACATAACATTCATAGGTGCCACAAATTTTGAGAACCAATCTATCATAGTTTGGCAATTTTTGCACTTGGGAGGGAGAGGTAGGTAGAGAGAGAGATGTAGGGTGGGAGGGAGGGAAAGAGAGATACGTGGAGAGGGGAGATAGAGAGAATCAAAGAGGGAAGGAGGGAGGGATATATATATATATATATATATATATATATATATATATAAGGAGAGAGAGGGGAGAGAGATCTAGAGGAATAGGAACAGAGAGATGTGAATATAGGGAAGTAGAGAGGGAAGGAGGGAGGGAGAGGTGAGATAAGTATTTCCAACCCTTAGGGTTGGATTTTACTTGGGCTTCCAATCCAGAAGGTTGGAATAGTACATGTGAACACACACAAACATGTTTTTGCAAATTCTAAATAAATGACACAATATTGAGTGTGTTCTCCATCAAGTTTGCATTTCTGTCAATGTCAAGTCAAAATGATATAGTAACATTAACCTCTCTCTTAGCTTTCTAACCATGTAATTTTTTCTACACTTCAAATATGTTAAGATTCTAATCTTTAATTACTTTTGTTGTGTTTCCATTTTTTTCCAAAAACCTATGTATGGTATTTTTGGTCTTATTTTTTACTCGTTCATCAAAATTTGAAACAAATTACATTTTTACAAACTAGACTCTATTCTATACACATTCAATATTTTTAAAAAATTTAATTAGTTTCCAAAAAAATAGGGAGGTGCATGCTCAATTTTTTGTTTTTTCAGGATGTTTCCAATTTAAAAATTAGTAAAAAAAATATATTCATTAAAAAATTAACATAAATAATGAGCATAAACTACAGAGTGTTAGCTAATTTTTTACTGAAGTGATTCTTGAAATACTAAAAAAAAGTTAAACTTTTTAGGGGAAGCACACCAAACTCTATGTTATATTTTTTTGATAAGAATATGAGCACTTTGTGTGCTCACCCCTATTTGAACCCTTTAATCTCCACCATTTTGAAAAAAAATAGTAGTTTAGAAAGTAGATTTAGAGCACCATGACTCTTGTTCTTGTTGCATCTTCAAATTTTGGGCATAACTATCTTCAATTTCTCATCCAAGATCATTTTTTCTTTAATAAAAAAAAAAGTGGGCACTTAAGACCCCCTTTTGGTCCCCCATTTCCATGCACAACCCATATACATAATCCCATGTCATAGTTAAAATGGTGAAGATGAAACATTATAGAGTCCAAGAATATCAAAATACACATATATTAATCCAAGTTTATCATCCATACACCTTGATGAAAATCCATAAGAACATCATTGACAAGTATGATAGTAGTAATAAAACACCAAAATGCATCCAAGCACATACAAATCCACATACATGAATTTAAAGTACGTGATCCATATGCCCCAATGATAATACAAAAATAACATCATTGATAAGTACATGATATATTATCAAAATCTAAAACATAAAATAAGCAATAGAATGAGGCACATCTGTCTAAGGAATTAAACGAAGCCCACTTCCCATTGTCCTCCTTGTAGAATTTTGAACTTCAGGTGAAATTTATATTCCAATCCCTTTTTCGCACTTTCCTCATTGCATGCAAACTCTTAGATTCTATGTGTAAGTTATAATCCAAACCTTGCTTTTTTCCTCCTTGTTTACTTGTAAGCTTTTCAACCCAATATGCATGTTTGTAACTTTTGCAAATTGCACTATGACCTTTGTCATTCCACATTTCCACTTCTCCCCTCCCCCATTTGTTACTTTGTTCTTTGTGGACTTTTAGAGCTCATGTTCATGTTTGTAAACCTTCTACAAACTTGCATCATAGTTCCACTTCTCCACATCCTTGCCTCCTTTGTTCTCTAAATACTTTTAGACCCCCTGTACATGTTTTCAATTTTTAGAAAATGCACTTTGACCTCCATTTCCATTTTTCCCACATCCTTTTTTCCTTTTTCCACACAAAACATTAGAATCTACCCCACATCCTTTTTTTCCTTTTTCCATGCAAAATTTTAGTCTACATGCAACACTATATGTCTCATAAATTGCATCCCAAGTTTCACTCCTCGCCTCCTTGTTCCTTGTGGAACTTTGGAGTCTTTAGGAAACTTTATAATTCTTGCAAATTACACCCCAAGTTCCAATTTAACTTTTCTTTCCTTTCTACAACTTGCACCTTTACTTCCTAGATTTACTTTTTGCCATCATGTACCATAGATTTTCCTTGTAGACTTTTGGCTTTTCCCTATAATTTACAAAGTGTATGGAACTTTTGATCCTTGCCAATTTTATATTGCAAACTTCTTAGCCTCACATACACATTTATAAACTCTACTTTGAGTTCCACCTTGGGAATCCACCATTTGAACATTAATACTCATCTACATTACTACACATCCTAGTATATCATTAAAGCTCTCAATTGAATGTGACAGAGACTTTTCAATGTCGAAATCATTCCCAAATGTTGTTAGACTCTTCGAAGGCACATATCTAGATGGAAAAGACCATGTACTATTATTGAAATGAGCCTACAAATAGGTACTTGGTGACCAATATAAGCATGAAAGACATGCTTTACTTGCCCACAGTACCCATCAATAGATCCAAGGAAGATTTATTTTGTAAATTCTTGTGCAAGTGAATTAAATATATTGATTTGAAAAGGAACCTTGTGATCATACCCAAATAATATAATGCATTGTAAGATGCAATAAGGGTTGGTCATTTACCTATCTTCCTAGTTGTAATTGTCTCAAGTTGTTATAGGGTATCAATTTTTGTAAGTCTAGTCTAAAAGTGAAAAGAATACATTTTATAAATCATAGGAAGGGTAGAAAATTCTAATGCATGTAAATAAATGTCTCTATGAAAAATTATAAAAATTTAGGGGGATCTTTGAACCTAGTTGTGGGTTCCCTCTTGCCATATTTGCTAGTATGAATGCAATAGGAACTAGATGAATGTATGGCAACATCCTAATGCATTGCAAGTGTTTGTAATGGTCTTCTCACATTTCATACAAGTTGTTGCAACTTTGGGATGGATTAATAATTATGTTTAATTTCATAAAGATTTATCTATGATTTGTAAATGCATGTCTTGTTCCATGTATGGTTTGCAAGTACATGCTCTCTTCTTTCTTGTAGATTGTAATCCTATTGCCTATTGGAGTAGGCACTAGTCTAGGAGGTAAAAGACCAACCATTTCTCAATCATAATATTTATTTCCTTAGTATTTGAGGAGTAGATCAAGTCTTACACGCTTTCATGATTCAATGATATAAATCAAAGAAATTCTTAGTGAGCTAATTTGCTAAACCAATTAGATTATTGGAGAATCATGTTATGCATGCTCACACCTTCCACACATATATAAAACTTTAATTGGATCAATTTATGGTGGTATAGTACTATTGTCATCTTTTGGATACATATGTAAGGACGTTGCATCAACTTAATGAGAGTTCTTGTAAGAAGCTGGCATGTCATAGGCTTGTTGACAAGTTTTGGGGCATATCATACCTTGAGTACAACTATTATTTGGTTTAAAATTATTACATAATTTCTATATAGTTATCTTGATTAGGATATTTCTAGGAAGATCCTTCTAAATCTAGTTGAGCCCAAAGTGAAGAGAGACTACCCACTCTCAAGAATTGACCTCTAGTTGTGCATGTTCTATTGACGAGCTCCTTCACTTTCCTCTTGATGACAACTCGTTGGCTTGAGGATAGTTTCACACTCTAGGAATGTGAAGTTGCAAGTTTGAGAACCAAAAAATCATCACAGTAAGATCTAAACTTGAATGTGACCAAACATCATTCACTTACCAATACCTTATTTTCCTTCTATAACCATGGAGATGGTATGGAATTGTATACTCTATCTTCATCAAATTTAACTTATCCACCATTTCATTGGACAATAGGCTATCTATACTTCCGTTATCAATTATTACTTTGTAACACGTACTTGAGAAATTGTGCAAATTTTTTTAAATTGAAGTCCATTGTTATACCATTTATTAAAGTGAAGGAACTAATAGTTGACATTCAATAAGATGTGACCGAATTAAAAAATTTAAATTATTATTATTTAATTAAATTTACTCATCTACCAATGCTCTTAAACTTCACCATTTTGATACCTATGCAAAGGAAGATAAAATTTCCCTAAAGTTAATTAATGACAATTAGGAATAATTTTTTTAGATAATTGCAATAACTACTTTAAAAAAAGTAAATGCAATAAATGAGGGTCTTAGCTCAATGGTAAAAGAATGAATGATTGAAATGAAGATTCTAAAAATTGTGGCGTCTCACTTAAACATAAACATGACATGTCTGTCTATTATTCACATCAAGATAATAATATTCTTTTTGTTATATGCAAGGGTGAGTGTGTAGTCACAAAAATGTCCTTCACCCATAAATTTGATCTAGTAATTTGTAAAACTTTGTTTTTTGCTTCACTTGATTTGCCTTTACTTCTTCTATCTTTTTTTTTTTTTAATATATATTTAGGGATTTGACTATATATAGAATACCTTAGGATGATTGTTGTTAGTGTCACACGAGGATATGTTATCTTAGGTCAACCTGTAGAAAACGTGTGAAAATGATTAAAAAAATACTCTTTAGTCATGCATATGCTCCTAGAATGATCATGCATATCTAGATTCATTTTGGCAAGTTGAATCCAAATGTTCAACCCCTTAGGATGAAAGAGGACTTGCGAATTCTAGATGTGTGAAATGAATGAAGAAAATGCTTTTAAACATAAGGAAATAACACTAAATTGCAACAATTTGTGTTTAACCAACCCTTAGCAAGAAAGCTATAGGTGAAAATTGATCAAAATTTGAATTTCAAAATGTAAATTTAAAAGGGGCAAGTCCTTGATTGTAAGGTCAATTATAGAAATGACCCATAATAAAAGGGGGCAAATCAACATAGACAATAGATACATGATAGTATGCATGTATATAAATCTAATAAATGCATGCATAAGGTAAATATATTGAAATAGATAAATAAATGATAAAATATATAACAATATGTGTTGTAGATAGATAACCAGCACAAGACAAAACCTAACTAAAGACATAAAGACTGAATAGTAAATAATATCCATAAATTTCACTATTACAATTTCCTATATAAAATACAGTCTTAGTTGCTTGACTAGTTCAAATAAATTAAAAACAATTAAATATCTCAGCCAAAAACTTGAATTTCACGTCGAAAAGCTTCAAAGAAACGTGTATGCAGCCAATCAGAGTGCAAGGTCAGAAAACAACCAATGGAACACAAACACGTGTCACTCTCGAAGGGACGTTATATACGAATGCGCTCTCGTTCTAAAAGCAAAATTTCTCTCAAATCTGTTCGATGACAAGATTTCTTCAAATTTTCTCTCAAATCTGTTCGATGACAAAATTTCTTCAAGTTTTCTGTTATTAATCGTGACCCGGAAGCCCTAACTTCTGTCAATAGAAAAAAATTGAAGGAAAAATGGAGAAGGAAATGAGCGGACTTCAGCGCGTTGTATGGTTGATTGTGTGTATCAGCGGAATTTTTGGCGCTTACATCTACCAAGGCTTCTTACAGGAGACATTGTGAGTTAAACCCATTTCTTAAATCTTTTAAATATACCATAATGCAACGTTCAATCTTTTAAATCTGTTCATTTAAGCAGATTCGAACCTGTTTTGAATATACCATAATTTATGTGTTTGGAAGAGCTCGCAATTGTATGAGATTGTTTGAATTTTGTTTTTGGAGTGGTTAATAGGATGTATTTTAATTTTTTAGTTTAAAAATTCTCCATTTCTGTAGTAATTGTTCTGCCAATCTCACCCCAGATTTGGCTGTGGTATTTTACCCATTTTGTTTGATTATGGAGCAACTTATCCAACTGGGTAGAATTTGAAGAATCTAGTAATCCTTTGTGGGATTTGGATCCTCTATGCAAACAAATATTGGAGTTGTTCAGTTTCCTGACTTGAGGCCTTTGATGTTGCATGATCGTGTGCTACATTGTTATTGGCGCGTCAGGGGGTTTGGAACCTGATATTGTCCCCCAAGTTTAATTAAAATCTCTCCTGTCCATGATTTTCCTGGATTTCTTTCAGTAGCTTCATCAAAGAAAAATAATTGTCCTGTGTTATTAATTTTAGCAAGTTTACTGCAAACTCTCTTGCCAGTTATACGGCGGTGAGATTTTTGGGTTTTACTATATCCAGGATTGGGGTAATTTGTTCTCTGTTTAGGTGTAATCTCAGATCATTGCCATCACCACTGATGTGTATCCTCTGCTTGATAGTTGCTACACAACTGAGCTGGGAACTCATTCATGCCAACAAACGTGGGTTAGACAGTTAGTGTTCGAGTCCTGAGTCTGACCATGTCAATATCAAAATTGGTTGTCAAATTATTGTCTTGTCCTACTGATATTGAGGGGATTCTTCATGGAATAAGAAATATCTTGTTAGTTATATTTTAGATATCTTACTGATATTCTATTTGCTTTTCTGGATATTTTGCCAAATATTTGTTAAGTGCAAGACTGTAAGTTATACTTTTGCTCTTCATTTTCTTTGAATTGTTGTTGACCATGAGTCATATGGTTTTGATTTTAGAGAATGAGAGAGATGGCTAGTAAATCTGAAGGCACAGAGGTTAACTGCAAATTCTACTAAAATAGGGTTCTGTTCCTCTTTCAATAGTCTTGACCAAGACCCATTTATCCTATTCAAACCCATCATTATAATAGACCTGAAAAATAAAAATTAAACTAGTGGGCAAATTTGAAGATCTCAAACTAGTTAAGAGATGGGAAGATATTTCCCGCATTAATCTTCCAATTACATGCATTCAAAGTCAAACCCTAGTTCAGAATCTCACCAACCTAGCTCTCATGAGAAGATTTATTGGAGTTGAGACATCCTTGAAATCCCTAGAAGCGTGGAAAGTTCAAAAATGGTTGCCAAACAACTTCAGGAGACATATAAGACTACCATTTTGGAAGGGGATATTCCATGGGCGTTCTCACAAACAACAAGGATGAAGGCTGTGTGTATAAGGGAAGCACTTTGGCTTATGTGCTTTGTAGTAAACCATACTAAATGCACAAATAACAAACACAAAATATTCCAGCAACATTATATATTTTTATAATTTTTCTAATTTTGTGTTAATGGGATATATTCAAAAGGAAGTCTACCAATGTAATATAACTTACTGGGTGCTTCCAGCTTACAAACTCTATCCTAATTGATATCTATTGTTCTTTCTTGAGGGTTTCCATACCCAAGATGATAGGTTCATGCCTGAAGGGTTTCATCTCAAATGCACCTAGCTGCTGTAGCAATGCCACAAACACTGAAGTGAGAGTTGAATGCTATTTTTCCATAAGTCCCTTCTCTTCTGCCTTATGCTCTGTTGTCAAGACCTAGCTCCTAACGATCCTCAATCATGTGAAGTCATTCCACAAACAGTGGCAACTAACTAATAATTAATTTCCTCAAGCATGTGGCAGCTAACTAAACAACATTCCCCCAAAATTGATGCAGGAGCATCTGGGTCCACATGTGATCCTGGTTGCATAAAAACAATGACAATTTGATTTTGGTTTTCGTTCTAATTTGGTGTGTTTTCAAGTTGTTACTTGTCTTTTTGAGAATTGCTTCAGGTCTTATATCTTGAGTCTCAATGACATCAGGACCTCTATGTGCTATCACACCAAGCTGGACTCTTTGACAAATATCATGCTATGTTTTAGTTCAACTTAGGCAAGGATAGCATACCTACTGTTCTTCAATATCTTGTGGAAGTTTTCGGAACCACCAAAATGAAAGTTTTTTGCAATTTGCCTTGGTGGTGCATCTCCATTCATCAATTTGAAAGTTGCTTCATAGTTTGACACATTCATTCCATAAGAAGAACAATAGTACATGCACTTTATAATCCAATGGGTTATGTATCCACAATGATTGACACATTTTAGATTGTTATCAAACAGATTGCCTAGGCAACTTGATGGAGGATTTGTATATGGTCCCCTCCAATTTATTGAAGACTTGTTAGTACTGATAAAAAGAGAATGTGACATAGCAGAAAGGTGTCTTCAGAAATTAAGTAGATTGTCCTACCTCCATTGACACTCCTTTCAAAGATTGTTGCTACAGACGTCAAGCATAATTTACTTTTGCAAATGAAAAAGATATTGCAGAGTCATGGCTGATAAGTATTCCATTCTGAGCAGCAGTTTTCTGACAAGTTGTTGTTTCATTCTTGTATGCCATTGGCAATTTCCTAGCTGGGTGTGAATATAATGCCTACTGATTGGACAAGCAGTTCATAGAGTTCTGTTCCTTTTATGAGGCCATGGAGTTTATTTGTCTGCAACGATAGTTGCTTAGGCTAGTGGCAGTCATGCAATTCCTTGACTGGCGGTTTCAAACTTTAAAAGCTTATTGGTGCTTCCTGTGATGGCAGTTCCTTGCTGATGGAAATTATGTTTTGACTGCTGACAGGTGTTCATCCTTTAGCTGGGTCACAGTCTTCCCACAGGCTCTTACACTTCATTTTCTAGCCTTGCCATATCTATTAGAAATTGCATGCTGCAGTTATAGACCTTAATATTCCTGCATGCTTGTGTCTTAGAGGAGATCATCAAGAGTATTTTTCCTGCAATCTTGATAGGCTTATCAATTTTGGGCCTTGAAACATGATTGATTGATAGCACCCTATTCTGGACTAAGCCTATTTTTAGGCTGGCTGGGACCTATCCATATATGAAACTAATTTTCCTATGAAAATAAAACACATAAGTATGGGTAGAATAGCTAGGAGTGAATGGAAAAATAAGGACATCTTATTCCTTAGTTGAGGACTGAGAGATCAGAGGACATAAAAGGACGTAGTATTTGTAAGGCTGTTGTAAAGGCCTATTGCCATGTAATCTGAGATTGAGAAGATTGTAACACATGGCTTCATTAAGGTCAGGCGATTGTTTGAGGTCAAGAAGAAGACTGTAAATCCCTGTTGCTAGACTTCATGACTATGAGGCAAGTATGCTATCCGAGATTTAATTAATAAAGAAAATTGTTTTCTAAATACATGTTTTAGCCCATGGATGTGAGTGTGTACGTTTTGGCTGCTAGGATTAGCTACCATTCATTGGGTTGCCTGATCTCCAACTGCATCAAAAAATGTCAATCCACTATCATAGGCGGTTACTCTTAAATTGTTGGCAGTTAACTAGTCAGTTGATCCCTCCATTAGTGGAGTTAACTAATGGGCACTGAAGACTCAGCCGCTGCTTAACTAGAAGACACAAATATTTAGCTGCTGCTCAACTAGAGGACACAACACTCAGCCACCTTAATCTTAAAATGCATGATACATGTCTAACTAAAACTGAGTCTACCAGCTTATCTAATTGCTACTCCTATGTTGACATTCTATTCAATAAATAGTCCTGGATTGAAAAAGTGGACATGACAAATTCTCTCTTCCCAAATTTGCTTGCCCTCAAGCAAACAAAGCTGGATGATCTATGATGCTAATCAATTCCCAAGCAGCATCCTACAACACTCTGTGGTATACCTATTATTGATACTTCATCTTTAGCCTAACAAAATTTGTTCTTTGTTGCATTGGAGATTCCTTACAGTGAATCCATGAATTCAACATGGTTGCCAAAGACACTCAAGCACAATTCATCAAGTGGATAAGTTAAAATTTGGGTTTTAAATTCTTCATCTTGCATAGGTGTCCATTCAATTATTTGGCTGAGGCCTTCGTTGACAAGCTGAGGATTGTTTATCTTGAGACTTAAATGAAGCAACATGTGCAACCCACCTAAACCTATTATTTTGGTTATAAATCTGGTTCTGGGGAGTGGGATCTACATCCATTACATCTTGCTCTGCAACTCCATCATTATGATTATGTCTTTGTTTTTGTTGTGTATTTTGTTGACCATCTTCACCAACTTCATCTGCTGGTTCAGCAATATGAAGAGTTCCATCACCCACATGGTATTCTGCATTTGAAGGAATTTCTTTATCCCTGCAATATCCATCTAAATGATTTCTCATTTCTTAATTGTTGTAATGTCCACTCGTGACTGGTTGCAATGGGGTGTTTGAGTTCACTTCTGAACATGAGGATTCCCTTTGTGCACCATTACCTAGAGGCACAGGGGCATGGATTGGTCCAGGCATCTGCATACTCTGAGTGAGGAGATTGATGAGCTGTTGCTGCCCATCCTTCAAGGATCTCATTAAGTTGAAGAATTCGAATTCCCTATCCTTTTGTCACTTATGCCATTTCCTGGGGTTGATGTAGTACTGATACCTGATTTGATTTCATTTAAACCTTTTTCACAGGCCGGCAAGATAACAGCTTTGATACCGTTGTAATACTAATAACCCCCACTTAATGCACAAATAACAAGCTCAAGATATTCCAGCCATAATTATACCTTTTTATAATTTTTTGCTAACAACATCATTCAAAGGGAAGTCTACCAATCTAATAAAACTTATTGGGTACTTCTAGCTTACAAACTCTTTATTGACTGATACATACTCCTCCTGAGGATTTCTGTCTCCAAGATGATAAGTTCACGCCTGATTTGTCTCTAATATGCCTAACTTCTGTAGCAATGCCATAAACACTAAAATGAGAGTTGAATGTGTTTTAATTTTCCAAAAGTCCCTTCTCTTTTGCCTTATGCTCTGTTCTATAGACATAGCTCCTAACAATCCTCAATCATAGGAAGTCAGTCCACAAATGGTGGCAACTAATTGACAATTAGTTTCTTCAAGCATATGCAGCTAACTGAACAACACTCCCTCAAAACTGTTGATCCACAATCATAGGCAATTACTCATAAATTGTTGGCAGTTAACTGGTCAGTCCACCTCTCAATCAGTGGAATTAACTGATAGACACTGGAGACTCAGCCATTGCATAATTTGAAGACACAAACACTTAGCTGCTGCTGCTCAATTGGAGGACACTAGACTCAGCCGCCTTATTTTCAAAATGCAACTTACATTTCTAACTAAAAACTGAAAATCTACCAGCTTATCTAATTGCTAATCCTATGTTGCCAGTCCATTCAATAAATAACTGCAGATTGAAAAAGGGGACATGACATGCTCAAGTGGCCTTTTAATATTGTATCCAAACACGGGGAGTATGAATTTTGAGCCTGTTCCCTGATTACTTGTATGGGTTTTGGGGTTTCTCAGGCCATGAAAATAAAGATTTGTAACTTTTAAGATTTATATTAGAAATTTGATTCCTCGATGAATTTAATCAAGCACTAACTCTATGGTTTTGGTCTTGAGAAAGGTCAGTAATTCTTAGTTTTTTTGTTTCAACAGATCGACTAAGCGTTTTGGTCCTGATGGGAAAAGATTTGAACACCTAGCATTTTTGAACTTTGCACAGAATGTTGTCTGCTTAATTTGGTCGTATATAAGTAAGTCTTGTATTCTGCTTTAATTATGTAAACTTTGTTTCAAATTTAGCTTGTAAATTATGTAAACTTTGTTTCAAATTTAGCTTGTAAATTATGTATGCAGGCACTAATAAAAATTTGTTATTTTTTGAATCTATTTCCTTGAGAACAGTGATAAATCTTTGGTCCACAAAAAACAGTCAGACAGCTCCATTGTTGAAATATTGGAGCCCCTGCATTTCTAACACTATTGGACCTGCATTGGGTCTTCAAGCATTGAAGTACATCAGCTACCCTGCCCAGGTATGTGAGTTCTTGAAGCACATCATCTATCATTAATGTCATGTTAGAAATGAAGTCTTATGCATCTTCCTGCACAAGCCAGTTTTAATTTTAACATTCCATGTCTCTGCTGGATGCATTATCAGGGAGTAGCTTGAAGCTACACAGGAAGATCTAGAATGCTTACTATTATACACCATGAACAATCTAATCTCAAACCAAAATGAGAGTAACTTTAGTTTCACCTGAAGGACTTGTCCTTTACATTGGATATCAATTAAATTGATTTGCATTCATGATTTTTGGTATCAAATATCTTTTACCTGGGACCTCTTACAGTAATCATTTGTTTTTGTGTTTAACTTGTCACATTTAAAATGTTAAAAGCAGATTTGTCCCAGTTAATTCTAAGCTGCCTACAGAAGCTCCAAATCTGCTCAATGTTTCATTTTCTTGTGTTTGTCTATGAATTGAAGAGTTAGCAGTGTCTCTCTTGCATGTAATACAGACTAGCATTTGCCATTATACTTTTTGGACAAACATCATGGATAAGTTGATGACAAATCCAATGGTCACAATCCTGTGGTAAGGTGATCCATTAGCTATTGATTGGCATTGTTTAATGTGGCTAACCACTTATTTAGGTGGCTGTTAGTGATCCCTAGCTTAAAAGTTGAAACCTGTGTTTGTAATCTTTCTCTTATGGGCACTAGAGGAGAAGCCATAATTTGTGGTTTGGATGGTCCATAGAGGAATAAGAAATCTGCACAAAAAGTGGATCTAGGGAAATCAGGATGAGCATACTGTGTAAAACAAGCTTTGGACAATGGATATCCATAGACCTTCTAAGGTAACCTTGTAATGCCCTTTATCAACCAATATTGAAAACTCCACTGTAGGCTTATGTATAGACAAATTTGCCATAGATTAGGCCACAAATTTCAGTATATATAAAAGTTGCATTTTTGAGTTGTATTTTTCTTTTTTGGAGAGGGGGGCAGTGTGATTCAGGGTCCAAAGATATCTCCCACTCTTGTTACTATCAATCACATGTGTGCCAACAATTCATTTAGCAGCCTTAATAAAATATAATCATATAAAATGAACTATGAAGATAGTAATTCTTTTAGACAGTGGCCTCCCAAGAAAAGTATAAGCCGAAGAATCATACATGGGTCAATGAAATGTTCAAATGATCAAACAGAAACTACTATTGGAAACTTTCAAAAAATTTAACAAGGAGGTATTATTTGTTGAAATAATTACCTTAGTAGGGAGGTTTGAGTCTAAAGCATTGTATCATAATGTCATGTAGAGCTCAAGTTATCATATAGTACATGCTGTTTAAAACTTTAAAATAAATATCAAGTTGTATGTACATGTTTGGATCCACATCTTTTTCCAAGCATTTCTTGCAGCTTCTGTGGGTCCTTCGACAACAAATTCAACCTTTATGTTACTTTCACCATCGACTTTGGAAATTTAAGTCAGTCTCAATTCAGAAAATTCACAAAGAACAGTTCAGTAAAGCTAAATTCCTTAGTTAGGCTGATACAACATGGATACTATAGTTATAACATTGATCTAGATCTCTAATACATAAGAATAGTTGATAATTGTTGTACCAATGAAGAAAATTATGTTACCAAAGTGAGGTTGGTCAGGTACATCCGACAAACCAAAAAACTGGAATATTTCTTAATATCAGCACAATAATCTTATAATATTTTTCCCAGTGCTAAATTTATGGGTGGAAGTCATTTAATTTATAATTAGAATGAAGATTGACATACATTTATGTCTTCCACTACCCAAAAGTTCTGTTTATGACGGTCGTATAATGAAATGACAAGGTAGCTTTTCTTCCTGTGAATGGATTATAGAATGGATGCTACCCTGCTCCATGGGAAAGCATGTGGGCATGCACACACAAATTTATTCCTCAGCCATATTGCTCATACACTGAATTCATAACCACTATTTATATTTCATCATACCACAACAGCATAAATTTCTTTTTATCTCCAAACTTTGACGTTGTTTACTTTTGGGAAGGTAACAACAAGCTTTGGGCTTCCCCACATTAATATAACAATATATGAAGTTCCATGGATGCTGGCAAGATTAACTAAATACCGTGCCTACTGTGCATCTCAGCAGAATGTTAACTATACACACCAAACGTGTTAATATAGTGCTGAAATTTTAAGCACAAACAACGTATAAGCTAAAAATTAATGTTGGCTTCATGCCCTACATGGTACACACCCACATATTAAAATGCAGTCCTTTTCTTAGCTTGTGATTTTGTATCAAATAGATAGTATTTTCCTCTCTATTGCTTGTCAATGAGGCCATTTCCTGTCTATTAGGATGACCAATTTCTATAATTGCCCAAGTTTGTAATAAGTACATGTGTATTACACAGCATAAGGAGATTTGCTATCTTGAGAAGTTTTCTGTCTGTCTTGCTTTGTTTCTCCAGCTAGATGCTTTATTTATGGGACCTCCCCTCACATGGCTATCCGTTCATGTGCTTAGATAATCATAGTTTCGGGTTTAACCACTTTTAGTTTACCTTCTCTTGCTTTGGCTTTAGTTTTTAGTGTTAAGTTACTTTTACCGAATTAGGTATTTAATATACAGAATTATTGCAGAATATTAATGTATATCTTGTGCAAATGAGATGTACGATGCACCTGCCAATTAACTCAATTCGTTTCTATACACAAGATAGAAATAGAAATATCCTTAGGGCTGGGTTAGACCATAAAATATTTTTAAGGAACTACTCCATGATATTTTTTGCTATGAGATCAAATTTGCTTCCCTACTTTACATTCACTACTCTATAGTCTATAGAAATGATTCAAAATGTACGATTCATCGACAATGATAGATGCTTCTTATATATAACCACTTATCAATTAATAGTGGAGAGTAAATCTCTTAACACATTAGGCTGATTAATAACTAAATATAATATTTAAAAAAAGAAGGATTACCCATCTGCTCCATTACAAAAGTTATCTATTGGGCTTATCCTAACTTAAATGTTATATATTATGCACCACGAGTTGGCTACACCAAAACCTCATATACGTCATAATATCATATCCCTAGATGTATAAATTTCACTCCCTATACATGTTTCAGTCTCAATACACAAAAAGATAACCAGTGGTAAGATTTTTGAAATCAGTATGTATTGTTTTACACTGCATGATTATCCATTCATGCATATGCGATCTTGATAGGGGATGGTCCTTGATAATATATATTTTGTCTGCACTCTTCTGATAAATTGATTCCATCTTGTCCATAGTCTGTGCTCCTCGGACAGTATGTATTCCTATAGGTTGTTTCCTCCGATTATATTATGTCTATGACTCTATAGTCATTGATCTTCAAATGTCAAGAATATTTTATAGTGTTTTTTTTTGTTTGATTCTGAGCATACCCAAAGTCATTGCTCTTCTAATGCCCGTTGTACTTTGCCTCCATAAATATTATTATTATATCATCTAACCATCTTAGTTTCTTTTTTCTTATCTTTTGATTCTTCAAGCATGTTTTCATCCTTGTGATCTTCTCTTGCTTCCATAAGTCTAAAACTTGCCATGAACTTGCAAGTCAGATGTGACTGACAAGTAACTTGCCTGAAACTAGGTAGGTGAGTTTCTGGCTAGTACTTGTTGAGTTTAGTTGAGTTTTTTGCTGAATTTGTGGAGAGTTCTCATTAGTCTGTGCCAAAAATTAGCCAGCCAACATTTTTTTTCCATATTTGATTTTTCCCTTTCTATGATTTGAACAATTTGAAACAGTTCTTGTAGCTATGCATTCTCAACATTCATTTATTATGCTTTCTAACAGTGTTTTGCATGTTTGTTTGATTATGTGAGTTCATATATATTTTAATGTGCCGAGTTTTACCAAGTCATGAGTCCAATTCAAAGTTTTGGGCTGCTAAGATTTTGCCATGTCCGAGTTGTGAAATAATGCCTTCTTCCATTCTATCTTTCTCCTGACCTTCATTTTCTTCTTGTTCTTTTCCTAATATTCTTCATATTCTTCCTTGTGCCCTTGTTTAGACTCTTCTTCATTTTCTCCCAGGTTACAATGAGTGATGCCTTACAATGCCAGTTTCTTTTCAACTTGTACCAAAGTTCCATGAATCTTTTTTGCAAATTATTCTTATATCTCCCCAATTCTCTAACCAAGTATTGACAAGCATTGTATCCAAATTGTCTATATGAATGGCATAGAAATCTGTGTAAAATATTTTTGTCCATAGTGAGCTTCAAATGTAAACAATTGTGACTTTCTCACTGTGTACATGCATTTCCTGGATATTCTTTGCAACTTTTAAGCCAAGTCAATGTTGATGAAGTCTGCTTGATGCTTGCTTTTATCAATACAATAATCCTCTTCCTTTGAATACGTCCTTGACCCTGCATTGTTGAAGCTTCCTTGGAAGAAAACAACAATTTAAAGGTTTTTCCTTCCTTTTTTGCCCTAGGTAAGTTTTGTCTTCCACATCTCCTCCTTTCTTTGCATCTTTGAATTTGTTTATCTCCTCACTAAGAGATTGGATGCTAGTCTTTAAATAATTAAATTGCTTATCTCTAGTTTGTTATATCTCAACTCTCTATTGAACTCATAAGCTATGTTCTACTTTTCACTGGCTCATATTGAAGGATTGAATTTTATTCTTCAGATATGCTATGTTTGTTTATCAACTCACTTTTGTAGATCACTTGATCCTTCTTTAGCATAGAATTTTCTCAAGTTCCCAATTGTCCGTGAAGTCCTCTTTAGATACTTATCAACTCTTATTATACTTATTCTAGATGAACTTTTTATCGCCAAGCTTCAATCACCAATCAGCAGCTTTTCTCATGAGGGAATACTTTAATCTCCTTAGCCAAGAAATATGCTCATAACAGTGGTTTTTTAATACACGACACCATTTTTTAGCATCTTCTTATACTGGAAAAAACAGATGTTTAAATTCTAGACACTAGGGGCTTAAGAAAACATTTTTTCAATGTATTTCTTTCCTACCAAAATTTTGAATACAACCAAATATGTGGGCAAGGACATCTAAAAGTTCCTTAATAATGCAAAAAACAAATCTTAAATGCCTTACCTGGATTGCAAGATACGAATATTTTGTGTTACACAGGGACGTGTTCCTGCCCCAAAAGCCACTGTCCCCATCCCCAGCCATCCCCGGGACGGGGGCACACAAAGGGGACAGTCCACTGCCGTCCCCGAATCAAGCAAATTTGAAGGAAATGACAGCAGCCGATTGGGGATGTTTCCCCGCCCCCAGTACGGATTGGGGACATTGGAAACGTCCCTCATTGTACCGGGGAGGGCTAACCGTCCCCTGTAGACTGGGAGCTTTCTGAAGGCTGAAAACATTAAAAAATTCAATTTTTTAAAAATTTATTTCACCTTTCTGAGGTCATGCAAGGCCCATGAATTCTTCCAAGTCCAAATTTTTTCCCTAAATGCCAAAGAAACAAAATATTGAATGTTATTTTCATTTTGAGTCTCAACTCTCATGGCTGAAGGAAGGCATGGGTTCTCACTTCTTTCTCATGTGCCTGTGAAGAAGCAAAACAATTTTAGTTTTGATAGCCCGAATGATAGTGACTCAGATAGTTCTGAGCCTTTGGATATTCATAGCCCGAATGAGGCTTAATTTCATAGACTGTTGTATTTAGTATTTTGATTTTCATGTTTGAACTTTGAGGCTTCTGGATGCATGTTTGAAACATTTGGATATTGATAGACCATGGTTTTATTGATGTTTGATACTGCTTTGATAAAATTTATAAAGCTTTAATGACATTTATTATGCTGTTATACTACTACTCCCGCGATTTATTTACATATTGATATTGTTGTTATCAATTATTAATTTATTGACATATCTCTCTCTCTTTCCCTCTTTCTCTATAATATATTAATAAATTTTGAAAAAATCATATATATATATATGTATTTTGTATGTGGTCGTCCCCTACTGTCCCCTAAAAATGGTCCCCTAGGAAACGTCCCGGAAACGCATCCCCAGCCATCCCCCCATCTCTGTCCCCGAAATGCCATTCAACATAGATATTTTCCTTAGGGTTGCCACTACAAAAAAATAGCAATTATGCTAATCCACATTGCCAAATTTGTTAGATCTTTGGCCTTTCAGTTCTTCCAAGAGTTTTGATTGCAACTACTTTTTGGAAAATATTTAGAAGCAAAATTTTAATTTGCTGTGTGTTCTATGAGAGTAATCCTTTGCAAGCTCAGCTGTTTATTCTAGAAAATTCTAGAAAACAACCCTAGATTTTGAAATCCACCTCATGTGATCACCGCTCCCTCCACATTGCTTATAATTTTGATTGTGATCATTTGTTAGAGTATCTTGAAGTGTCTTTTCTAATGGCACAATATTAACTCCAATTTGATACTTGTACTATGAGAACAGCCCTTGCCAAGTTAGGTTTTTGTTTTTGAAAAATTCATTAAAATATTTCCTAAACTGCAAACATCCCTTCTTCCACTTTGCCTATACCACCACTTGTAAACAAAATGTTAAGAACCGAGTATCTAATATATAGAAGTATTATAAGGCATTATCATAAATCACATTCACACAAGATGTATGATAGGCCATTACACCTTAATCTTGAGGTAGGTGTGGCAAAAAAATTCCTTTAGGAGCGAACCACTTCAAAATATCTTCCATTACTAGACCCAAATTTGCCTTCCCTATACTACTTTTATCATTTAATAGAAATTATCCACAATCCATTTTCCATTATACGTGTTGTGTGCAACCCAAGTCAGCTGCTCGGTAACCATCATAATAATATAATGTTCCAGTTGTTTAGCATTCGATCCCCTATATCTCAATATTCACAGCCTAGCATCTTTTTAAACTAGTACTTCTCAATTGTTACTGGATATACTTTCGAGTACCATTACTTCCTTTGGTCATTTGTGTTATGATAGGCCAATACACCTTAATCTTGAGGTAGGTGTGGCAAAAAATATTCCTTTAGAAGCGAACCACTTCAAAATATCTTCCATTACTAGACCCAAATTTGCCTTCCCTATACTACTTTTATCATTTAATACTTTTATCATTTAATAGAAATTATCCACAATCCATTATCCATTATACGTGTTGTGTGCAACCCAAGTCAGCTGCTCGGTAACCGTCATAATAATATAATGTTCTAGTTGTTTAGCATTCGATCTCCTATATCTCAATATTCACAGCCTAGCATCTTTTTAAACTAGTACTTCTCAATTGTTACTGGATATACTTTCGAGTACCATTACTTCCTTTGGTCATTTGTGTTATGATAGGCCAATACACCTTAATCTTGAGGTAGGTGTGGCAAAAAATATTCCTTTAGGAGCGAACCACTTCAAAATATCTTCCTTCCCTATACTACTTTCATCATTTAATACTTTTATCATTTAATAGAAATTATCCACAATCCATTATCCATTATACGTGTTGTGTGCAACCCAAGTCAGCTGCTCGGTAACTGTCATAATAATATAATGTTCTAGTTGTTTAGCATTCGATCCCCTATATCTCAATATTCACAGCCTAGCATCTTTTTAAACTATTACTTCTCAATTGTTACTGGATATACTTTCGAGTACCATTACTTCCTTTGGTCATTTGTGTTATGATAGGCCAATACACCTTAATCTTGAGGTAGGTGTGGCAAAAAATATTCCTTTAGGAGCGAACCACGTCAAAATATCTTCCATTACTAGACCCAAATTTTCCTTCCCTATGCTACTTTTATCATTTAATAGAAATTATCCACAATCCATTATCCATTATACGTGTTGTGTGCAACCCAAGTCAGCTGCTCGGTAACCGTCATAATAATATAATGTTCTAGTTGTTTAGCATTCGATCCCCTATATCTCAATATTCACAGCCTAGCATCTTTTTAAACTAGTACTTCTCAATTGTTACTGGATATACTTTCGAGTACCATTACTTCCTTTGGTCATTTGTGTATATTAATATACTTTCTTTCTTTTCCTCTCATTGCTTATATGCCACTTGCTTCTCCCACTTCTGATTGATCTTTTGAGCGGTTCATTTCATTATAGCTGTCATAGACAATTTAATTGTTTCAGAAATGTCTACTAGATGCCAATAAAAAGTTCTCAGAAGAATCTTTCAGCAATATCATTGTTTGACATTACTTTCAATAGCAATTATTAGTGTCAACAGAGATTTCAAACTCACTATTCTGATGGTTTGCTCCGTGTTAATGCTGTTATGGTATTATAGGTTCTGGCCAAATCCTCAAAAATGATTCCAGGTATGTTTTTTATTTTTTGACCTTGTTAGAAGTATGCAAATTTGAAGAGATTGTGAAAAGAACAATAAGATATCATTACATTTATTTGCATTGTGGACGAGTTCTTTGCGTCAATAAGAAAAGTTCCATCTGCCAGCAAAATGTATGGCATATTAGTTAGAATATAGTATGTACGCTTGATTTTCTGATTACTACTTTTATCCTCAAACAAACAAGTATGCAAGCAGTTATATTCTATTAAAAGCTAGCAAATGACTAACCGAAGGACTGTTTTGCATTGCAGTGATGCTGGTGGGAGCACTATTTTATGGCATCAAGTATACTATACCCGAATACATTTGCACCTTTCTTGTTGCTAGTGGTGTATCTCTTTTTGCTCTGTCCAAGGTATTATAAGTTTTGAATTTTCATAGGGTTGTATGTTGTTTGCTTGCACCCTCTCTCAAACATGTACTGAAAGGACTGCCTTGTTGCAGACTAGTTCAAAGGTTGTAAATAAGCTTGCACACCCAAATGCACCATGGGGTTATGGGTTATGTCTTGTCAATCTCTTCTTGGACGGATACACAAACTCCACTCAGGATAACATTAAGAAAAGGTGATCCTCTCCCTATGTTCATTATATGGTAGAAGTGAAATTTCTGAGTGAGAAAAGCCCTTGAAGTTTTGAATTAATGTTTGTTTACAGGTATCCCAAAACTAGTGGATGGGACATCATGCTAGGGATGAATTTTTGGGGTTCTATCTACTCCTTCATATACATGTTTTTACTACCAGGTGGTGGTGGGTTCGAGGCAATGCAGTTTTGCAAGCAGCATCCTGAAGCTGCATGGGATATTTTGTGGTTCTGTGTTTGTGGGGCAATCGGACAGAATTTCATTTTTACAACTATAAGTCACTTTGGGTCTTTGGCAAATACTACCATAACCACTGTACGCAAGTTTTTTAGCATTCTTGTCTCATCATTGTTTAGTGGCAACCCACTATCAAATAGACAATGGGTCAGTGTATTCATGGTATTCGGTGGTTTGGCATATCAAATCTACTTGAAATGGAAACGGACACATCGGAAAGTTAAATCAATCTAGCAAAAGATTGAGCTTGACTAACTGAAGAGTGGAGGCGGAATATCTTCTTTCCATGGTTTTTTAAAGCCAAAAATGGCTTTAGGTTCCTCAGATGCAGAATTATTCAGCTGTATTTATAGTCTTGAAAGCATATCTAACAGAAGATACTTTTGTAGAAGTAACACTGAGAAATAGTTGGCTATTTTCCCACTGAAGTGGGTTTATTATGCATTGGGTCTATAATTGTAGGTATGCTCTTCATGCTTTGATTGGAAGAAAGGCTAATTTTGTCATGTGATTCCTTTCAAAACTGTTGGATTAAGATGTATTGACAGTGTTGAAATGAAATTTACCTCAACACTTTACTAAGCCATCCTGCAGTTGAGCTGTCGATACATTTTTTATTAATCCATCCTACGTTGAGCCACAAGCTATATGTTGCACCGGCTCGAGGCATTATGATAGTGGACTTAATATATCACTAATATGTAGCAAATGAGAATGGAATCGCATTGGACGAGGATGGACTACTCCAAATATAAAATGGAAAGATGGATAGAAAATTATCATGAACCCACTGTTTCTGTATTAGGAAGTGGTGAGACCCAGGCCTTATGGATAAAATATTTTATGGATTTTCATAGGGGACAGCCTTTTAATTTGATAAATATACTTGGACAATAATACAAAATCTTATCTAAAATATTCTGAAATACTACTATTTAAAAAATTGTTTGATTTTTGTCAATGATAGTATCTTTAAGTTGAAGATACAGCAAGTTCAACAAGAATGATCAATCTCTCTTCTTTATACAAAAAGAGAATGCAAGAAAGAAATACTGGAAAAATGTTTGATCTTTGTCAATGATAGCACCTTCAAGTTGAAGTTACAGCAAGTTCAATAAGAATGGTCAATCTCTCTTATTTATATAAAAAGAGAACGAAAGAAATAAATACTGATTTGACTTTTTAAAACTTTTAATAAGAAATTTAAACTAATTCATAAAATTGAATGTTCTAAAACTTTTAACAAGAAACTTAAACTAATTCATAAAATTGAATGTTTTAAGTGATTTATTGTTTAAATGATATTTTAATGATTTAAAAATATAATTAAATATACCAATTAATTAATAGAAATATTTAATTATATAATAACAATTTAAAAATTATAAAGCAGAAGACTTAGAGTCTCTACTTAGAACTCTACCTAAAATATTATTTTAGAAACTTTTAACATTGTTACAATCAATACCTTAAATCATTACAATCAAAGAAACCAGTCGAAAGCTTGTCAAAATGGTACATTAGGTAAGTGATTTTAATATGCATGTGAATCTTCATACATGGTCAAGTCTGAATCTTTAGATATGGTTTAAGATTATCTTTCTAGTTTTATCACAAGTTGCTCTTAAAACCAAGAAAATATGCAGTTTAGATTATTTTCCATGCAAAGATATAATTTCCAATTCAATCCTAATGTTGAATACAACTAATTAATGTTATAGAATTAATTTAAATAGAATTGGGTAAATCCTAGAGTAATGAGTGATAGTTTATGAAGTTAAATTTGAAGTGTATTTATTTATGGAAATTATGATGATAAATAACTTTGATGTAGTATAGATTTCACTTGTTTTGATATAAGAAATGTGTATTCTTTGAAAATTCAATTTAAAATGTATATAATCCTCAAATTCATCCTAGGCTGAATTCTTGTGGGATTAATATTGTCCATTGGAGGAATGATTTAATGTACTTGAGTGAGTTGAGACCCACAAACATGATCTTACTAACGACAAACACCTGTCTTATGTTGCTAGGAAATTTGATGTGTGCTCTAGGAAAAAGATTGGTGGTATTTAGAAATAGTTTGGGCAAATTTTTGAATTGTGAGGAATCATGTTCTTGATCAACTCCATATTTTACTAGCTTTACAATTTGAAACAAATATTGGTAATCAACAATTATACATGTAGACCTCCTAAATAAGGATGATTCAAATTAGGTTCTTTTTACTGTTCTAAACAAAGTGCTCCTATAATAATTCTCTTGAAAGTGCATAGGATTTTTGGATAGGATTTGGATAAACAATAATACACAGTGTGACCAAAGTTAGAGTATGAACTAAATATACTAGATGCAAATGAATTTAAACACTATATAATCCCCTAAGCAATGATCCCAATGAGATATTTGAAATTTCAAAGACAAAGAACCCATTAAACTAACATGAAAAACACAAAAACATAATGGAAAATCTATTCTAAGACCTCAAATCTTATCCTATTGGGGGAGTGGTGTAGCATTGATGTGGAATGGCGACCCTTTCCCAATCCCTTGGATAATATGAGCTGTTTCAATTGATTTTATTGATGAAAAATGACGAAATTGATCAAATATGGTGAAAATATGGTATAAAACTAGTTTAACATGATGAAGATGAGTTCTAAATGCTAAAATTCTTGATAAAATGGATGCAATCTATGCTAAATGGAAACAAAGTTCAAAGATGCAAACTTATGTTAAAAATGGATGCAAGCTAAACTAAAATGGAAGCCATTAATGGATGCTTATGCTAATATGAATGAGAATTAATCTAAAATGCTAACAAATGCTAAACATGGATGCAAGTGAGTGTAAATTTCAACAGTATAACTTTGCTATCAAAAGATGGACCCATTTCTTTCCAAATGGTGATGTATTTATATGAGAGCAAATGAAGAATCAAGGGCTCAGATTGATTTGATCAATCAATGGTCAATATTAAATCAAGGATGAAACATGGATCAAAGATTCAAAGATTGCATGGATCAAATAATGCATCAAAGACTCATAATGATTCAAACAAACAAACTTTGTAACAACTTTGAAAGTTTGTTACAAAGTTTGTTTGAAAACAATCATTCCCTTTTTGGAGCTAAAATAGGGGAATATTCCCTATGCAAGTGGATGGGTGAGGAAAATTAGCCATTTAGTAATTAAAACTAAATTTTAATTGTGCAAGATGAAGAATAATAGGATATCCATTAAATAATTAACTTATTTAATGAAAAGGGGTTCAAAATGACATTTAATCAAATAATAAAGATTATTTAATGAAATGAGAGGACATAATGTGTTAAAATCAAATAATTTAATTTATTCAATTAAACAAAGGATGAGAGGTGAATGGGAAAGTGGGTGAATTAACCTAATTAAGTCAATTAGATCAATAAATGAAAATGATGCATTTAATTAAATAATTAGGCTTATTTAATTAAACAAGTGAAAAGAGGATGAATTTTCGAATGAAACGAAGTTAATGACCAAATTCAAGAGTGTAATACCATTCAGGACAATTTTAAGTGTCTACACACAATAAATACCTTTAAATACCAAGACATAACAATTAATCACATAAACATATGTCAAGTTGGCTCATAATGATTAATGAAATAGGCGAGAATCAATAAATGTGAGTTAGAATATCAAATATTGGGGTTTGATTTTGCATGGTGAGATCTCACAAGATTGACCTAAGACAAAGAAATGTGAATATGAGGGCATGGATTAGATGTATGGGAGTAAGTGCAAGGGTAGGTGTACTAATGGGTCATGATTATAAATGTATTAGAATATGTGCAAATGGGGATATGATAATGTGGACTATAGAGGGTATGTTTAAATGGGGATAGGGAAATGATTAGGGAATGAGCTCAACTTTGCACAAGAGTGTCATTTATTGATATGTAAATGCATTAAGGCATTCCATCAAAATGGGCCCAAAACTAATGGGAATTTGTATATAGATATGTGAATTTCACTATTACATTTTGCCTCCACTTTGAGGTGCACATGAATTTGAATTGAAATTCACAAACATGCATGCTTAGAAAATACATACATAAAAGGATATTGGGATCCATGGAAAGTAATGGCCAATTGGGTATTTTTGTGTGTTTGTCTTTCCTTAGCATGTGTGCTTTGTTGGCACCTTGCCCAAATTTTACATTTCATACTTGCAAATTTGTCTTAGGTCCTTATTTTTGGGCCATCAAAGATTTACTGAATTGAGAACTCATAAGTGGGCCACCTTGGTCAAGTCATGTTTAATATTGTGCTTTACATCCATTTGAATCTTTGTGTTGCACTCATTTGTTGAATATTTGAAGTTTTGGGTGGCTTTTGCTTTGTTTACATATGTTGGTGAAGGTTTGGAGTTTTCATGCAACTTTTGCAAGTTGCTTCTTGATCTACACTTTTCACCCCCTTGCGGAACTTTAGGCCTAGTGTGCAACTTTACAACACTTACAAATTGCTTCTCAACCTCCACTTTCCACTCCTTCCTTTCTTGCCAAAATTTACAACCTATGCACAACTTTGATACTCTTGCAAATTGTTTATTGAACTTTTCTTTCCACACCCTTGCTTGTGGAAACCTATATCATGCATGCAACTTTGTAACCCTTGCAAATTGCTTCTCAATTTTCACTTTTTGATAGCTAGACTTGGTAGACTTTCCCCCCTTCATGCAAATTACATCCTTGCTTCCCATATCCATCATTTTTCATACTCATGCTCTGCAAACTTTTGGCCCTTGCAATTGTACATGACATGCTAAGTTTTAATCTCTGCTAGCTTACATTGCATACTTCTCAACATTTTGTGCAATTTGTAAACTCTAATTGCAAGTTTGCTTTGGAGTGTTGTCAATTGACAAATGTTTCTCATATAATCCCTTGAATTTCCTAACATGTTCTTAATGCCTTCAAATGAGTATATGATAGAGGTTTACAACCTTCTAAATCAAGCCCGTGTGTTTTTGGACCCTTCAAGGATGTGGATTTAGATGGGCAACTTGAATGTGATTATGGAATGCTCTTACCCACAAGCCTACATATTAGTACTCATTGACTTTTCTAAATGTGGAAATGATGTTTTCCCCAAGGTACCTATCAATAGATCCAAGGGAAATTTCTTGTACATACGGTTGTATTAGTAAATGGAATATGTTGATTGTAAGTGACCCTTGTAACCTCACCTAAAGGATTGAATGTAATGTATATAAAAAGATATATATACTAAGATGCACTATGCTCAACATGTTGGTATTTATGTGAAATTTTTGATTGCACGTGTCTCAAATTATTTTAGGGCATTAATTCATTCAAGTTAGGGATATAAAGGATAAGAACATTCTTTATAAATCATAGAAAGAGTAGTCAATTGAAGTTATAACCTTTCCATAGTATATTATAGTAGGGGGATCTTTGAGCTTAATTGTGGGTTCCCTCTTGCTAGACTCACTAGCATGATTATAATGAGTTAGATGAACATGGATAGTGTTCTAATACACTACAAACTTTTTGTAATTGTCTTATCTTGTTTCATGTGAGTTATTGTAGCTTTGAGATGGATTATTAAGTATGCTTAGTTATTAAAAAGATGTTATATCTATTTTGATTGTGTATATAAGTCTACTTCCATTTATGGTTTGTAGGTGTGTTATGTTCTTCCTTGTAGGCTATGACTATATTGCTCATTGGAGCAAGCATTGGTCTAGGAAGTGAATGACCAAAAATATTAAAAACATATTATCTTTGGTTCTCATTATCTTAAGCGTAGATTGAGGTCCCAATTTAGGTACCGCCATGTTTGTATGATCTAGTAATATTCACAATCTCTTATGTTATCCTAACTTGATAAAAATCCTTCAAGGATCATAGAAGTATGTTATTATTTTTGCACATATGTATGTGAAGCTAAGTGGATTCACTTACTAGAGAATAGTATTGTTGTAATCTTTGGGTGCATATGCAAGATAGTTCTCATTTTCTCATTTGGAGGTCTTAATGGTCTAGTTACAACTACCACTAAAATGAGCTTATTGATAATTTGGAGTTCATAGTGCATCAAGTATAGTTGTTAGGGCCTTGATTTTATTTCTTTATTTCTCTTTAACTGTCCTATCTTAATGACCTTAGGTAACAACCCCTTTAGTCTAAAAAACCCTAAAGTAGGAGTTACCCATCCTTATTACTTGGCCAATTATTGTCCTTTCCCAATTATAAGCTACAAGCTAGCCACCTTCAATTGGCATCCTTGACACTTAAGCATAATTTTTTTGTAGGGAATTGGGTTTCACAACCTTTGTAACCAAAAATGACACCATTGTTGGGGAAATAATAACTTGGAAGTTTCATTGAAAGTCTTTGCAACTTTTTCAATCAACAAAATTTTTGTGGCTATCATTTTCCTGTGTGCCTTTTTCTCACCAACTTGTAGTCAACAAATGGTATAATTGCTAAGGAAAATTTAAAGGGGTTTATCTTTTGGAGTGTGGTTTCTTGTTCTCAACTACACCTAGTTCATTTTGTTAATTTCTCAAGGTTTTCATTCTCTTCTTTAGAGAAAGAGTACTGGCTTTGTCATCTAAACCCAATTGGAAAATAAGAAAAATCCTTGAGGATTAAAAGGAGACATTCAAGAGATCCTCAAGACCATGAAGAAACATATGTGTAAGCAAGAAAAAAACAAGCCACATGGAGAACAAAGGACAATAAATTTTGTTCAAACCTCTTCTCAAATACAATAAAATAGTACTTTTGGTAAGCAGAGAGATTTTATGGACTTAAGGAATCAATACTTATATATTTTTGATGATTTTGTTGACAATGTGGTAAAAATTACAAGAATACCTCATAGATTGAATTAGAATACTAGAAGCTATAAGCATAAAGGTATATCTCATGATAGATGTGATCAACAACCCCACATGTTCGATCAACCCATGCTTCCCCTCATGCCTTAGAAGAACATGCTATTGAAAATGATTACAATGAGCCTAATCAATCAAAAGGTGATGATATGGAAAAATATATTGATTAAGGGATTGACTTGCCTAACCACCTCAAGGAAAGAACTCAAGCACTTAAGTAGATATCCAAATGAATGAAACTAGGTTTGCTTGACAAGTCTGATTGTAGGCCTATTTAAATCAATATGCTCATAATTAACTTGTGCATCTAAATCAAAATCATAACTCACAAGTCAAAAATCCCCCTAATGTTCATACCTCCATTTAGGATACAATCTCAAAGGGTCCCACTACTAAGGTAGCCCCTTGGATTGGATAAATATAGGTAGTTAGACTTCTTTGGAATCTTTGACTATCCTAAGAAATTTCTTAATGAAATTAGAGGGAAAATTCCTAAGTTTCAAGGGAACAATACAATCTTGAGAGAGGAACAGCTCAAACACTTTATTAATGTCATTGATGAATATGATATTGACCATGTGATGCAGGAGCATCCACTGGTGTAGGGAAATCTTGCATCACCCAAAAAAAATGCTTTTCCTTATTTTTTTTTGTTGATTTGAGTTCCATGATGGCACTTAAGGGTTATAAGACAGTCAGGCATCAAAAATAGCGAAAAAGTTCACTTACTATTTTTAGTAAGTCAGCCTAAACGGGCTCATATAGACCTGAAAATTTACCCAAAGGAGTAGAGCTAAAAGAAATTTCTGGTCACGAAAGAATCACCTCAATACCCTACATGGTTAGAGAGAAATTAAAGTTTTCGTCTCGAGAAATTTCTCCAATGTAGCTTCAAATTCAAATATAAAACTTTAGAGGCCCCAAAATAGCTCAAAAAGTGGCTAAACCGACCTAGAGTGAGTTCATGCATTGTAGAGCTTGTCGAGAGCTTTCCAACAATATGCAATAATAGAAAATATAACACTCGGATAAAAAGTTATGGCCCCAAAAAGTTGACCCTCTAAAAAGTGAATTTCTTTAAAATTTCTTCCTAGGCCAGGAATCAAACAACATGACTTTTGGCGCCAAAACAAAAGGGAAATTTGCACTTTCTATAACATTCTAGGGCAATTATTGGGTAAAATAAAAAAGGGATATGAGGGAGTTATAGAAGGTGGCCCCGATAGTGCATATTGTGGCTCTGAATAGTATATTTTCTTTTTAGAGTTGATTTTGTTGTAATGAATCAAGTTCATGAGGCTGTAGCATGTAAGCTTTGAATCTATAATTTCATTTTCTGAAAATAATTGAAAGTGAGTCATTTTTTTTTGTCTCTCATCTTCTGTGTTGTTATCTGTTGTGATTTTTGTGGGTTTTGGGTGGTGTGGCCCTCATCAAGTGTTATCAGAGCAAGAGTTCCTGAGCCTGTAACAGAGCGCCGAACGTGAGATAGTTGCAGTAGGACCTGTGAGTGTGGGTTGAGTTCAAGATGCCTCCAAGACTTGCCCAGTATGGCAGAGGTAGAGGCCAAGGTGGTGGAGGAAGAGATCCACCTAGAGATGAAATCAGACCCCTTAGAAGAAAATTAGAAACCTTGCAACAAGAGGTTTGAAGAATAGATGTGCAATGAGACAGAGATGACAGTGAAGATGAAATGAAAGAGGAAGGGAAAGATCCAATGGATCCTAGAGAAAGAAGATTGTTGCGAGCGATCTCAAGCATTAGGAAGATACCTAAAATGGAGGTTTCAACTTTTAGTGGAAATATGAATCTTGAAGAATTGATTGATTGGATCAATGACATGGAGGAATTTTTTGAGTTTGAGGAGATTAAAGATCCCCACAGAGTGAGGTTTGAAAAGAAAAAATTGAAAGGTCATGCTAGTATATGGTGGAAATAGGTCTAGTTAGAAAGAGGAAGACAAGGGAAAGATAAAATTTCCAGATGGGGCAGAATGGTGTTAAAATTGAAGAAACAATTTATTCCAATCGATTACGAATTGGAGTTGCTCAAGAAGATGTAGAGCTTGAGGCAAGGGATAAGGACAGTGAAAGAATACATAGAGGAATTTCACAAGGTCCTGATTCAAACAAGACATTCTGAGGTAAATAAAGAGAAAATTGCTCATTATATTAATGGGTTGAAGCCAAACATACATGAAGAATTGAAACTGGTAAGAATGACCACCATTGAGGATGCTTATCAATTTTCTCTAAAGGTTGAAGAATGACTGAACAAGAGCTTTGAGAACAAACAACGAGGTGGAGGCTGTGGAGGAAAGACCGATGGATGATCATATGGAGGTCAAAATGAAGATCAAAAGAAGAGTGAAGGCTCTAGTAGTAGCCAAAACTAGAAAGGAGATAACACCTATGTCCTCGTGATCAGAATAATAGAGACCAAAGAGGAAGGGGAAGATCTGGATGAGGACCGGGAAGAGGAGGCTTCCATGGAACCTATTTCCAGTGTGGAGAAGGACATAGAGCTTATGAGTGTCCTCAACATCAAGGAAGGAAAAATAGAAGACCTGAGGGTAATGCACAAGTTGCACATGTTGATGAAGATGCTGAATCTTCACATTATAAGGATGAAAAAAGAGGAGAGGTTCTTGTTACTAGAAGAGCCTTGTTGAATGAGGAGAAGGAGCCAACTCAAAGGAAAAATGTGTTTCGTACTAGATGTAAGTGTGAAGGTAAAGTTTGCAATGTTATTATTGATGAAGATAGTACTGATAACCTTGTTTCAGAAGAAATGGATAGTAAGTTGTGGTTGGAGAGAAGAAGGCATCCGAACCTGTACCGGATTGCTTGGTTGCAAAAGGACCATAAATCCTTGGTAAATGAATAATGTCCAGGGTAAACTTCAAAATTGGAAATTACCATGTTGAGGTATTGTGTGATATTATGACTATGTATGTTTGTCATATGTTGTTAGGTAGACTGTGGTAGTTTAATCAATGAGTAGTACATGATGGACGTGCCAACACTTATTCTTTGACAAAGTATGGAGTTCATCATAAGTTGAAGCCCTTGAAAGAGGTAGAGGAAAAGGTATGCAGTAATGCAAGAATTTGTTTGGCTAATGGAAGAAAGTTCCTAGAAGGTATGAACCAAGTGTTAGGAATTGCATGCAGAAAATATCAATTAAATGCAAATAAAGATTAAACAGAGGAATGAAAACACAAAAATAATAACAATGAGAGATAACATTTATCGTGGTTCACCCAAACTCGGGCTACATCCATCAACAGAGAGTCCAATATTATTATCTAGTAAATAAAACTGATTACAACTAGTAATCCTTGCAACTTAATACCACTACAAATGCCACAATACAATATCAATGGAAACCCTAACCCTTAGCCTTTTATCAGGACTTATGTCAACTAAAAAATAGGGTTTTTTTATGTCGGCCAATAGAAAAATTAACTCTCGACACCTTTATTAAATAATTAAAAATCGTGAGAGGTTTCAGGGGTGCTACCCATCGACCCTGCCCTGTATCACGATAGGGAGCATGCCATGGGTGCTGCCCCTGGACCCCGCAAGGGGTGCTGCCCCTTGATCTCGTCTTGGGGACGCTGCCCCCAAACCCCCGTTAAATATTTTGGGGGGAAACTGTATCGATAAAAGTGGGGAAAATTTAACCTCCAAGTCTAATTAGGCTCCATATACCAACATCAAGAGCATATGTGTTTTGTATTGATCCCTAGAGTTGATAAAGAAGATACTACTAAGGTACCTATAGAGGTTTCAAATTTGTTGAATGAGTTTCAAGCTATTACTTTTGATAATGTACCTAAAGGTTTTCCTCCAGTAAGAAGGATTAGGTCATCAGATGGACCTGATTCATGGAGCTATTTTTTTGAATAAAGCAGCTCATTGTATGACTCCAGTAGAGAGCGAAGAGTTGAATTGACAAGTGCAAGAGTTGTTGTGGAAGGGATTGATTCGAGAGAGTTTGAGTCCATGTGCAGTACCTGCAGTACTAGCTACAAATAAGGATGGGGAATGGTGGATGTGTACAAACTCTAGAGCCATCAACAAGATCACCATCAAGTATAGATTTCCCTTGCTAAGAATGGATGACATTATGGATTGTTTGAGTGGAGTTGAGTACTTCACTAAGATAGATCTGAAGAGTGGATATCACCAAATCTAGATTAGAGAAGGAGTTGAATGGAAGACAACCTTCAAAACCAAGGGGGGCTTGTATGAGTGGTTATTCATGCCTTTTGGGCTAACCAATGCACCAAGCACATTTATGTGCCTTATGAATGATGTATTGAAATAATTTCTAGGAAAATTTGTTATTGTTTACTTTGATGATATTTTGATTTTCAGTAAGACATTGGAGGAGCACTTGTTGCATATCAAAAGAGTTTTTGAGAAGCTAAGGGAGGAGAAGCTGTTGATTAATTTGAAGAAATGTAGTTTTTTGAAGAGAGAGTTGGTGTATTTGGGATTTGTTGTCTCAGCAGAAGGTCTAAAAATGGATCTAGAGAAGGTGAGAGCTATCATTAAATGGCCTAGCTCGAGGAGTGTTACAAAGGTAAGATCATTTCATGGTCTAGCAAGTTTTTTATAGAAAGTTTATTAAGATTTTCAGTAGTATTTGTGCACCTCTAACTGAAGCAATGAGAGGGGATAGAAAAGAGTTTAAGTGGACTACCAGAGTAGCCAAAATTTTTGATATGTTGAAGAAGAAAGTTACAAAGCAACTTGTTTTGGAACTTCCAGATTTCAATAAGTTCTTTTAGGTAGATTGTGATCCTAGTGGCACTACCATAGGAGCTATTTTGAGTCAAGAAGCTAAGCCTGTTGCCTATTTTAGTGAGAAGTTAAATGATGCTAAGAAGAAATATTCTTTCTATGATCAAGAGTTTTATGCTATAGTTTAGGCTTTGAAGAAACAGAGACACTAGTTGTTTCCAAAAGAATTTGTTTTATATACTGATCACCAAGATTTGCAGTATCTCAATAGTTAAGGAAAGTTGAATCAAAGACACTTAAAATGGGTTGAGTTTTTGTAGAGTTATACTTTTTTTTTGAAGCACAGGAGTGGAAGGTCAAACAAAGTTGCAGATGTCTAAAGTAGAAGGAAAAAATTATTGATAGAGATGAATATAGAGGTTGTTGGGTTCAATGAGCTCAAGAGTTTGCATCCAGATGATCTAGACTTTGTAGAAGCTTGGAAGGATTGTTTGGAACCTGTTAAATTGGATAGGATGAGATGGTTGGATTTCTTAATACAAGATGGGATGTTGTTTAGAGGAAGCCAATTGTGCATTCCAAGGAGTTCTATGAGAGAGAATCTAATCAAGGAGAAGGATAGTGGGGGATTGGTTGGACATTTTGGTCAAGATAAGACCATTGCTCTTGTCATTGAGAATTATTATTGGCCATAGTTACAACAAGATGTAAAGAAGTTTGTACAAAGCTGTAGAGTATGTCAGATGGCGAAGGGAACAAGTCAGAATACTAGATTGTATCAGTCACTACCTATACTTGAGAGGCCATGGGAGGATATTAGCATGGGTTTTGTTCTTGGCTTGCCAAGGACACAAAGAGGCATGATTTCATATTTGTGGTTGTGGATAGATTTTCAAAGATGGCACATTTTATTCCATGTCATAAGACCAGTGATGTTCATATTGCAGAGTTGTTTTTCAGAGAGGTGGTGAGACTGCATGGTCTACCAAAGAGTATAGTTTTAGATAGAGTTAGAAAAATTGTTGGTTATTTCTGGAGGATATTATGGAAGAAATTGAAGACAAATTTGAAGTTCAGTTCTACACACCATCCCCAGACTAATGGAAAAATAGAGGTGGTGAATAGGAGTTTGGGTAACTTGCTAAGATGCTTAGTAGGAGATAAGCCTAAGGGATGGGATTTGATTATACCACATGCACAATTTTCTTATAATAATTCTATCAACAGGAGCACTGGTAAATCACCATTCTAGATTGTTTATGGGAGTAGTTCAAGGACTACTTTTAAACTAAGGAAGATGGACAAGGGGGAAAAGAGTAGTGCTGAGGCTGAAGATTTTGCTGAGCACCTAAAGAATTTGCACAAAGAGGTGAAGACACATATCAATAAGATGAACTCACAATATAAGGCCCAGGTAGATCAAAAAAGGAGGTCTAAGGAGTTCCAAATAGGGGATGAAGTCATGGTTCATTTGCAAAAGGAAAGGTTTCCAATTGGTACATACAACAAGTTAAAAATGAAGAAGTTTGGACCATGCAAGATTTTGAAGAAGCATGATTTAGGAAATGCTTATGAGGTAGAGTTTCCTAGTGGAATAAATATTTCTCCTGTGTTCAACATTATTGATTTGACAAAGTATCATGAAGGTGATATAGAAGAGGGGCCGATAAAAGAACAATGGAAAATTCCAGCACCTACTTCATAGAAGGAAGAGATAAAAGAAATATTAGATAGCTGTGTGGGTAGAAGCACAAGAAACATGAAATATGTAGAATACTTGGTGAAATGGAGAGGAAGTCCTATTGAAGATTCATCATGGTTGTCTGAGTCTGAGGTTAACTGTTTTGGTTTCCCTCTAACTCCTGAGAAGTGACAAGGTCACTTTTTGAATTATCCATTGCATCACCCAAAAATTTGTTTTTCCTTATTTTCTTTTGTGGATTTGAGTTCCATGATGGCACTTAACAGGTGTAAGACAACCAGGCATCAAAAATAGAGAAAAAATGGTCACTTACTATTTTTAGTAAGTCAGCCTAAACAGGCTCGTATGGACCTGAAAATTTACCCAAAGGAGTAGAGCTGAAAAATATTTTCGGTCGCGAAAGAATCAGCTCAATACCTTGCACGGTTTGGGAGAAATTAAAGTTTATGTCCTGAGAAATTTCTCCAATGCAGCTTCAAATTCAGATATAAAACTTTAGAGGCCTCAAAATAACTCAAAAAGTGGCCAAACCAACCTACGGTGGGACTAAATATTGTAGAGCTTGTCAAGAGCTTTCCAACGATATGCAATAATAGCAAAGCGAACACCCAGATCAAAAGCTATGGCCCTGTGAAGTTGACCCTCTAAAAAGTGAATTTCATTAAAATTTCTTCCTAGGCCAAGAATCAAATGGCGAGACTTTTGGTGCCAAAAAAAAGGGAAATTTTCACTTTCTAGAACATTCTAGGGCCGTTATTGGGTAAAATAAAAAGGGATATGAGGGAGTTGTAGAAGGTGGCCCCAATAGTGCAGATTGTGGCTCTGAATAGTAGATTTTCTTTTCAGAGTTGATTTTGTTGTAATGAATCAAACCCATGAGGTTGTAGCATGTAAGCTTTGAATCTATAATTTCATTTTCTAAAAATAATTGAAAGTGAGTCATTTTTATGTTTCACATCTTCTGTCATGGTATCTGTTGTGATTTTTGTGGGTTTTGGGTGGTGTGGCCCTCATTACCATGAGGATGTTATAAGGAAACTATTTATGTAGTTCTTGGAGGAAAGTACAAGGGAGTGGTATAAAAGTCTACTTGATAACATCATTGACTCATGTTAAGAGTTTATGATGGTATTTATATTACAATATGGAGATAGGGTAGGCCCAAAATTTACCATAAATGAGTTGATAAACATAGAAAGGGCATCAATGAGATATTTGTGAATTTTAACAAGTTCATTATGATTACGAGGAAGGTAATTCAAATTCCAATGAATATATTTTTCTAGTGTTGTACTAAGATATTTTTGATGCAAAGTTGTGGTATTTCCTTAAGGATAAGATTCCTCAAATTCCAAGGGAGGCCAATGCTATTGCCATCAAAATTGAAAGCAACATGAGGGTGGCTGGTAAGTACATCAAAAGAGTTGATGTTAAGATTTTTCTAACCAAATAAAGGTGCCCTAGTTAAGCCTTTTATAGTTGATGATAATCTTGATAAGATTATGTGTGTAATGAATGATCTATCTTACAAGGTTGCAAGGAATAAGAAAGGATTGCCTCCAAACTATGCTACTACTCATTGCAATTAAGGTCAAAGACTACATATTAGGTCATATAAATTAAATTGATCTAAAAGGAGTGTAGAATGATAGACAAGTATTTTCTAGAAAATGATAACTTTAAGAAAGCCCATCTAGAAAAGATATAAAACTTTGGTGAGCCTTAGCACAGGGTAATAATTTTTGTGGTGATTTTTAAAAATTTGATCATGTTGGTTTTTGTTGGTGAATTTACCCATGATTTTAGAAAAAAACGTGGTTGATGATTCTTAGAAGCCCCCCATAAAAAACGATATAAAATCTTGTCAAATCTTAGCTCAAGGTAATACTTTTTGTGGTGAATATATATGCCAATTTTGGAAAAAAATTTCATTACAATTTCTTCAAATTTATTTATATTGTTATTTTTTGTTGGAAAAATTTCCCACGATTTTAAAGTATAATGTGGTTGTAAAATATTGAATGCTAAATGATAAAATTTACATCTTTCAATGAATGCAAATTAACAAGTTAAATTATATTTCATGCCCAAGTTTTGGCACACTCAAATTTGAAGTTTAAGTTTCCAAAATAAATATCCTTAGAGACAAGTGCCAATGAGATTTTTAATGAGTAAACAATTATGATTGACTTGACTATTATTAGACATTATGGTCATCTTATGCGTATAAATCAGTGGATAATTTTCAATGCTTGAGATGTAGCTTAAATGACATCAAGTTCCATTGGTAAAATACAAATTAAACTCCATCTCCTAGTAGAGATTCTAGTTGGAAAATCTAAAATCACACTAAATCTTGATCTTGAATGTAGAAGAGACATCTAACTTTCAAGGAAAAAATTATGATGACAATCGACATTGGAGTATAAAGTGGGTAGGAAGGAATAATTTATAGCTTTGATGGCAGTACTTTAATAGTCAATTTAATAAAGTCGTATGGAATGATTTAATTTCCTTGACACTTGTATTAAAAACAAAAAACTTTTATTTATATTGTTATTTTTTTGATTCAATCATAATACACATACTTGGCACTTGTCTCCATCTTCAAAAATATAGAAAAATAAGAAACTTACTACATGGGTTTAGCTACTTTAGTTTTGCATTATTGAGCATCAATAATAGAAGAATGAAGATAAAGTCTAGAAGTTAAAAGTAATGGCATTCATCATGACAACTATGCGTAGAAAGGAAGTTACCAAGTAAAATTATTTTTTTATCAAATTATTTATATACAAATTGAGTATAACTATGCAAGATGTTATTTCTTTGATTCTCAAGATGATGGATAATTTTTTTCTGTATAAATATAGAAGATTTTATTTCTTTTGGCTTCTTGAAATAAAAAAATACAAGTCCTTGTCAACTCAAATTTATTATGTCAAGAATTGATAGTTTTTACAAATGATGTGTTACTATAGACTTTCATAAAGATAATTCTATGTATTACAAACTTAAAATTAGAATCAATGTACATGAAATTTCTACTGTAACACTACTAATAGTGGCAAAGAAAATCAATTTAATTATATTTTATTGCCCTCATTGTTATCCACAACTAGTGATTTCTTGTACATATAATTTAAAGTTTTATGGAAATTCATTTGTCAACATTATGAATGACCATATAGTTAAATTTACTACACACAGGTTGCTTGTTAGTAGGCTAGTTAAGGAGTACAATAAAATATTTGTTCAACATCATGGAATGGAGGGACCAAAATGCTTTTAGAGTACAAAGTAAATGTCAGGGATAAAGACATATTTTTTCGTATGTTTAAAATTTTGATATATATTATATATTAATGTGACACTTGTTACTACAATACATGTGTTCTAACTTCTATATATTTGTTCAAGTCAATGTTAATCCTTTTATTTTTTAAAACATCTTTTATTTTTCTATGTTAATTCTAATTATGAGTGAGAACGAGTTTGGATATTTGTCCCAAATATAAATAACTGAAATTGCTTGTGAGGTAATTAATGAGAATTTGTTTATATGTTAATTTTTTTGATATATTAAATATTGATGTGATAGTTGTTACTACTATACATGTGTTCTAACTTCTATATATTTGTTAAGGAAATGGTAATCCTTTTATTTCTTAGAACATCTTTTAGTTTTCTTTGTTAATGCTAATTATGTGTGAGAATGAGTCTAGACATTTGTCCCAAAAATAAATAACCAAAATTTCTTGTGTGATAATTAATGAAAACATATGGTAATTGACTCCATATAAATCTCACACATGTCCTCAACAATAAAGGTGAGAGAAAACCTATAATTTTAATATAATATTAAAAATAGAGAAGAAACAATAATATAGAGTACAATGAGAGGATCACAAAGCAACAAAAAAATAGCCCAAAAAAGATATTACAATAGTTTCAAAATATCCTTAAACAAAAAAAAAGAAGGGCCTAGTATAAATTAGGCCATTAAGAAGAAAACCACATGAGAAATGCAAAATGGAAAACCCTTAGGTTTAGAAGGTGACAACATTTATTTATATAACCAACCAAATAAGATTTTTTTTAATGTGTTGATCATAGGTTCTTGTAAATCCACTTAAAAATCCATCGCTTTGTCCCTTTAGTCCTCATTGAAGTTATTGATCCTTAATATTGAGTGCTACCTATTGCTAATGCTCATGTCTTGATGATTGAAAATGGCACAAAAATCATAGCTTTCAAAATTTTCCTCTCAGACTTATTTATAAGCAGCTCATTCCACCCATCTTATCTTGCAGGCTTAACCTCAAATGGCATTGCAACCTCTGTCAATCAAAATGGAACAAATTAAGCTCTTTAATCTGGAAGTCTAAAGCTGATGTGCAAGCCCAGTTAACTGCCTAGAAAATTTTTAATGTTAAAGTCCCAATTGGTGATCGACTCTCCTTTATCTCTCTCGCTCCAGCTTGCCCATTTTTCTCCAAAAAAGAGACTATCAAACATGCCTTTTGGTTTTGTCCCCATGCTCAGAAGATTTGGAACTTTTTCTTCTCCAACTTCTCAATGCTTTTTTCCCATGTGTGGTCTTGGAGAACCACTCTTCTTGGTCTCTCCTCATCTCACAATATTCTGACTTAGATTTTTAGACACATCATTCTTAAACACATTTGGATATTTTGATGTTCGACGACTCTCTCACATACGTTTCATTCCTTGCAAGTTGAATCAATTATTATATGTGCTAATTTCTCTCTGTAGATCCAAGTTCTCCACTCTAGAGTCCAAGCTAATTCAGATTTGAAAAAGACATTGGATGTTCTTTAGAAGCAGCTCTGAGATTTTGAGGAAAAAATATCAATCATTGATGAAGAGCATACAACTGGTTTATAGAAACACCCTGGTCAATGAGTTGCAGGCTCCTTCAAACAGTAGTGATCATTATCCTTATGCTGCTCATTCCTTTTAGATGGGTAGCTTTTGTGGTTATGGGCAGATTATATCACAAGTCCTCTAGGTAGTACACTTTATGTACAATTTCTTGTTTTAATTAGTCTTATTTGAGCATTGTTGTTTGTTGTAAGCCTTTGGCTTCATTTGTTGACATGGGCATTAGCTTATACTCTTTTTGTAGCAGCTTGTAACTACTCCTTTGGTGTTGTTTTGTAGCTCATAGCTACTTGTTAAAGCCTGCCCTATGGGCTTATTTTTGCTGTCTTCTTACAGCTGCAGCTTTATTCTTTGTAACTATTTGTAAATACCTTTTCTTCAATAAAAAAAATGCTCATGTCTTAGTTGTCTTGAGTCTCAATCATATCATGTCTAAGGGCTTTCACTTGTATTAAGGCTTGCATATGCCATGTTCTTATTCCATTACATGCCTTCTTTATATCATTATTTTTGTGTTAAGCCCCAACCTTAAGGTTGTAAGCTTATGGTCTTCCATCACATATATTTCAAAAGGTGGTCACATTTGTCAGGGTTTATGGTGTAGACCTTCCCCATCTAAACTGAACTTAAAATTAAGATTTATAATTATAATATACATCAATAAGGGTATGTGCATCAAAATCGGGGACAAAAAGAAAATAAATGAGTGATTTTGGCTTATAATGTGCTCACTTTATTGAAAAATAGAAATCACATGATCACGTTTTTTTTTTAAGTGATCATGTTTCATAGAACATGAAACACAATCATGTTATTAACATGATCACAATTTTTACTAAAAAAATTCTGCCCATTTTTCTTTGGAATACATTTGGATAATGAGTTTAAAGGGATCGATTTTAAATTTTTTTCCCATTTGATGTATTTTTTTAATCTTCAATAGTATTTTTCAACTTCAACATTATCAAATTCACTCATTTATAATAATATTTAACAAAATTAACACCAAAATGTTGCACATCTTCTTAGCTTTCTAACCATATATTTTTCTTTAACTATTATTTGTTAATGTGAAAAGTGTCTTTATGCATATAGTTATATTTTATCTAGTTCCTACACCTAATATTCCTATTCACATTAGCTTAAGTTCACTTAGTGGTTTAGTTGTCTCACCTCATAGACACATGGCACATGCTCTCACACTTGTCCCAAGTGTTCTACATGTGTCACATTTCTGTTAGTCTTTTTGTTTCACCTTCCTAATTCCTCCTTGTCCTACATATACAAGGGGAATTCATTGTACATTCACATATTTTATGATAGTTTCTTGGCTAACTTTGTGTACTTGATTCTTTTGTCAAAGTTCTAAATCTTGTATTCATAGTTTGCTACTCCAACATGGTATTAGAGTGATGAATCACAAGTTATTTCCCATTTTTTAGCAAATCTAACACTAAGACCTATCAATAAAGTGTCGTGGAGCCAAACATACATCGTTGATAGGCTTGAGAAATGAAATATTACCTTTCATTTCATAAAAAATGATTAACTTTTTTTTTTTTTTTTTTGTGCACAATACCCTATTGTGTGGTATAGACTCCATACAATATCTTACTGTATGATTTTTTTTTTTAAGAAAAAGAAAAAGAAATAGCAAAAGGAAGAACTCACCCTCTACCCATTTTGGTTACAAATCTATTTTTTTTGGCCTATTTTGGCCCAAAATCAACTTGTTCTATAGGATTCAAGATAACATTTTGTAGGGTTCATGGATTTTTTCTGTGGTTTCCATTAAAGTTTTATTGCATGTGTGTGTGTGAAATGTGGGAATTGTTAGTAAATCAACACAAACACCAATAAGACGTATTATAGTAAAGATTTGAATCAAATAAACTACTCTAAATTGTAGCAAAACAAATCTTTAAAAATGTTCCATTGTTCTCTATTCTCAAGGATTTATTAAACCATTTGGCTCTCAGATTTTGTATGTGCACTTATGGTTGTTAAATTGCAAATTTGAGAAATGAGATGCTATTCAACATGCAAGTTGATTAAGTTCCTATATGAAACTAATGTGATGAAAGCTATGATGCTATGATAATGGAGATTATGATGAATTGATAATGTGGCTAAACTATGTGATACAAATGTTGTGATAGGAAGTTAGAATGATTTTGCATATGCTCAAATGATTAGTGACATGATAATCTAAAATACAACTATAAAGCAAAACATGGTTTAAAATGCAACTATAAAGCAAAACATGATTCTACAATGCTAACTATGAAGCTAAACATGATTCTATATGCAACTACAAAGCAAAAGATGATTCTAACTATAGACTCCAAATTCTCCAAAGCTATTTCTGCATGATAAATATTCTCGAATGTGGGATGCCAAATACTATGGAAAAGGGTTGTATTTATAGGCTTTTCCAAGCATCTTGTGATGTGGCAGCGATCGAAAATACAGATTCAAACAAGAGGGATGAATGGTGGAGATGGAGAGAATGAAGAAGAATGTTCCCTTGACAAAAGACAACATGCCAAATGGATGAAGGAATCCCTTGACCAAAGACAACATGCCAAATGGATGGAGGAATCAAGTGTGTGAGAAAAATACCATGTGTTTGAAAGTTTTTTGAAGAAGTGTGCGAGGAATAAGCCATGTGTTTGAAAATTTGTTGAAGATAATTCTAATTTTAAAATCATAATTATTTAATTTCATGTGACCTTGGTGAGGTGGCATGAAAAATTTGTAGACATGTGCTTGAATTCCTAATTTGAGGTTAGTGATAATTTATTAAATAAAACAAGCTTATGATTTTAGATTTGGAGAATTAAAGGATATGAAGTATATAAATAAATTGAGAATTTATTTATACATAGATGGAATATTAATTAAATAACTAGTATTGAAATAATTAAATGTCTTGACCGATTGTAGGTGTATACATTTTTCCCCTCTTGAAGTAATGTGTTTACACGTTTCTTCAAAGAATAAATTGATATTGATGCTGAGAAATATTTTTTTCTATGCCCCAGATGTTGATTTTCAAGTATTGATAGATATATGCCTCCTCGGGAGATAAATCAGTGAATTTTGGAATTTTTAGGATTTTTTGAAAATTTTGATGATTTTTCAATGATTTGATGATGATCTCAAAATCTTATGCCCCATAAACAATTTATCTCCCAAAAAATGATATATAAGCCGATAGGTGATGATCTGATTAAGGCCCCTTTGAAAAATAAAAATAAAACATCCCCATAAAATGCCACTTAATTAACCTTAAAAGGTTAAAAAGTGTGATTAGAAAGTTCATTTCAGCATTTGCAAATTGGAGAACTTGAGAGTGAGAGTGATCTAGCACCTTGGAGTAGAATGGTGATCCCTTACCACACACACTGGTTCAAGCGGGTCAGGTGTCACAACCGCCCGATGGCATATGGTCCTCTGGTAAGTACCCTTAAAACTTCTTTCATTATTTGTGCAATTAATTTCCCCCTTGTTTTTCATTTGAATTTGAATTTGAATTATTTTAGTGCAATGGCACATAGGGTAACTATTCTAGCACATAGAACACACTAGTGCATAGGATGGAAAATTTAGTGCATAGGGTTAATGAATTAGTGCATAGGTTAGATTAGCGCTTAGGTGACCTGAATTAGCACATTAATGAATTGTTGTGGCACATAAGATAGATTAACGCTTAGGGCAATTAGATTAGTGCATTGATGAGATGAACTAGCACATAGGGTACTTTGGTGCATCAGGGCCCTGTTCTGACACATTGAGCAAATGAAATTGCACATATGATACTTTGGCACATAGAACCTTTTTTCTAGCGCATTGATGAATTTTTCTAGCGCATAGGGTTTTCCAGCGCATAGACAGACTATTCTAGCGCATTGGTGAAGTTTTAGACCAGATTGATGATTTTCCAAATTAGACTCATTGATGTCGATGATGTTTAATCGCGTTAGCCTTTGTGTTGATGACGATTGATGATGTTGATAGGTTAGATGTCCATTGATCTCATGATAGGTGAGATTCAATAATAGGATGATGACAATTGACCTCATGATAGGCGAGGTGCATTGATTGATTTGATAAAACTCATGATAGGCGAGGTGCATTGTTTGATTTGATAAACCTCATGATAGGAAAGGTTGAATTCATTGATGAACCTCATGATAGGTGAGGTGCATTGTTTTATTTGATAAACCTCATGATAGGCGAGGTTGAATTGATTGATTGATGCTCATGAGGTTTGATCAAAGTCTCACTAGAGTTGATTATATTGATAGGTTGATTATTTTGATTGATTGATTTATGATTTTGTGATGATAGGAGTCATTGACGAGTCTATAGATTAGGGAGCGGTTTCCTAGGACATGGGAGTTGATTCACCATTTGATGCAACCTAAGACAACTATCATTGCACGATGTGGTTTGTCATCTCTTATAGATATGCCCCTGATTAGGGTGAATAGGGGTTTACTGATAGTTTTAGTGGAGAGGTGGCACAGTGAGCATAACACCTTCCATTTTCCCACTGGTAATATCACAGTGACTCTTGAGGATGTATACCAGATTTTGTGGATACTTGTGGTTGGAGAGCTTGTACTATATTATTCTCAGGAGTAAGGCAAGATTGATGCACTATGTAGAGTGTTCAAGGATGATACCATATGCGGATATGAGATTCCTTGGAGGGACATGGTTGATGCGTATGCCACTTTTCCCTTTTGTGTTAGCTAGATTTATTGGAGGGTTCCTTTGTCCTAACCGTAGGTCAAAGGGACTCTCAGTTGGATGGGGGTAGATCTTGGAGAGAATGATTGTTCACGACACTCGATATGCATGGGGTTTTTGTATGCTTGCACACCTGTATCATGATTTACATTAGGTTGTTTATTTGTGAGGAGTGAGTTTATTAGTGGGGGTCACATTGCTCTAGGTCTGGGCTTGGGAGCATATAGCAGTCGATTGACCAGTTGGAGAGAGGCAGTGCCCAACCATGAGGCCATATGTTCATATTTATTTCAGTCAACTTGCTCAGCCTAGGCCGGGCAAACTGGAGTAATGGAGGAGGAAACTAGATGATTTAGAGTCAGTGGTATGGCGGCCATATGTTGATTGCGAGCAGTGGCTAGGGGATGACACATAGATGCCATTTTTATGTCAATCAATTTATTTGATTGGCCGAACCTGTTTTATCATCGAGAGATTCATGCTGCTGAGAGTACTGAGACAATATGACAGGGTTCAGGGGATTCCCCAGGGAGTGGCCCATTATGCACAACAACGATAGGATGCTACAGAGTGGGGGCTAGCTTTGTCTTATGATGCAGTGATGCAACATTTCCAGGGGTTACAAGCTGTCATTTGGGAGGTGCATCCAAAGATCACCGATGCGTCGATATTAGAAGAGTATGCCTTGTATATGTTTATGCATCCATTCCCATGGATCACGATTCTAGATGAGCCAACACCATTGTTAGTAGAGGAGGAGGTAGGAGTGTTGGTATGTGGCGACTGATCATGCTATACTGTATAGCCCAAGGGAAAAATCAATGAAAAAGGAAAAATTCGATTTTGTAGAACCCGAAAATCTGGAAGCTTCTAAGCTTGGTAAAAAGGGGTTCGGATGGGTATTTCAGTATGATGAAAAACGCGATTATTCGCGAGATTGTAATAGGTTTTACACTGGATAATAAAAGTGTTGGATGGCTGCGGTTTGGTGGATGTAGCCCAGAATTGGGTGAACCACGTTAAATTCTGTGTTATGATTTATTCTGTGAATGTTTAGTTTCTCTGTTTTTGTTTATTAAATCTGCATTTAATTATTAGATCTGCCATCTCTAACCCTAACAAGGAGGTCATGGGAAGAGGTGACAGAGAGTGGAGGAGGAGGAGCAGAGTGAGGAGGAGGAGAAGGGGGAGGAGGAGGAGGAGAGCAGTGAGGAGGTGGATAACAGTGATGATAATGATGATGAGGAAAGTGATGGGGGAGATGTTGAGGGTAGCGGAGGACTTGGGCCAGATGTTGGAGAGATGAGAGTTCCTCGCAAGAGGTGACATGTGGTGGTTTAGATACCCTCACCACAACAATAGACACAAATTGTTGCACTTCAGGTACAGGTCAAGACTTTACAAGGTTAGCTAGAGTAGGTGCAAGCTCTACTCACATAGGCACAGGGGTAGATACAGACGCTGATGATAGAGAGATATGTAGCTAGGAAGTAGGTATAGGCCCAACTTGCATAGTTACAGGCCCAGGGACATGCACAAAAATAGATTGTCACACTTACTGCGGAGAGGGATAGTTTGATACGGTGGGTGGAGCAGGCCGAGGGCATCACTGAGAGGCTAAAACAGGCTGCAACGACTACCAGTACTTTAGATTACTTCAGAGAGATTTGCCATACCACATAGGAGGCCAAGTTCTATAGAGGTCGATATCATGATGCAGTTCCTCCAGAGCGAGGGGAGAGCTTTGTACAATCTCAATCTGGCAGGTCTCAGTCTGGTACCATTAGCATGGGTGTCACACAACCACTGCCTGGAGATTAGAGAGATCCTGGTGCGGGTCCGTCGGGTGCAGGGGGAGGTACTGGTCTTGTGATGCCAACATCGTCTGGGGGGAGCATGACATAGCTCCTATTTTTGATCTTTTGATGTATTTGTGGACATGTATACACTCTTTATTTAGTTGAGACATTGATGATGTACCTTTTGAATTTCAAACATTATGATACACTACCATTTTTTTGATATTGATGTATCTATTTATACCTTTGGATATCCTTGTACACTTTGACATTATGATTTTGAGGTTATATGATATGCAGTAATGGTTATGATCTACGTGTCTATATTATTTCATGATAGATGCCTATGATGGATGCATTTGATTTCTATGTTATAATGATGATCGTGATGATTATGATGGATGCATTTAATTTCTATGTTTATGATGATATGTGGTGTTCTATATGAAACTGATGATATGATATGTTATGGATGCAAATAATGATGTAATTGATGTGTTTTCTATGATGTTTTATGAATGATGCCTATATGATGTATGCGATGGATTTTATTATGCCAATGATATGTGATGTATTTGATGTTTTTGTACTTTTCTGATGCAAATAAATGATGCAATGAATGGATTAATGTTAGATGAAATTATTGTATGATGGTACCTAGTTTTATGTGTTTATGATGTTTACATGATGATGATTCTTTTGTGATGATGATTATGGGATGTATGTAATGATGATATGATAATGCATTCAATGATGATTATTTTATGTATGCAATGGTGATTATGTGATGTATGTAATGATGATTATGTGATGTATGCAATGATGATTATGTGATGTATGCAATGATGATTCTATATGCTTTATGAGTGATGCCTATGCTATGTGAGATGGATTTCAATTATATAAATGATGTGTGATGATATGTGATGTTTATATTGATTATGTATGGATGTAATGATGATTGGATGACATATGGATGATGTTTTGTAAGATGAATTATGATTGCGTGATGCAAATGACTATGCTTAACTAAGTTTGCAAGACTTCAAAACCTCTAGGGTCTTAAGCTTAAATGAGTGAATCTATCCAACTTCCAATAGCTGTGGGAAGGTTGTACTCATCAGTTGATCATTTGTTAAGTTAAACTTCACAAAACTTGACATATTTCCCAACTTTCTTAGAAATTTGAAGAGACTCACTCATTTAAGCTTAGTGGACCACTTTCTTAATGCAACTATATGAAATGATTTTGATTATGTAAATGAGATGTGATGCATGTATTTTTGTGTTTTCTGATGCAAATATTATGATGTGATGCATGGATAGATGAATGATGTGATAATTTTTTCTAATGTATGCAAATGATGATGCAACTGATGTGTTTTCTATATGAGAATGATGTGTTTTTGGTAATGTCAAGTGTACTCAATCCATTAGTGTCAGAGATAACATCGTTGTGAAATTGTTGCAGCTTTGGAAACCCTATAGATATAGATGCAAGCTAACATGGAGGCAATCTATCTTAACTAGAAAAATATAATATGCAAATTTTGTCATTCGTAACAACCGATTTGTCATGCTTTTTATCATCATTATGCCTTTAAAATGTTGAAAGTGAGTACAAACATCGATGGTATATTTAGACCATGATGACTTGAGTACTACTTCCATGATTTTTGATATTGCAAGTTAACACAAGCATCTAGGTATAATTAAACCAAGATGACCTGAGTATTGCTTGGATAAAAAAACAAGAGTTAACGATTTTCCTATGCAAATTTGGAATGTCATTAGTGATACTTTGTAGAGCACATCCCACAACAATTTTCATAGTAATAATGATCAACTCACAAAAAACAGACAAAGAAAAATCATACTCCTTCCTGGCTCCTCTAGTTCAATACATCATTGAGGTGCTCCAAAGATATGATAACAAAAATCAAAGTATAACAATTGAACATTTATGTTAGATGTGATAAACCCATGATTCAAAAGGACAATCATCCATTTGAAGTTAGCTTTTGGTTTGATTGATTTGTCTATTTGATTTGGATGGTTGATGTGTTTTTGATTGTGGTTGATGTTCAATGTTTGGTTGCACTATGATCATTGTTTGGGTTGTGTTGTATTACTGTTGTTTGTTTGTTAGTTCAAGCTCAAAGTTTATTGCCCCTAGTGATTTCATGATTTTCCCCCAATCTAGGGTGAGACACGACCGCGATGCCAGGATATGTACATGAAGCTTTCTGATGATAGGCAGATGGATGGTGAAAGCGAATGGTTGGCATGCTCAAATAGATGGAAAAGATAAACCTATCACAAATAGCGCCTGTTGCTAGGTTTTCACTACTTGTTTTTATTGCACTTTTTCAAATTTTATGATTTTTTTGATTTTTCATTTTTTTTGTAGTTTTCTCTTTTTCTAATTTTTTAATTTATTTTTTGATATTTTTTTGATTTTTGTGTTGTTACCAAGACGCTTGTTGTCTAGGTTTTCATCAAGGTAACCATTTTTTTAAGGACATTTTTTGATGTTTTTATATTTTTTTAGGACTCTTTCCGATGCATTGGATGATTCAGGTGTAGAACCTTTTGAGATGCAAGCTATTGAGGGGTTCATAAAAAAAATCCCCTTTCGGTGTGGATAACAGATATGCTCCTGAACCGAAGAATGATACAATAATAAAGGGACCTAGCCAGTTGGGTTCAAATTTCCCCTTCTTCTCTCGATCTTGTTGGTTATGAGGGTTCTCTTTTAGGACTAAATCACCCACCTAAAATGTTCTAGGCTTTACTCAATGATTATAGCTTCTGGATATCCTCTGCTGATAGGATTTTAGGTGATCCACTGCATGTTGATGATGCTCATCCAATAGTTCTAATTCCTGTAACCTAGACACTCTGTAATCCTCATCTGAAATGATCCCCTTTAGTGACACCCAGAGTGATGGTATTTCAACCTCAATAGGTAGAATGGCCTCTGATCCATAGACTAGGGCATATGGTGTTGCTCTTGTTGGGGTGTAGATATTGGTTCTGTAAGCCCATAAAGTAGGGTTCAGTTGAACATGCCAATCACATCCAGCCTCATTGACGGTTTTCTTCAATATTTTTAGGATAGTCTTGTTTGAGGCCTCTGCTTGGCCATTTCCTTGGGGATAGTATGGTGTAGAAAACTGATGCTGTATATGAAACCTCTCACAAATTTCTTGGACATCTTGATTTTTGAATGGTCTGTCATTGTCCATGATAATAGATTGAGGGATGTTGTATCGACAGGTGATATAATTCAAGATGAATGATGAGATTTTCTTTCCTATGATGGTGGTTAGGGGAATCACTTCAGTCCACTTTGTGAAGTATTCCTTGGCTGTGATGATAAAATTGTGTCTGTTGGATGAAGATGGATGAATCTTGCCTATGAGGTCCAATCCCCACAGACAAAAAGGCCATGTTGATGTGAAAGGTTGCAACTCTTGTGCTGGTGCATGTATGAAGTTTCCATGGATTTGACATTTTGTGCACTGTTTGACATACTAGAATGACTCCTCCATATTTGGCCAATAATACCCCAAGCATAGGAGTTTCTTAGCTATAGTTAGGCCACTTGAACATGTGCCACAAATACCATCATGGACCTCATGTAAAGTAGTTTCAGTTTTGTTACGTTCTAGAAATTGAAGGAGAGTACCATCAATACCTTGTCAATAAAGCACATCGACTATTAGGGTGTGTCGAGCTGCTTATCGGATGAAATTTCATTTTTGGTTCTGGGATAAATCGGGTTGGAGGGTATTGTTTTTCAGATAAGTATAGATTTTCCCGTAGGTAGAAGTGTCAGCCTCAACTAGATGGTAGATGACTTGGGCTTCGAGGTTGTTATAGGATGGGTTGAACAATTTTTCCACCATGAAATCATAATGGGCTCTTTTCTTAGGAATCTGTAAGAGATAAGCAATGGTAGCCATGGCATCAACAACTTTGTTGTCGCCTCTGGGAATTTTCTCAAATTTTATCTCCACAAAGTACTTTTTGTAGTAATCAACCATTATTTTATATGGAATTAATTTGTCATCTTTTGTTTGGTAATCGACATTCACCTAGTTAATGACTAGCTGAGAATCACCATAGACATGTAACTCTGTGATCTTCCACTCGATTGCTACTTTGATTCCAATGATCAATGCTTCGTATTTGGCTATGTTGTTGGTGCAAGGAAACATCAGTCTGTAGGATTTGTGAATGGTATGTCCTTGTGGTGAGATAAACAAGATTCTTGTGCTTGATCCATGTTGTGTATAAGATCCATCAAAGTATAACATCCACTATTGTGTAGATATTGTAAGGACATCAACATCTAGAAATTCAACATTCATTGGATGATTGTCTTGCAATGGCGCTTCAGCTAGTTGATCTGCTATGGCTTGAACTTTGATGGATTTTTTGTCCACGTACTAGATGTCAAACTTACTCAATATCATGACCCACTTAGCTAGTCTTCTTGTTAGGGAGGCTTTGTTGAGTAGATACTTTAATGGATTGATTTTAGCGATGAGTTTGATGGTGTGAGTCAGCATGTAATGTCTGAGTTGTTGGGTAGCAAATACTATCGCAAGAAAATATTTTTCAATGAAGGTGTAATTGATCTCATAACCATTCAAGGTCCTATTAATATAATAAATTTCACTTTCGTTTCTTGCAGAATCTTCCTATGCCAATAACGCTCCCAAAGATATCTTAGTTGTTGCAATATAAAGTTTCAATGGATTTCCTTCGGTTGGTGGTACTTGTATTGGTGGTGTCATCAAATATTGCTTGAGTTGATTAAAGGCTACTTCACATCTCTCATCCCACTTGAAAGAGACATTCTTGTGGAGTAAGTGGTTGAAAGGGTGAGTTTTGTTAGCCAGTTGCACGATGAACCTCCCGATGGACTAAAATCTTCCTTGCAAAGATCTGAGCTGGCTGATGTTTTTAGGAGGAGGCATCTCCATGATGGCTTTGACCTTTGCAGGATCCACCTCAATACCTTTGGCTAACACAATGTATCCCAAAAGCTTAGTCGATGTTACGCCAAACACACATTTCTTGGGATTTAGTCTCACGTTGAACTTCTCCAATCTGGTTAAGATTTTGCCAAAAATTTCTAGATGTCCCTCCCTAGTGAATGAATTTTCCAGGAAATTATCTACATAGTCTTCCATAAAAGTGTGCTTCATGTCATGGAAGATGGTAGTCATTGCTCTTTGATATGTGGCTTTGGCATTTTTCAACCCAAAAGGCATTACATTCTAGCAAAAAGTGCCCTAAGGACATGTGAAGGTTGTTTTATCTTGATCTTCAGGTGCTATCTTTATCTGATTATACCCCAGAAATCCATCCTTAAGTGATAACATTTTGTGTCCAACAGTCAAGTCTACAATGATGTCGATATTAGGTAGGGGAAAATCATCTTTTGGGAAAGCTTTGTTAAGATCCCTAAAGTCTGTACATATCCTGATGCTTTTGTTTGGTTTTGAGATTGGCATATAGCTTCTCTAATTCGACTTTTATCAAGAGGGAAATATGAGGGTGCATTTTTCTCAACTTTTGCTTTATTGGTTTTACACTAGGTGGTAATGATAAATGATGCATGATGAGTTCTGGATCTATACTTGGCATGTCAGCATAGGACCAAGAAAATTTGATTTGCCTCTCTTCAAAAAATTTAGTGAATCTAGGTTTTTCCTCTTGTCATGGATGTCACAAGGTGTAGGGTCTTCACTATTTCATTTGTGCCAACATTGATAGACTGTTTAGCCTCAACAACACTAATGATCTTTCCTGATAGTGCTCAGGGAGAGTTTGAAATCTTCCATCTCTCAGTGCCTCAAAAGAGAGGATTTCACTTTGAGATATGCTCTTTGTTTTTACTTTTTCTTGATTTAATAGTGCCATTAAATGGTTTTCACTATTAGATCCATTTTTTATATTCATTTTGCAATTGGAAGATTTGGAACTCCCCTTATTTGAAGTTTCGTTATGAGATTCAATGATGGAACATGTTTCAGGGTTATCAGAATAGATGAAGTTAATGATGGTGTCATCATTCAGAAAGGTGGGTACATCAAATAGCTCAGATTAGTCCCAACCAATCAATTAGAGGTGTACTAATTGCATGGAATCGTCAGATTGGCTAATGTAAGAAGGGGTAAGCATCATGATGGCAATGTCGTCAGAATGTCCAATGGAAATCATGGAAAAATTTAAGAAACCCCCCCTCAGCAAAGGTGTAAAATCCTGGCGAATCTTGTATACTTCTCGATAAAAATATTAATTTTAGTGGCAAATTTTTCATTTTTCGTGAAAAAAAAAGTCCATTGGCGAATCTTTTCTAATTGCTAGAAGTTTGTGGAAAATCCTGGCAAAATACAAATTTTTTAAAACCACTAAATTTTTTCCATTGGCGATTAAAATCTATTTTCAAACCAATAAAATATTTTGATTGGCGAATTAAACCTATTTTCAAACCAAAAATAATAATTTTGTTGGCGATTAAAACTTTTTTTCAAACTAAAAAATAAAATTCATTGGCAAATTAAACCTATTTTCAAATGATTAAGAAAAAAATATTGGCGATTTAAACATAATATCAAACTAATAAAAAAAATGTAGTGGCGAAGTGTCAGTGCAAATTTTCCTAACCTTAGTTGCAAGTCTTTCTTGGTCATCTTTGTAGTCGGTGGGTCGGAGGTTTCAAAAACTTCGCAACTTTAGACTTTGGCTCTAAGGTTCCAAGTTTCAGCGACCACGCAACATTATGGACCATGACCATTTGATGAATTTTCGATGGACGATTGTAGTTGCATTCCGGAAGTACATCTCTCAAGCACTAGATTTGTGAATTGAAACCTCCAGAATTATACTAGAACTGTTAGATTTTCAGAAATCAATGGATGAGATTTTATTAATTATTTAAGTCTGTCAGTCATCCTACTCTTGTTTACCATTTAATATTGCCTAATTCAGACCAAAATATTTTATGAAAAAGCCTTAAATCTTAACTCTTTAATCCTAAGGGTCAAGTCTCATCAACCTAGCGATGTCCCCATTTTAAATTATGCACATGCATAAAGTTTGTTTTAAAAGAGGGACTATTCAATGAGTTTTTGATGGACAGCTATAGATGCATTCCAGAAGGAAATCCTTTAAGTACTAGACTTGTGAATTGAAACCTTTGGAATAATAGTAGAACCGTTAGATTTTCAGAAATCAATGGTCGAGATTTTATTAATGATTGGTTTCAGAAATCAACATATAGTTTCGATCATAAGTGAGAAAAATTTATTGTGACTTATTAGGACATTGATAATCATTAAGGTAAAATGAGACATTTAATTCTCTCTTTTCAATGCATCGAAGTACTCTACCTTTCATTTATTCTATTGAAATTCTCAATTTGGTTGTGGTACTAGGCGACAACGCAGATTAATAGCATATGAATAGCTAGAGTGGTTGATTGGATAACTTTATATTGAAAACTACATGATGTACTGTAGAATCATAGATGATATCAATAATCCAGTGATTTTGACAATTGACAACTTGCGTGGCACTGCCAATTTTGACAATTGATAGCTTGTCAGCTTGAGCTATAGTTTGCAACTTTGCATGTAGCCAGCTTGAGGTATTGATTAAGTTGGATTTTTGGTTTGCACGAATCACAATTATTACTAGTTAGTAGTAATTATACACAACCTCAGAGCTCACACGTGACACATGTGAGGTGTACAAGGTACTAGGTTGGTAGTGACACTTTTGGCGACACTTTTGGCCCATAAATAAGGATAGTGAGCACAACTAAAATCATTCGTTTAATTGTCATAAGGGTTTTCATTTTGTAGGGTTAATAACTTAATAAGGATTTAGTAAGAAGATGATGTGGTATTATTGGGGATGCTCTAAATTCTCCTACCTCTAGTTATGTAGTTACAGAGTAAAAGACCAATTTCCTTCAAGTTCATAATGGGTAGAATTGGAAAGAAGTTGATTTGGTTCCCCTAACTTCTTAGAAAAGTTTTGAACTAGGATGGGGAGCTTTGATGGACATAAGTGCTATCCCAATGCATGGAGACTGCAAGTAGAAGATGGGAGTAGTTTTACTACCCCTCATTGTCTGCATGGTTGCCTAGGAAATTCCCATGCATTTAATTTCAATGCTCATCTTCTGCATGGGAGAAGTTTTACTAGCCCTCATCGTCTGCATGGTTGGCCACGAGAGTCCCTTGCATTTATTTTGAGACACCATGGCCTACCAGGAAAGCCCCATGCATTTATTTTTAGTGCTCATCTTTTGCATGGGAGCAATTTTACAATCTCTCATCTTCTACATTAGTTTGGTTCTGAAAGGGGCTAAGTACATTTTGTATCTTCACGACTCCTATTTCCCTAGTTTGATTAGGCCCCCTTTCCCCATGCATTTATTTTTAGATCGTATGGCTAACTTGTCAAGTCCCATGTGTTTATTTTCAGAACTCATGGTTGACCCGACAAGTTCCATTTATTTTCAGAGATACATGTATCACATTTACGTTTTCAAATTTTCACCAACGGTCCAGCAGGAGCTTGGCACTTGCGCTTACATTTGTATTTGTACTATGTAATAATGTGACATTATAATTCAGTTGTAATAAAATAAATGGTTGTGCTATTAATGTGACATTGTAATTCATTTTATTAAGTCCTTTGCAAGTTGAGTGCTATTAATGGTTGTGCAATGTGCTATTAATGTGACATTGTAATTCATTTTATTAAGGCCTTTGAAATGTTAAGTTTCTGACCCCTTGGCCTTGATGTCAATCCTAGCGCATTAAAATTTAAAGAAAATTTAAAACACATGTTTTATGTTTATTATTTATATCATAAATTACTCAACCGTTTGATGAACATTTGATGTATGGTTGTAGTTGCATTCCAGAATGAAATGCATAGAGCACTACGCTTGTGAGCTTAAACCTCCAGAATCACCCTATAACCATTAGATTAATAGAGATCAACGGTTTATAATTTGTTGTCAATGCAGGAGTAAATCATTGTTTTTAATGGATTGTTTTAAATGTTGTCAACCATGTACATTGTACTACCTAATTGTGTATTGTGTAGTCTGTAAGTAATGAGTAGACATTTCAGTATCATTCAGTTTGCTCATTGTAGTGCACCACCCTATTCTAGGTTCCATAGTTCCACTTCCAACAAAGCCATTCTAGTAACCTAGTTTCAAGCTTCAATGTAGTTTGAACTTCAAGAATCAAAATTCAAAATCCGGGTAAGTTAAAGAATACCTATGGCTACGTTTCATTGCTTGACGTTTCTTAAAATCTTATTTTGTCAAACTTTGAAGTTTAGGTTTAGGGTTAAGAGGCTTAAGAATTAAGAAAAATTAAGGACTAATAAGGAATTCACAAATTTCATATTGTTGATTGTATCTGTATGTCTACCACCAATACCACTAGAGCAATGTTGGATAAAAAAATACATAATGCAAAATTGCTTAAAACCCTAGGTTTCACTGATGAATACTGTGATATTTATGACCCTGAAACCTATGGTAGGAGTACCTCATAACTTAGATTTTCATCTAAGGATAAGGTTGCAAAGCAAATGCAATTGCAAGTTAATAGTATTAGTGCACCGTGGGTAATTGGATTAGAGCGCATGATGTTACATGAGGTTTTCCCTTGCCCAAAATTTATCATGGTTTGTGCCCTAAATTATGATGATAACAAAAGAGCAATTGTTAATAAATATAGGAAAGAATAATTTTTATCCATTAATGCATAAAGAATTGGAAAAGTGTTGGGCTTGGGGTTTACAATCAAAAAATTTGGAAATGTCCACATTGACCTAGAAAATATTGCTAGTGATTATGAAGCAATGGATGAAATGGAGAAAAATTCTTTCTTAAATAGAATAGTTCAAGATAGAAAAAAATTGAAAGGTGATCATAAGACTCCTTATGATTTAGATATTTTTAAATCATGGGTTCAGGATACTATTTCCATGCTAGCATTTTTCCTTGGACTGGATAGAAATTTGGAAGTGGGTGCATGCCACCTTGAAATGGTGTATAGTATCCATTACGGTGTTCCACATGCCAAATATAATTTTATTGAGCACATTGTAGAATCCATGCATAATTTTTTTTTAATGATTAAAGGAGGTTCCACCAAGACATTTAGGTTCACAACCCACTTGTGGTATCTTTTTCTATTCAAATTCAAAGGAATGTTTCAGACCAACAAGCTTCAGATTCGGCCCTATGGTAATAGTAATCCTGAGCAAAAGAAAATGGCTCTAGTATATGAATGTACCACTGTTATAAGGTTGCATGATTCTCGAAGTAACTACGGTCATTTTTTAGACTAATTTTTGGCTCCATTGCATCAAGCAATTACAAATACTCTAATGCCTAGATTTCCTATGTCATGTAGAAACTACATTCAACTAGGAAAAGAAATACAATTGGCTGATTGGTACTTAATGGAAGAATATACTTTGCTAAGATTTTATGGATCGGAAGTACAGACATATAAAATTCCAATACATGTGATAGAAAGGGTTTTTTGCTTTGGAATATGTAAGGCAGATGCAAAGTACTAATGAAAGACACTTTAGCGGTTAGGGGAAGAAGACCTTATTTCCTTCTTTACCTTTTTCATATGGAGGGATGGCATTTGAGAAAAGCATTTAGTGTGGTACATGATCTTTTGATTTTTTTTGATTTTGATGCTATTTGTTATTGGTAGTATGATCCATGTGACACCATTAAATCAATGATTGTGCTCAATAAGAATGTTGGAAGTAGAATTTAACATCAAAGTAAACCCTTGCTTGAAAACTTGAGAAACAAGGACTCTTGGGATGAGGTCAAAGTAGCAATGGAGAAAAGTGTTGCTGAGAATGGTATTTCTTTTGAACAATTGTTAGCAGAAATTATGGCATTGCATTGAAAGACAATTAGGAGGTACAACAATTTTTATGAAAAAAGTCATAAACAATCTAGTAGAGTAAAAATGGCAGATTCTCTAGAGAAGGAAGTTACAGAAAAAAATTGGCCACAATCAAAAATCACTGCCTTTTGGTCTATGAGGATGGACCTAGGTGATCCAAGAGCTCTTGCAGAGTATGGAGATAATGAAGAGGATCTTGAGTTTAGAAAATTATGGAATATAGAGTATCCAAATGAATAAGATGAAGAAAGTGATAATGATAGGCAAGAAGAAAGCCATGCCAATTTCAAACTTGGTTTAAGCAAGGCCACAAAAGAAGAATTTACTATAGGAGCAACCATAGCTGAAAAAATATGTTATGAAGGTGGTGGTTTGGGGTCCCAAGGACAAGGAATTCCTACAGTAATAGATGTACAACATAGAAAACTAGTTGATAAATCTAGCCTTGGAGCTAATAAAGTAGACCAAGGGAAAACAAGTAGAGCCAAAAGAAATCAATTTGTTAGAGCTTCAAATCCTCATCCTCATGGTCAGACACAATCACAACTAGGACATGCCTATGGTGGAGGGCTTAGTGCAACTCGCATTGCCTCTGGTGGTGATGGTATGGGTAGTAGTACTAGTAGTGGTCAACATGTGCTACAACAACAAATTACACACAAGAGGACAACAACACAATATACCAAAAAAACACTAGGTGATCAAGGCATACAGAAGAGGCAAAGGATTTTGAAAGGTCTAAGTCCAAGTCACACTACCAATGGATCCACCATAAAGGAGTTATTTCCAGGCACTCCCCCAATGCCAGTTAGTTTGGTTGTGACATCATTAGCAACTGCAAGTACTCCTATTTCTTCATCATTCAAGCATTCCATTGTTCTTGCATCCCTGGGTTTTGATTACATTGAAGAGTTTAATAATAAATTAGAATTGAATAAAAAAGAAAAGAAGCAATTGATGGAGAGTGTGTCTGCTCTAACTTCAGAGCCTACAATAACCATTGTATTACCCACATTTGAAACAAGCAAAGAAATCAAGGAGTACACAATTCTTGTTCCCACTATTCAAAACAAACCAGCAAATCAGATGGCTCCATTTGAATTCGAGGTGAACAATTTTCAATTGGATTTTTCTAGACTCAGAAATATTGACAAAATTAATGTATCAAAGAAGAACAATGAATTGGTGTACACATCATTGCTAAAGCAAGATAGAGAGAAAAAAAAGGTTGCAGACTCAAATTGAAAATTTATAGGTAGACCTAGCAAATGAGAAAGCAAAGAGGAAAGAAACAGATAACAAGAGCAATGAATTAAAAAATTTGCCTCTACATTAACAAGCAAAGAGGATAAGCAGAATGCGACTATAGTGAATGAACTGAAGCAAATGCTAGATGAGATCAACAAGAAATATGATGAGGAAAAATCCACTTCAGAAAAATTAAGACTGAGCATTGCAAATGGAAATGCACAGTGGGAATAGAAATTGGAGAAGGAGAGAAAAATAAATGAAAGATTGGAGGCAGAGCTGATAGAAGCAAAAAATGAAATTAAGTCTTGTCAAAATAAGTTATCTTCATTTTGTAGAGAAACAATGAGACATATGAAACAAAATATTTGGGATGAAATAATGTAGGGGATTGATCATTTGTGTGGCATGTTTCAATTGATTGATTCTATCAGACAACATCATAAGAAGCTCAACAAATATTTAATGGAGAACAAAAATGTGCTAGCATTAGAGAAATCAACAAATCAAATTCAACAAATAGTCTACAAATCCAGTGATAATGTTTTGAAATCAAAAGGGATTACTAATCGGCTTGCTACATCAATGACATTGTCATTTGTCATTGAAAGTGTTTGAGAATCCATGAAACAGAGAAATATTTGCATTTGGCTGCAGACAAGATGAAGAAGGTGGATGAAAAGTTAAGGAAATTCACAGAGCTTGGTTTACCAGAGGCTTTTGACACAAATGAGCGATTTGTTGGATGGAATGATTTAAGAAAGAAGATGGAGGATGCAAGGAATATTGATTTGGACCAGTTTCCTCAGAACCCAAATGTGGTGACCTATTTGGATTCCATCAAACCATTGCTAATCCTGAATGCAAAATTGAATGAAGAATCCAAGACAGGTTCCAATTTTAATCATGAATTGCTAACAAATCTTCAAGTCAAACAACATCAGTTAGAACAAATGACAATTCCAACACCTAAAGAGTGGAAGTTGCTAGAAAAGGTGATACAGTGATTTAATTTTTGATAATATGAGTTTCCAAGTTCCAACTCAGCTACGTGCAAAGTGGTCTTTGAGCAATATTTTGCATTGCCAATGTCTCTATGTATTCCTTCATGTGATACAGTGATAATCAATTCAAAAACTCAAATTTAGACTTCAGTAATGTGTTGATGTTCAATTATCTGTATTATTTATTATATCATTTGAAGAAAAAGTCTGGTAGTGGTTTTAACTTCTAGATACACTTGTTATTATGTTCATTGTTGTTAATATGTTATTAAGCATTGAGTTGAGTGATGAATCACTGAGTACATGTTCAAGTTTTACTTTTAACACAATTAAAATATGAACTATAAGGTGATTTTAATTCCAGGCATCCATAATCTTAGTGAAATTGCATTACAATTCACACATCAATACTCAATCTCCATGTCTACTTAGCATATCCACTAAACATTTATATGAATTCATGTCATGGATTATCTATTATTGGAATTGGAATGATGGATTTTTGGTTAGTTTCATAGCTGTGGTTACTATCACTCAAAGTTGTAGTTTTGGTGCTTTTCCTAACCTTAGTCTCTAGCCCTCAAAGTTTTATAACCTTGTCATAGAGCTCTAAATTTTCATAACTCCCCGATTCCTCAACATGGTTGATGGTTCACTTTGTTGATTTGCAAGTCTTTCTTGGTCATCTTTCTAGTCGGTGGGTCAGAGGTTAGGAAAAATTTGAAACTTCAGTCTTTGGTTCTAAGGTTCCAAGTTTTAGCGACCATGTGACATTATGGACTTATCTTGCTTTAACTTTTCAAAGGCACCATCATCTGAGACCTCATTGAATACTATGTATGGACTAATATAAAATATAAAATACAATATAAAATAAAAAATATCACAATTTCATGGAATACAAAATAAAATATCATCAACTATAGTTTGACTTTGGAATATGATTCATGAAGTGCAATATAAAATAAAATATCATGAAGTGAAATGATTCATAATTTCATTGAATATAATATAAAATATCATCAACTACAGTATGGAACAATGGAATCTGATCCTAGGATCCATGAAGTACAATATAAATACCTAAAATCTGCTAATTCTCTTTCATTTCCCAAATGGACTGGGGGTCCTCAAACTGACGTTCATCATCAGATAAAGTAAAAGAGTCATCTTGAATTTTATTTGAAGTCTGCTCTTCATTTTCTTTGGCCTGTATCTCAAATTCAACATTCATTGTGTCATTTTTGTCAATGTCATTTGTCCAAGTCCCATTGCCACTACCAGTGCCACTAGTACAAGCCTTTGGAATTGGAATGTTGCACAACCCGGTCCCTCTTCTTTCACATGTGGACCTCTAGATTGTGATTGCCCTTTCAAAAGGAAAATTTATGACATTATACGCAGTTCCTTTCATCCTCAAATAATTTTCCAAATTCTTGTCTAGTTTGTTTCTTAACTTTGATTTCAAAAACCCCAATGTACTGAAAACTCTCTCATCCTCCACCGACCCCAATATCATTGTTTGACACAAATCAACAAGTTTGAAATATCTTGATATTGAACCACATAATATTTCACTTTGACCTAATTTTTTCCAAACATTTTTTATTGATCCCAGTTCAAAGGCCTTGTCCTTGCCCATGGATTTATATTGGTCCTTCAATATAGCTATTGAAAAACTCCCACATTGTTTTCTAAGCTTAGCTTCATCTAAAATCCCTTCTATTTTTTGCTCATTGTATGTTACAGTTTTCAAAAATTGTTCGATCAAGATTTTTACCTGAGCATGAAAAAATGTGGGGTTATCTTGGTTTTCCCAAAATTAAGGATACACAATACTCATAGCTTCAAGTATTTCATGTTGAGTGAATATTTCACGAATCTACGAGGAAAGAGATTTTGCAATTTCCTTCAAATTATCACCAACAAATTTAACAATGCCTTGAAAATATTCCTCGTTAACAACTACTTCTCTGCTAGAGCACCTGGCTATCTTACATTGGTACATTTGTATCTCATATCCACATACATAGATGCATAAGTGCTCACTTGCATTAAATTGCAAATAATTATCAAGATCATTCAAATCAGTAATTTTCTGCCACATGAAATAATTTGGGCCATCTTGTGTTGGATCTAGATATAGATGATCGAGGTCCAAGCATGTATGTTTACGCAGATTGGCATATTCATTAATATACATAGTTTTATCTTGGGCTTTCTTTACAAGATCGTTCATCACATCTAGCATGGGGAGAAGACTAGTTAAATTCAAGAGTGTCTCTATATTGCTTAACCTATGTAAGAGGTCAGGAGCTTTGTCTACTGTGTTGCAATGCTCGTACATCACTCCAATCAAAGATTGATATTATGAAAGAACTTGTTGTGTTGGTCCATGCAGGGAGATCCATCTGGTATCAACATCCTTGAAAAGATTGTTTCCTGGTGTTATTCCCTCAACAAAATTTTGAAATTCTGTGAAACGTTTAGGACTTCGGTAGAAGTATGCTTGGATCTCATGGACTAGATTTTCGACTTTTGATATTGTAGGAAACTTGCTAACAATTTTGAATGCTAAATTCATTCTGTGGGACATGTAGTGAATTCCAAGCATGTATGGTGCACAAGTATTTTGTAACTTTGTGCAAACACCGGTCCTTTGACCTTGCATCACTGCAGCTCCATCAACTCCTATACACACCAACTTGTTCGCAATTGTCAACTCATCCATACCTACAATTTCATTCAAATATTTTTTGACTAGTTCAAATATATTTTGCGATGTTGAACTGTTCTTCATTTTATGAACACAGAGAAGATGAGCTTGGCGAACATGTTGTACAGAATAAAAATGCACATAGACCCAAGAAGTATTGTCTACCGCAGTAACTTCATCTAAGATAATGCAATGAAATTTGACTCTTTTACTTTATCCTTTAAATCTTCCTTTTCCACTGCAGCAAAATAGTTTTCCCAATCCCATCCAGCATTTACTAACCAATGTGAGTAGGGATAGTGAGGAACATTCAAATAAGATAATAAACTAGAATATTCTGGGCAATCTATCATAGGACACCCTCTAGACAAAATATGAAAAACAACACCCATCTGAACAATTTTTGACAAATTTTCTCCTTCCATTGCTTTTCCAAATTGAGCCTCAAGTGTACCTTTACATGCAACAATGTTCGACATTATTTTTTCATGCTCTTCATAATCCACGACATACCTAACATGAAGACATTCTTCCTTTGATTTCCATCGTATGACTGATTCTTCCTTTCCATCTATGATTTGTTTTTCATAAAATTTACCGATATGCTTTTCTATAGTGTCAATCTTTAGCTACAACATCTTGGCTCTTCCACATTTCCAACTACAAATATTACATTTGGCCAATGTTTTCTTTTCAATATTGTTTGCATTGCCAATCCCCACTGGTACCATGAATGGGTATTTTGACAACCAACCAAGTTGAAAACTCCTTGTCATTTCCCACTCGCACCCTCTTTTTGGTTTATTTTTCCTTTTATTGCTACCAACATCATCATCCTCATCCAAGTCAATTATCTCATTCTATCTAATCAGGCCTAGGGTATCACTTGGAACATCTTCTGTGGTATTGCTATCCTAATTTGATACATTTTGATTTAAGTCAATGATAATCTCAACTTGACCTTTCGATGGCGATGAGGTATTTGGAATGCTACCAATATTTGGTGAAAGATTTGATGATGTAGCTCCATCTTGACCCGATGGATCAGAAGCTTTGGAAATTCCAAAGTAAGACTATATGGTACGTCTAAGTTTTTTGCATTTTGATGGCCTCCTAATCTCTTCACCACCCTGAGGAGCGGCAGAAGTCTCTTCACCACCTTGAGGAGTGCCAGGAGCCTTAACGCCCTGAGGAGTGAAAGGAGTCTAAGAAGTGGTAGGAGTCTCTTCACCACCCTAAGGAGTGGCAAGAGCCTTACCCTTCCTACTCGAGTCGCTTGACATATTGATCTCTGATTCGCTCGACACATTCATCTCTCTTCGAATAAAAACTAGGAAAAAATGTCTTCTTGTTTAAGGACATAGAATAATAATATAGATCCCATTCCCTACTCAATATCATCTTTAAGACTAAAGCAAGAATGGAAAAGAGATAAAGAAAAATTATTATTATAACTAATAACACTATGAAGAAATGATCACTCACCTTTAAGTCTACATTTTCGGCTTTCACTGACTTATGAATAAATGAAACTTTCGATTGTATTTATTTCTATTCAAGGAATGGATTAATAATATTCCTTTCAGTTATTTATCAAAGATTGTGTGAATGGCAATGCAATAGGAATTTATAATTAGTGTGATAAGTGTTGTTCTTTAAAAATGGTGCCAAATCACATATCAAATTCAATACCATGGAATATAATATAAAAATTTTGGCTTTTCCTAAACTTAGTTGCTAGTCCTCAGAGTTATATAACCTTGTCGCAGAGTTCTAAATTTTCATAACTTCACGATTTCCCGACTTGGTTGATGGTTCACTTTGTTGAGTTGCAAGTCTTTCTTAGTCATCTTTCTACTCGGTGGGTTGGAGGTTTCAAAAACTTCAAAACTTTAGAGTTTGGTTCTAACTTCTAAGGTTCACTTTGTTGAAGCAAGAATGGAAAAGAGATAAAAAAAACTTATTATTATAACTAATAACACTATGAAGAAATGATCACTCACCTTTTAAGTCTACGTTTTCAGCTTTTGCTGACTTCTGAATGGAGAAGTAGAACCTCAAAACCAAACAAAATGTGTAAGAATAAATGACACTTTCGATTGTATTTATATCAATCCATGATTCCATATTTGGAAAATTTTGTGGGATTTTAAAATGGTATATTAAAAATTTGGCAAATCCCATGTGCTTATACAACAATACGTTGTAATTTTCAAGGCGAAATGTGTCCTCAAATTTAATTATTTTTTAATGTTATTGGTGAAATAGGTCCTCATGAGCAACTATTTATAAATTTTAATTGGTGAAATGGGTCTTCACAAGCAACTATTTGTAAATTTTAATTGGCGAAATGGGTCTTGATACAATGTTGTTTTAATAGGATTGGCGAATATGTAGGTTTCTTATTAAATGCTTTCAGGATTCCAGGCGAAAATATTAATCGGTCCAATTGAAACGTGTAGTTTGACAATGGAAATTTTTTTGCTTAAATATGCATCATAAAAAAACTCATTGGCGAATGGACATGCATTGGACCTATAGTTCATAAAATTCGAGCTATTTGGACACCTTGCTGGGTGTGAAAAATTCACCAATTTTGACTTGGTTGATTCCTAGAATTCGCCAATTGGAGAAGATTCGCCACTAAAGTTTTCCCTGATGGAAATATTGAGGTCTAAGATGTTACTCTCTTTCGAAGTATCTATCTCGTTAGAAGAATGTTGTCTTCACTTGAGTCATCGATATTTTGTGATCCAATTTCAAGTGGTCGATAACTCAAGCTCTGTCCCTCCATACATGTTGGTGTATACTCTTGTACCACACCAATCTCCTTATCATGACAAGACTCTTCAAAGAGGGAATCCCATTCATATTCATTGGAGTTTGTTTCAGAACTATCTCTCAATTGAAGGATTCTCTTGACAACTTGCTATTTGATTTCTTCTTTTGCTTCTTACTTGTACCCTAGTCCTATTTTTTCCTTAGAATTCATTGTGATGGGTTGTATCGGTTCTATGATGTCATCTTTTCTTTTACCAATAGGACCCTTTCCCTCATATCCCATATTTTCCAATATTGTATCGCCTTTTCCATATTGCTATGTTAGTACATTTGAAGTGGATGCTTGTGATTTCTCTTCATCCCTGTACAACCAATTCAAAACCTCCTTGTCTTCTAATTCATCCACTAAGGTATATGCTCTTACAAATTTTCCATCAAAGAGTGTGGTTGGTTGTGATGATTGTTGTTTTGATGTTGATGGCTGACCATATGACTTAGGAGAAGATGAGAGTTGTGATAAACATAAGGATTGCTCAAATGAGTATTCCCCCATGCCTTTATCTTTCAATTGGATATTTTCAACCTGTTTTGATAAGGCATTGAGTTGAATTTCATGATTCGATGGAGTAGACTCACTGATACCCTTATCTTTTGATTGGTCCTTTTTCTCCACCCACTTTGACAAGGCATTTAGTTGTTTTTCACTGTTGGATGAATTAGGAGTTGTATCTTCCCTATTGTGTGGCACAAAAGTGTCTTGGTTTTTTTTTGAGTGTGTTGTAGTATTGGGGGTTGTTGGAATCAGTAGCAATAGTGATCTCTTGTCCGTTAAAAGGAAATTTCAAACACTGGTGATATGTAGATGCTACAACTTGCATCTCATGGAACCACAAACACCCCAAGAGTATGTTATATGTCAATTCTTTGTCTAACACTTGGCATACTATATCTTTGATAGCTGGTCCTACTTGAATTGGTAGGACAATTAATCCTTGGGAGGATCTTTATTCATCATCATATGCTTTTATTGTGATTTTCCTTCTAGGATCGATAACATTTTCAGAATATCTGAGTGCACAGACAAGTTTTAGAGTTCAAATATTTAAGCCAGCTCCTCCATCTATTAGAACATGTTTAATGTGGTGTTTATGGATATTTAAGACCTTGATGTGGAGAGTAGCATTGTGCAGATGGGTGATGGATACATCACAATGTTAGAAAAATGATAAGTAGTGTGGTGTAGTCAAATGTCCCACCATAGTCTGAAATTGGAAAAATTCTAGATTGTTTGGTACCATGGTGGTGACTCGAGCTTTCTCTAAGATTTCCTTGTTAGCGGGTGAAATATTGAGAAGCTCTAATATGGATATTTGAGCGGGTGTCTTCTGCAACTAATCAATGATGTTGTATTGAGTTGTAGGGACAATAGTAGTTTCTTTGGATGTGGAAGGGGTAGCTCCTTTCAATGTTACCTTGACTTGTCCTCTTGTGATTGCATTGATCGGTAAATTGTCTTGTTTCACTCTAATTTTGATGGCATTGATTTGATTGCCATTCACAATAATATTGGTGATCAGGTTTATTGGCACAAGGTCATTGATTTGATGTGAGGCGGTGTTGATATCGTGATGACAATTTTTAGTTGTAATGATGCTTTGTTTATGTTTAATGATGTTGTTGTTTGTTGGGTTATCAATTGTAGTAAGATTTGGTTTGTCATGGGTTTGATCATCAATCACCTCAATAGGGAGAATAGTATTGTCATAAACATAGTTCACATTTTTTCCTTTGGTGTTCGATGATGAGGACTCCCCCTTTTCATAGTTTGGTAGAGGGTTCTTGAACGCTCCATGATCATTGTTTGTTTGGAGTCCTACAAATATGGTCTTGTTGTCAATCAAGTATTGTATCAAGTGCTTCAATTGCATGTAGTCATTGGTTTTATGCCCTTTGTTTCGATGAAAATTTCATAAATGTGCATTGTTCCACCATGGAGGCTTAACTTGTAGTTCCCAATTCCTTGCTTCTGGTAATGTTCTAAATTTTGCTTCAAGGAGTTCCTTTAGGGTTGATTCTAATGATTGTTCCAAAGGTGTGAACCTTCTTCGATTGGAGGATGTGTGATATGATGGTGTTCTTGATCCAACATTACCTTGATTGTTACTTTGGTTGAAATTTTGGTTGTTGTTTTGGTTGTTGGGTGGATTATTGTTTTGATTAGTTTTGGTGGCCACTGCTATCAAGTTGAATACATGTTTTGTATTTTGGTTTTTAGTTGTGCCATTGTTGCTACCCATGTTCTTGTTTCGTTGCCAAAACTTTGGTTTGTCATTGCTGTTGTAATTGTTGGAGGAGTTTGATGTGTTGTTGTCATTGTAAATTTTTATGACTCCTCTTTTGACCAAAGCTTCTTCGATTTTAATTCCATTTTCAATAAATTTTTTGAATGTGGGTGAACATTGCAATTCCAACCTATAGCTCATCTTGTCATTTAGGCTATCAATAAAGATTTCCATCTTTTTTTTTTTAGGTACAGGACGAGAATATCTTGTGAATAACCTTCTCTATTTTTGCAAAAACACAAGGAATGATTCACCCTTTTTCTGCATGTCTAGGTGTGACTTCAAAAATGAGAGTTGCTTTAGAGAAAGAGCAACCCTCTTTGATTGTAGGGAAGATGAAGAACACACAAAAAAATAAAGAATTGAAGAGGATGTGTCTAGATTCACATCTACTATGTCTTCCTCTTCCAACTTGCGTAAGGCCATAGGTGTATCAAAAGAGTGGAACATTGAACAACTTTTGGAAACTAGCAGAAAAACAACAGGTGGATGATACATTAGCTGATTTGTATTATTCAAGTCCAATTCCATTCAATGTAGTTAGAAATCAACATTTTTGTAATGCAATTAAGAAAGTTGCAAAGTATGGAAAATGGTTCACATCTCCATCTTCAAAGGCTTCCAGGACAACTCTTTGCAGAGGTCAAAAGATAGAGTGACTGAGAAATTATCTGATGTGAAAGCCTCCTAGAAGGCAATAATTTGCACTATATTGAGTGTTGGATGGTCAAATGTATGTCAGAGGCCATTGATTAATGTTTTGGTAGCTTGTCCTGATGGTGTTGTGTTCTTGAAAGTGATTGACACCATGAACCAAAAGAAAAATTTAGAGTATATTTTTCAAATATTAGAGGAAGCCATTATTTAAGTAGGGGTAGAAAATGTGGTTCAAGTGGTGACTGATAGTGCAACAAATTTTGTGGAAGCTGAAAAATTGATTGTACAGAAGTACCCACAAATATATTGGATTCCATGTGTAGTCCATCGTCTGCATTTATTTCTTCATGATTTGGCTAAAATCCCTTGGATACATGAAGCAATTAATAGAGGGAGAGAAATTGCAAATTTCATAAGAAATCATCATCTCACATTGAGTCTTTACAGGCAACATGCATCTAGGGAGTTGTTGAGACCTTGTGAGACAAGGTTCGCTTCATTTTATATCACATTGAAAAGAGTGGTTGAAGAGAAAGCAAATTTGAGATCTATTATTTGTTCCAACGAGTGGGAAAATTTAGCACTTTCTAAAGGTTCTAAGGGCAAGAACCTAGAGCAAATCATTTTAAACAATTTTTTTTGGGAAAGTGCAAAGGTTTCGAATGTATGTAAACCAATTGTTGATGTGCTTCGTATGGTTGATGGTGACAATCCTTGCCTTGACATGCTTTATGAAAACATGGACCATTGTAAGGAAGCTATTCAAAAAGCACTAAATAATGTAGAAGTAGAGTATATGGAGATATGGGAGAAAGTTGATTGCAAATGGAAAATGTTGCACACACCTTTACATGTAGCAACTTGATTTTTGGAGCCTAAGTTATTTCATATTGATAGACTAGGTGATTTTGAAATTATGGCAAAATAATTTGGGACTACCACCTAATTTAGGTAGCAAGAAATTTGGGACTACCACCTAATTATTATTATTATAAAAAGTTATGTATTCAGTATTTTCTTATACGAAAGTGACTTGCAAGATAAAATCCAACACAAGAGGGCAACAATCATAATGGATAGAAAAAGGACTATCATAATAGAGACAAAGTATAGTAGATTGTCCTTATCAATTATAGAAGGGGTAGTTAATGGGGAATACATCTAAGGAACAAGAATCACCATGTAAGAGCACTATTCAATGATAGTCCTTAGAGATGAACAATCATTACAAGTTAGTGATCATTAACAAGTCAACTAAATGAGAACATGACATGATCATTGAAAGTCTTTTAGAAAACAAAGGATCCATAGTTATAGTCTTAGCATGAGTAAGGTTTTGAGAAAGTTGTGGCATAGGTACTAAGATTGAGTGCCACAATATAAGATTTTCTTGTACAATGGATGCTAGATTCCTTAAAAGATTGCAATAAAGGATATAGCCACCGGGAAAAAAATTGCATCAATGATGGATTAGGAGGACAATTCACAATTTCTAAGTTCTTCATGTATAGTTAACATAATGGCTTCATATGGTGATAATCACAACAAAGGAAATTCTTCACATAATAGTCACTATCAAGGTAATATGAGGACATTCATGTAAATAATTGTGATGGAGTTAGAGGTGACAAAGATTTATAGGCCTGTAGATGATAATGTTATCTTCTGTGTGAAAGATAAGATTAAAAGAAGCATGGTATTCAATGAGCAACAGTTATGGAAGGATTGCTATCATAAGCCATATAAGAGCTCTAGAGTTGCTATAGGCTAGGAAAATATGACAGTAATTTATATGTTTGTCTTTATGAGGTTGAAGAAATTTTCAAGCATAGATGAGATATTCATGAGGAATATGTGTCAAATCTAGACCTTAAAGTTCTCGTATAACCCTAGAATTTTGACTACTTCAAACTTTCTTCCACATGCCCTACCTGTGTGCAAGTGTTCTAACCTACTTAAAATGCAAGTGAAAATCAAATGCAAAGGGAAGAAACACAAAACAAACACTCAGATTAGGCCTAGTTAAATTTGAACAAACACAAAGAAAAGGAAGTGAGTTACCTTGTTCAAATTGATGAGTTTGGTTGGCCCTTTGGATGCTTGATTGTGTGCTCCTTCTTTGAAAAAATGACATAAATCTTAATGCAAAATGAAACTAAAGTGTAGATTAATGCAAAATGAAACTAAAGTGTAGATGAATGCAATGGTGGATGTGGGTAGTTGAATGGACACAAGATGAAGTCTCTAGGATGGCTACAACAATGGTGGATGGCTTGGATGCTTGAAAGTTGCTAAGTGCTTGAATGCTTGATTGCTAGAGTGAATTCTTGGTTGTTCTTGGTGATTTCCAAATGAGAGCATTTCCTCTACTTTTAGGGGAAGTGCCTCTAAAGAAATGGAGGGTTAAGATGGATCCATGATGGAAAATATCAAGGGCTACTTAGGTGAGTTGAGAACTCACAAGCCATCACATCTTGACATGTGGCGAATAATGTGGGAAGGCCAGGGTGATGTGGAGGTGACATGGAGATACTAGGTTGTACCTTGGGAAGGGACAAGATCTCCTCATAAAGGAGTTCCTTGTCCACATGTGCTTGAGAGGACATGTGAGGAATTAAAAATTCCTCACAAATCCTCATGGGGATGGGAGAAGGAATTTTAAATTCCTTAAAATGCATTGAATGAATAAATGTGAATTAAAAATTCACATAGGGAAGGGGATGCCTTTTCCAAAAGGAGAAAGCATTTAATGTTGGTTGACTAAGGACACATGCCATAATGGCATGGAGATTAGGTTACCTTAATTAGGTGATTATAGTTGTGCAAATGCATGATTAGATGAACTAATGATAGATTAGGGGCAAGTGGGAGATTATGGAGGATGTGAACCTAATGATGATTAGGGGTGTGCACATCCTAATCACAGATTAATTAGATTAATTTGGATTATGGAGGATTATGGAGGATGTGACATGAGGAGAGAGAAGAAAATGGATTAAAAATTGATTTAATTCATTTGGGCTAAAGTGACTAAATTAAATAAATTGGGGCATTTATTTAATATAGAGATGAAAGGGGTAAGGTATTTAACTGATTGATTAAATACCATAAAGGACATTAGAATAAGATGAAATATTAATCAAATAATAAATCATTTAATTAACATGGATGAGGGATGAAGGATGGAGGAATGCAAGGGTTAATTTGACCATATGGGAGTGGTCAAATTCAAGTGTCTACATTTTTCCCCTCTTTGAAATACTATTAGAATAACAATGTTTCGAAGAAAAATAAAATAAAAATGACTTGATAGAAGAAAATAATGTTAGATGATGCCCAGATATCAGAGGAGAATGGATAGGAAGAAAGAATGCAGAGATATGGTAGGGTATGCCCCCTTGAGAGGGTGGATGGGGAAGAAAAGGGGCCCCTGGCGACTTCTCGATATGGAGAAATGGAGGGTACCATGTGATAAAGTGTGAAAAACCATGAAGAATGAATTTTGAATGGAGGAAAATGGGCAAATGAAGTGAAAATGACAATCCTCAGAAGAAAAGGGGTGAATGAATTAATAAAGGGTTAATTAAAGGGTAAAAATTACCCAAAAATTAAAAGGCTAATTAGGCGCAAAAATGAAAATTATAAATAGTAAATTTCAAAAATTACTATTCTCCTAATTCTCATTTGCACACTTGGCAGCTGACTCGATGGAAGAGAGAGAGAGAGAGAGAGAGAGAGTGACGAGGATAGCTGATGGGTCGAGCATTGATGATGAATCCACCAGGGTAAGGAGGTATGATAGTATTACTACGAGTGAGTGGTACCCCGCTAGGTAGGTCCCTCTACTCGACTTTGTGATTTTGAGCTAAATTTTAAGCACATTTTTTATTTCGGGCTAGGTAGACTAGGTACATAGACTCGCCATGGAAGGGAAGATTTTCTCTTCTGGAAGGCACATTCACCTATCTGAAGGATTGATGAAGAAAGAGGTGGACTCATGCACCACAAGGGTGGGCATGTTGGGGGAGGGGCGATTGTAAAATCACCTCTCTCAGGTAAGGGAAATCCTGTGCAACACAGGGGAGGGAATGAACCAAGATAGGTGAATGTGAATTCGCCAAAACTAGGAAAGGGTGAATGTGAATTCACCATTTAGGAGAAAAAGACACAGGGGTAATTGCAAAATTTCCCATTAGGGAAAGGGGCGAATGAAAATTTTCCTCTAAGGAAAAGAGGGGCAAATCCGCTCAAAAAATAGGTGAACTTGCTAAAGAAAGACACAGGGGAAAACATGCTAGCTGGATAGGAAAACACATTGGGGAGGGGAATGGGAAAAAATTCCTTACACAAAGGTGAACTCGCCGAACCGGGGCAGGGAGGAAAAGCAAGAAAAACTGACAGAATTTTTTGCATGGATGTAGAACTTCGAGATGCTAAGGATGCAGGAGAGGCACTCAATGGTGCTAGAGGTGACACGTAGGGCAATGAATGCCCATGATCATGGATCATTAGCATAGGTGGGATTACTACATACTTTGGGGTATCCCAACATTAGAGCACATAGGGGACTACTGATAACATTGATGGGGCAATGGAGCTCTGAGACTTCGACCTTCCATCTCCCAATAGGGGAGATGATTGTGACACTAGAGGACATGTGGAGGATCCTACAGTTGCCCATTCAAGGGCACATGATTAGTTGGACACACAACCAGGCAGTGGATAGGAACCTACAAGTCATGTTTGGACCTATTAAGCTTCCCATTCAAGGGAGGGAGTTGGATCTTGACACTTGCTTGGGGTTCGAGATACTAGCCCTACCATTATACCTTTGTGGTCTAATCAATGAGATTTTACTTCCAAATAGGATAGGACGCTTTTGCAGCCTCAAGATGATTGAGGTTGTTAGGCATATGGTGGAGAAATGAGAGGGGGGTTTTGCATGGGGAACATGTGTGCTAGCACAATTGTACTAGGACATGCACATCGTCTACTATAGATGAGCTCTTAGCATTATGCATGTGACTCTGTTCTGGGTATGGGCTTGGGAGCACATCAGTGTGGTGAGACCAAACATTCTTATTGTCAATGTGAGGGATGAGATGCTTCCTATAATATACTGTTAGGGGACAAAGTATGGATGGAGACTTCACTATTAGGATGTGGGTGATTTGGAGGGGTGGAAGAGGAGATTGGATGGATTGAGGGAGAATCACATCACCTGGAAACCATACATGGCACAACATTTCCAAGGATGGAGGTGTTAGCTCTCAAAAACGCAGGTTTGAACCACGAAAGGTTGCCAAGCTTTCACGACGGGTAACATAACAAGGTTTGAAACAATCAAACCTTCTACTCTTCAGGTGGTACTAGACCTAGGTGGGTGTACCTAACTGAATAATGCAGACTTAACTTGTGATTATCCTTCTAATGTACTTTGTCCACAATGGCAGATAACAGTGAACAAATGAAACCAAACTTGATAGCTACCTTCTGATCTAAATCCTAGAATGCTTAATTAACAGATGTAAAGAGATTAAGTGAATTCAAAATGATGAAATGCAGACACCAGTGCCTTGTTGGGTATGCAGAGTCAAACAAAACAGAGGTGAGCAACTTATTCTGGCAGAAAATCAAATTTTAGGCATATGATCTGTTTATAACTTGTATAAACAATGTAGAATTATGATTACTAAGCTCTACTTTAAGAATCCAGATGAATTCCCCCTGATTACTGTGATCAACAGAAAGGATTTAATCCCTACTTGAGAGAACCAGTCAATTAATCGCACAGATACAACAAATGTGCACTGATAAACTGAGAATAAACTTATTATTTCAATTTAAACAACTAGAAAGAATCAACCTGGAGACAGCTTTAGCAATGCTTTTCAATAAATTCAACATACAATTGATACCAGAAACAACCTGCCACACCAGCTGATTTTATTTGAAACCACCATTTGAAATCATGCACATAGTCTCTGAAAAGAGAAAATTATCCTACTGTAGCCATCTGACTACCTACTACTTTTTATCTAAAATCTGATATCGTTCAATTACAATCTAGGTGCATATTTATACCCAACATTAAGAAAATAAAACACTTTGAAATATCATGTCGGCCCTCCAAAGAATTCAGGCTCCAATCGAGTCAGCCAGCAATGGTCATCAAATAATTCATCATGTCGGCCACAGGAATCATAATCTGCTATTTAATTGAATCCACATGTCGGCCACAACAATAGAGCACCATTATTCATCATCAAAACAGTCGCTGAGACATTCCCCTCACCATGCCGAAGGCAATTCAATCGCCTATCGTTCTGCTTGCATCCCTGTTCTAATCGCATTCGCCATAGCTATCAGCGTGTTACACCGAAGACCAAGAAGTAGCCCTTTGCCTTTGTGTATCGCTATAGCCCGAGGTTGTCGGTGAGATGTTACAAAGATTATCCAAAGCTTCACTGAGAATCAATATGCACTTTGAGTCGCTATGACCTATTCCATCTCCTGCCGACAAATAAATATGTATGTCGCTATAACACCTTGAGTTTGGCAAGACGTTAGGTAGAGTGAAAAGCTATACCAAAAGCCAAAGCACATCATAGATCGCCAAGAGAAAGAGAAACATACACCGACAAAGGCTCATGTTACATTCCATTGGAGAGACCCATATGTACTCGCTAAGACTTATACTGAAGGCACCTTAGTCTCACCGAAAGATCAAATCCTCCATCACTGATCGGTGTGACAAAATGAAGTCGCTGAGACTTCCCAACGACATCATCCCCCTATGCCAATGAACCATCATGTGAACTAATCAGGGAGACAATGAGAATTCGCCGAGACATCAGCCCGATAGCCAAAACTCCCGCCAACGAGTAACATATACCAAGTGGTCGGTGTGACAATCGATATTTGCTAAGACTTCTTGTCGATGGACACAACCTCACACTGATAGAAAATGCATACATGCGGTCCCCAAGACAACAATGAAGTCCTGCCGACTGCCCTGCACACCCAAATGTTAGCAAAATAGGTCGGGGAGACCCAGAAAATGTCACAGCAAGATGAACCATGATATGAAATATGCAAGACCCGATGGATTCAATAATGAAAAATGGAAAAGTATGAGTGGAAAATGCACATGGCAGGGCCAAATCAGGAAGTTCATGAGTGAAATTATATGTAAAATCATCAGATTTTTACAGTTCTAACAGTGGCTCCAACTGGGGATGAATGATAGTTAGATCATTGCAAGGATCCAGAATCTTGGGTGAGCAAACCAGACGCAAAATGATGAACCAGTGAGCAGAATGGAAATGGAAATGAAGGAATGAAAGCAAACTAAATGCAAGATGGAGATGAATGCAAAGCCCTAAACTACTGTGCATGGAAAATAATTTTAAAGAGGACAAGCAAGAGTTGTCCATGCACTGGCAACCCTTAATCCTCTCTGTTGCTTCATCTGTTCTGAGCTGTTACAATTTGAGACTCAAACCAAGCTTTCCCCTATCAAACACCTGGTTTTCTCTTGAGTTTATCAGATTCTTCTTGAAGATACTCATGCAATCTTTCCTATCATTGTTATTGCAAGTTCTTAGAGTATCATCATGCCTGGTTTGGCCCAAAATCCCTACACTGTCCTGTAATGCAAATTCTTCAACATTTTGGGACATACCCCTATTATTTTCAACATTCAAGATGCATGCATGTGAAATACAATATTCCTTATTATATTCCTCACTGTCATGTATTATGAAACATTCTCCCAGATGTATTGAAAATTTATCATCAAAGTGCTTCACTTGAGAAACAAAGTGTTATGCTATATCAACATTGTCTGAAACACACAATTCTGAAACCTTTTGCACCTCTCCAGTATCATTATTTGGAATCAACATTAGATCATGACTCATATTTTCAATATCATGCATATGTGGACCAATAAAATATGGACCTCTATCATCCGTTGTATGCAAACAAATGTCTTCTCCACATGAGTTAGAAATTTCAAAATCACATACCTTTTCTTGAACAGACACATGCATTTGGTCAACTCCAAAAGTCTCACCATCAACTTGAGAAATGCACTGAGAATTACATAAATTATTGCACAAAAAAATTTCAATGTCGAAACAAGTGCAAGCTGGACAAAGAACCTCGGGATCACCTTCATGTGTATATCTCTGATATTCAAGATTCATCAAATCGGAGATTTGCTCAGAGCTGAGTAAACAAGTTTCCACATTTTCACTATTACAGTCACATTCATCACTTTTGTCATCATCAAAAAGAGGTCCAAGGTCATAAGAGAATGAGAAAACAGGAACATTACCAGCATAGCCACTTGTTCCATAATTTGATACATCACCTTGTTTGTCTACAAACATCTTTTGTTCAACATCAAGTGGATCTGAAAATACCTGAAATTAATTCCTGGGCATACCTTGGAAAAACATTATCTGATCATCTTTTAAAACTTCATCATGCAATGGGCCTGAAATTTTTTGGAAACCATTCTCAAATTTACAAACCTCCTCTTCATCGAATGTATCTTTGTAGCTTTCAATTGTAGCCGGAGGTATTGTATACTCACTACCAAATGAATCAACATTTCCCATTGCTTCTTCATCCAGATCCTCACAAGAAGTAGAAGAATCCCCTTGTTGCAAATCAAAATCCATAGGTGCATTTTCAAAATCTGAATATTCATTGGATCCCTCATAACACACACTTACCTCCTTGTCACAATCTGTTATACAAGAGAGATCTCTTGTACCTTTGTCTTCACTATGCAAGAAATTACAGGAATCATACTAATTTGTACATACCTCATCTTTTATTGGAAGCATTATTTGATCAATGTCTCCATCTTCATCAATGATGTCAACATTGTCTTCATACTTTTTCTTATCTACAATATCAGTCCATTCATCTAGTTGATCAAGAGAAACTGGTATCCATGATTTAGGCCAATAAATTAGGTTTGGCTCATACACTTTCATGAACTGTTGAATGATCTCAGACCTACTAGGTGGGAATTTAATAGGTATTTTCTTGCAAATATCCATCATTCTGTAGAGCAAAGAGCGCCCAGATTCTCCTCTATATCTCCTTATGTCAAGAAAGGCATCCAAAAGATTTTTGAAATATTCATCATCTTTAGTTTGTTGGTTCTGATACATACCTTGCTATGAATTCTGGTTGATATCTCCAAGTGAATCAGAATTATGTTGCCCTTGACATTGATCACACTGACATTCTTGATAACTTGCCAATCTTTGTCTAGGAGGGACTGGATAAGCATTTTCTTGCTCCTGCTAAAAATTCTAATTTTCTTGAATCTCCAATAACCCTTGGGAAGCCCAACTTGGTGCAGATAGATCTCCATATTCCTTGAGAAATTGACCTTGAAATTCTTGGAGAGATTTAATAGAAGCTACCAGTAGGTTGTTGAACCAATCCCTAGCATCTCCAATAAGTGACATCATGAACAACCTCATATGTAAATCCTCATATGGCATATCCAAACCCTCGATGAAATCATTGAAGCTCCTCAAATGATCCTCAACAGTGATTGTGTCACTCCCTGTAAACTTAGGGACACAACTTCTCCAATTCATATCCATAGGGTAAGGGTATTGTTGAAGCCCTGTCAGATCGAATTGCTCGATCATTGTTCTGTACAGATGGGGAGGGAAAAGTGGGTACATATTCTGTTGTGTATGATATGCACTACCTTCATTGTGAAAATTTCCAATTGTATTATCAGGAATTTGAGGAGTCCAATGCCTACCTGCATTTGTGTATTCACTCATTCCATATAAAAATTCCATTCTTCAATTTTCAGAGTTGCCACCTACTTTTCCAAAAGTAGGAAAATGATTATTTCTGATCTATTCCCCAACATAATCACTCTTTCTGAAACTTCTCAAAATATACCTTTCTTTTCAATGACTCTATATGATGGTATTCAACTGAACCTTTTGATGTTTGTCCCCAGCAGAGTCACCAATTTGTTAGCTCTCAAAAATGCAGGTTTGAACCACGAAAGGTTGCCAAGCTTTCATGACGTTTCAGGGTAACAAAAAAAGGTTTGAAACAATCAAACCTTCTACTCTTCAGGTGCTGCTAGACCTAGGCGGGTGTACCTAACTGAATAATGCAGACTTAACTTGTGATTATCCTTCTAATGTGCTTTGTCCACAATGGCAGATAACAGTGAACAAATGAAACCAAACTTGATAGCTACCTTCTGATCTAAATCCTAGAATGCTTAATTAACAGATGTAAAGAGATTAAGTGAATTCAAAATGATGAAATGTAGAGACCAGTGCCTTGTTGGGTATGCAGAGTCAAACGAAACAGAGGTGAGCAACTTAATCTAGTAGAAAATCAATTTGTAGGCATATGATATGTTTATAACTTGTATAAACAATGCAGGATTATGATTACTAAGCTCTACTTTAAGAATCCAGATGAATCCCCCCTGATTACTATGATCAACAGAAAGGATTTAATCCCTACTTGAGAGAACCAGTCAATTAATCACACAGATACAACAAATGTGCACCGATAAACTAAGAATAAACTTGTTATTTCGATTTAAACAACCAGAAAGAATCAACCTGGAGATAGCTTTAGCAATGCTTTTCAATAAATTCAACATACAATTGATACTAGAAACAACCTGCCACACCAGCTGATTTTATTTGAAACCACCATTTGAAATCATGCACATAGTCTCTGAAAAGAGAAAATTATCCTACTATAGCCATCTGACTACCTACTGCTTTTTATCTAAAATCTGATATCATTCAATTACAATCTAGGTGCATATTTATACCCAACATTAAGAAAATAAAACACTTCAAAATATCATGTCGGCCCTCCAAAGAATTCAGGCTCCAATCGAGTCAGCCAGCAACGGTCATCAAATAATTCATCATGTCGGCCACAGGAATCGTAATCTGCTATTTAATTGAATCCACATGTTGGCCACAACAATCGAGCACCATTATTCATCATCGAAATAGTCGCTGAGACATTCCCCTCACCATGCCGAAGGAAATTCAATTGGTTATCGTTCTTCTTCCATCCTTGTTCTAATCACATTCATTGTAGCTATCCACATGTTACACCGAAGACCAAGAAGTAGCCCTTTGCCTTTGTGTATCGCTATAGCCTGAGGCCATCGGTGAGATGTTACAAAGATTATCCAAAGCTTCACCGAGAATCAATATGCACTCTGAGTCGCTGTGACCTATTCCATCTCCTGCCGACAAACAAATATGTATGTCGCTATAACACCTTGAGTTCGGCAAGACGTTACGTAGAGTGAAAAGCTATACCGAAAGCTGAAGCACATCATAGATCACCAAGAGAAAGAGAAACATACACCGGCAAAGGCTCATGTTACATTCCATCGGAGAGACCCATATGTACTCGCTAAGACTTATACCGAAGGCACCTTAGTCTCATCGAAAGATCAAATCCTCCATCATCGATCGGCATGACAAAATGAAGTCCCTAAGACTTCCCAACGACAACATCCCCCTATGCCGATGAACCATCATGTGAACTAATTGGGGAGACAATGAGAATTCGCCGAGACATCAGCCCGATAGCCAAAACTCCCACCGATGAGTAACATATACCAAGCGGTTGGTGTGACAATTGATATTTGCTAAGACTTCTTGTCGATGGCCACAACCTCACACTGATAGAAAATGCATACATGCAGTCACCAAGACAACAATGAAGTCCTGCCGACCGCCCTGCACACCCAAATGTTAGCAAAATAGGTCGGGGAGACCCATAAAATGTCACAACGAGGTGAACCATGATATGAAATATGCAAGACCCGATGGATTCAATAGGGAAAAATGGAAAAGTATGAGTGGAAAATGCACATGGCAGGGCCAAATCAGGAAGTTCATGAGTGAAATTATATGTAAAATCATCAGATTTTTACAGTTCTAACAGGAGGGATGATGATAGGAGATGGAGGGGGTACCTATTTTTACAATATTTAATGATTGGATAGGAACCATTCATTGTTGACCTGCATAGACCATACAAGATCACTCGACAGTATGAGATACAATAGGATATTCCCATAGGACCCCCGAGATTTCGTTGAATCGGTCGAGAGCCAACAACGATATGGGGGGAGTAGATCACAACAGAGTATGCTCAATAGATGTGGGATGCAATGCATATGACACAGTATCCATGGAGAGGAGGACCAATTGATGTTGGGACGACAGTGTGATACGCTACATGGTGGGTAGAGCAGAGGCTAGGGCGGATCACCATAGTGCACCCAATTGTAGGTGCACTGGGATTTAGTTCAAATGATGAGAGAGAGCTAGCTAGGCCACAGAGGAGGAGGAGAGCTAGCTAACAGAGGAAAGGAGAAGATGGTGACATGGAGATGGAGGAGGCCAAGGGGGAGGAGCAGGCCATGGATGTGGATGAGGATGCCCCAACTGTGCACCCATTAGCAATGGTACCATACATGCTACCATCACTAGAGGATCTTGCTATATTACTAACAAGAGCCCTAGCTAGGCTAGGCATAGCAGAGCACAGACTTAGAGAGTCAAAGGCAGATAGAGATAGATTAAAAACATAGGTGGGTCAACTACAGGTGGAGGTACAATAGTTATAGGCTACACAGGGAGACAAGGACAGATCCTTTAGGCAGTTGGCCGATGAGGTGGGGAGGCGGATACAAGAGGCAGAGACGAAGTGAGATGAGGTGAGGGGTCAGCTGGAGGAGATGAGGAGAGAGAGAGAGAGAGATGAGGCCCAAGATTGAGTCAAGTGCACTGAGACAACCTTGGGGGATGTAGGGGGATTGTTGGAGAGGGCATAGACGACAGAGGCCCAAGTACAAACCCTATAGAGTGAGAGGGATGCGACCACACAGAGGATAACCCAACTAGAGGGATAGATTGAAAAAATGTAGATGACACAAGAGGCTTGGGAGAGAGAGAGAGCTGACACATTAGTGGGTTGTAGGATAGGTGTTGAATAAAGAGAGACTTGGCGAGGGCACATGCGGAAAAGGTGGTTGATGCTAGGACAAAGGTCGGCTATTATATGTTCACTTACCATCAAGTCATCCTAGATCCAGCATGAAGGGTGTCACCATACATCAGAGCAGCTCCACAGGTGCCAACACCATCACACTCAGGGGATACACACACACAAGGATATAGTAACTATCGTGAGACAACCCCCAAGGTAGAGGTTCAGTGCCAGACTCCCCTCAGAGATTAGATGCTAAAAGCACGGGTTAGAGGATGATGGGGATGTAGGATATAGGTTTTGATAGGTGTAGAGTGGATGGATACTATACAGAGATAGAGGCTATAGATTCTTTATACAGATTCCAAAGATTGATTCATTTATTCTTTATTCATTTAGGAGATATAGTCTCTATACCTGATTAGATCTCTGCACTTATATCTTATTTGATGGATTTTGATGGAGTTGACGATGGACTGTTATGTTATTATGGACTATGATGGATATATGGTGGACACTTTATCTTTTTGATATATATATATGATATGCAATGGACATTGTCGACATTATGATATTATTATGTGATGTGATGGATGTGTATTACGGTTGTGTGAGTATGATGGTTATGATGTATTGCATATGATGATGATTATGGTTTATGATTATGTTTATGTGAATGCTACAGATGGAATGCATTATGTCTAACTTCTTTGGATGTAGGATGTGATGGATGATTTATGACTTTATGATATATGATATGGATGTGATACTAATGGTGTAATGCAGGTGGTGATGCTAATGTGATTTATTATGTATGCATATGAAATATGATATGATGGGTGAATGTGCTATGGATAATCATGTATGTATGATGTGAAATGAAAATGTAATGTGATGCAATGGATGAAAATAGGTGATGTTATACATATTTGATCATGTTATGGATGGATGTGATAAATGTAATGTAATGCGAAATATGTGGTGAATGATAATGAAATGGAATGAACTTAAGATGCTTAGAATAACCAATCTATATTAATCTAAATAACTTAAAACAAATATGAAAATGATAATGCAATGGGATGAAATGACATGAAATGAACTTACAATGCTTAGAATAACCAATCTAGTTTAATTTAAACAACTTAAAACAAATATGAAAATGATAATGCAATGAAATGAAATGATAGGAAAGGAACTTAAGATGCTTAGAATAACCAATCTAGATTAATCTAAACAACTTGAGATGAATATGAAAATGATAATGCAATGAAAAATGAACCTAAGTGAACAATGATAGGTGTGACAATGTATCACATAGTGGGATGAATGATGATGGGTGTGATACTACACCTATCAAAACCATAGGAATCCTGATAGGAAGAAAGGGTGAGGGAAGAACATTTGCACAACCAAAATCAATAACCATAGGTAGGGAAAGAATGGATGGGGATAAATGCAATGCAATTGGATGGTACATGAAATACAAACCTAATGCCATTTTTCCATTTTAGGAGCATTGATTTTTGTTAATAAGCATAGGACATGATACGCCAGTGTATAAGGAACCAAGGAAGATTAGTGTCAAATGCATAAGACAAACACAACAAACAAGAAGGCTATCCCAACACCCCAAAGTTGAAAGGGCTTTAGTTGGGCCAGGTATTGGGATAACCACAAGCACAAAGGATGCTCCAATGTAACACAAGACCATAGAGATCTTGGTGGGTACCATGTGGGACAACCAAGAAGACAAGAACATGCAAAAGAAAGATATGCCCCTATGTTTACTTGTCAAGGTGCACCATGATATGACAGATCATGGCAACCTTGACAAGGTATAATAGGAAGCTCAAATAATAAACAAACACTAAAAGCATCAACAAATCACAATAAATTTCAAATGTCCTTTGCCATAGGATCAAAAGGGTGGATGGGATTGATGTGGTCTGATTTAGGAAGGATAAGTCCTTTTAAGACCAAAGATGAAGGATAGATTAGGTGATCGACATGACTTAGGTTACTCGAAATTGATTGGACCTCACAATACTAAAGGATTTTTTTTTTAGGAACCAACTAGAATAGGGATATACTTGACGACATGACACACCCTAAAGACCTAGGGGCTTAGGGGCTAATCAAAGATTAGCCTTTCCTACGTGAAAGCGCAGATCCCTCATAGTTTGATAAAATGCTAATGATTAAGCATGGAAAAAATCAGAAAGAGGAAAATGGAGACCATAATGGATGACCAAGAAAGGATGGACAAATCCCCCGAGGGCTGATCAAATGATTAGCCCTGCCTTCGTGAAAGTGTAGGGGCAACATAGTTTGACAAAATGCACAAAAGACGACAAGACCTAATGATGACTGACGTGATGAAAGGATCCTAGATGAGGACATAAGTCCAAAAAATGACATCAATATACAAGTGACAAAAAGCTCAGGATTATGGATAGCCAATTTGAATCATCCAATACTCAACCAAAATATACCAAATGACAGATAAGCGAATGTCAATGAGAGGATGGGATTGATAGGATGTGCGGATAGGATATGTTGATAGGATGGGGGATGTGATGAGGTTGTTGTAATACTCATCATTTAACTTATCAATCCAAAGGAGTGTCCATGGTTGTATGCAAAAGAGAATGGATAAAACTTGCTTGACCGTCTATTCTACAATCAAACTTGCAAAAATCAAACCTATTATGGAGTACACTTTAGTAAAAGGAAAGATGCATGAAAAGAAACTAATATAAGACACACTTGCATGAATTGAAAATGCTAAACTACTTCACACTTTGCTGGAAATGGAAAGCTTGTTGGAAATGAAAAGTTTGTTTGAATTCAAATTTACTCTAGAAAGTTGGAAATACATTTCTAGAAATGAAACTAAAACTATCCTATTTCCTCAAGCCAAAAAAAGTCTTTCTAATCCCCCTTTTGATTTCTTGATTATAATGCATTTATAAAATTAAAAGATGAGCCTCAGAGCTGTGAAACAACTTGCTAGAAAATAGGAACATGTGTGGAGAAAGAAAGGATAAGTCTTCACTCCATGTTGTTGAGTCAATCTCTTTTGGTCGTCCAAATCAATAATCCCTACTTTTTTAGCCCTTTAAACTACTCCAAAAAGGTGTTAGAGTGTTGAAGAATCCTTCCTTTTACCTCTTCTATTATTGAAACTCTTAAATCCGCTCCTATATGCTCTTAACTGCTCATAAATTAGGTTGAACAACTCTCTAGATATTTGCAACTGCCCCTATATTCTCTTAACCTATGTCCAAGTCACTCCAATTTCCTTTAATATTTGTAAATGTTGTCCCTTAACTCTTCAACCTCTTCATACTTCATTTAAAAAAAAATAGAGCATAGAAGCAAATGAATGAACAAATTCCAGAGCATGGGAGTATAATTCTAGAGCATTGAATTGGTGAAGCTTTCTCTCAAACCACGAACTAGGTTTTCGTGATATTTAATAGTTTTTTCGCCTTCTTTTCTTTGAATTTTTGTCCAAAAATCTCAAGAATCCAAATCATAATTTTCAAGATATGATGAAATCTTTGACTCTTGCAACTAAAAATCTCTTACTTTCCCCATCATGCCCAGTCTTGATAAACTCCATAATTAAGCAAAATATATGCTTTTATTTTCCTAATAGATCAGACATTTTTTATCTCATCATCTTCCCCACACCTATAATGTTTCAAGTCACTTTGCAACTCATAATGAGTCTTCAAATTCATTTTTTTAGCAGTTGCTTCGAGTAGCTCCTGATGCATGAGTTGTAGTTCACTTTATCCATGTTGCATGCAAATAATTTCTTCAACTTCTAAGAGTTGCAACTTGATATTTCGCATTGAATAACAATTAAAATTTCTCCATCATTATTTTTGCTTCCATACTATTGAAGTTCTAGTGTTGAAACTAGATCCCAAAATTGCAACAACCAGTCATCCATAATGCCAAAAATTTGCAGCAGATTTTGAGAGCAGCAACTTTTACAAAAAAGTGCATGTTTACAGCCTTTCACAAGAGGAAATAGCTTGTGTAGAGCACTTATTTGCAAAAAAAAAAAAACCTACCCTACTCTACTTAATAATGTAGAGAGGTTATACAAAACCATTAACTGGTTGTGAAAAGTATCTTCCCCTTCTCAAAATATTTTTTTATGCATTAAAATTCTTGAGAGAAGAGAATGGAAAGAAGATGACAAATTTTTTGAAATTCAATGTTTCACCTTCCTTTGACATGGAAACCTTCTCCATGATTTATGATTCTAGTAAATAAATGGGTTGATTAGAAAGATCTTGCAATCCTTCTTTCTGTTTTGTTGCATGCATAACTAAAAACAACTCCTTATTCTTCAAATCTTTGATTGGGCAGCCCTCCTTTGACTTCAAAAATCTGATTGGGCAGCCATTCTTGGACTTTGAAGGTCTCCAATTAAGTATACTTTTTTCAAGCTTTTGTAATGAAGATAAGATCTCTTCATTGTATTTTGTAGCTCTTACAAGTAGTAATCCATCAATTCTTTCCTTAAAGAAATATCCTTTGCTAGGATTTAGAGTGATGGTCCTCCAACTAAGGATATCTTGAAATAGATAGGGGGTTTTTTCTTTAGAGTTGGTATTTTGGGGGAGTTTTGAGAGACATATTTCTTGAGGAACTTTTAAATCTAAAAGGTTGTCAAACTAATTTTCTCCCTTCCCTAATGACACCTATCCCCAACAACAATTCCAAAAATTATGGGGTGATTGTAATCCTCATCATTTAACTTATCAATCCAAGGAAATGTCTATGGTTGTATGCAAAAGAGAATGGGGAAAACTTGCTTGACAGTCTATCCTACAATCAAACTTGTAGAAATCAAACCTATTTTGGAGTACACTTGCATAAAAGGAAATTTGCATGAAAATAAACTAATATAAGACACACTTGCATGAATTGAAAATACTAAACTACTTCACACTTTGTTGGAAATAAAAAACTTGTTGAAAATAAAAAGCTTGTTTGAATTCAAATTTACTCTAGAAAGTTGGAAATACATTGCTAGAAATGAAACTAAAACTATCATATTTCCTCAAGTCAAAACAAGTCTTTCTAATCCCCCCTCTTGATTTCTTGATTACAATGCATTTATAGAATTAAAAGATGAGCCTCATAGTTGTAAAAACAAATTGCTAGAAAATAGGAACATGTGTGGAGAAAGAGAGGATAAGTCTTCACTACATGTTGCTAAGTCAATCTCTTTTGGTCATCCAAAACAATAATCCCTACTTTTTAGCCCTTTAAACTGCTCCAAAAAGGTGTTAGAGTGTTGAAGAAGCCTTCTTTTGACCTCTTTTGTTATTAAATTTTTTAAATCCACTCTTATATGTTCTCAACTGCTCATAAATTGGGTTGAACAACTCTATAGATATTTGCAACTGCCCTTATATATTCTCTAAACTTTTGTCTAAGTCACTCCAATTTCCTTTAATGCTTGCAGCTATTGTCCCTTAACTGTTCAACCTCTTCATACTTCATTTAGAAAATTTTAGAGCATAGAAACAAATGAATGAACAAATTCCGGAGCATCTGGAACTTCAGAGCATGGAAGTAGAATTCTAGAGCATCAGACTGGTGAAGCTTTCTGTCAAACCACGAAATAGGTTTTTGTGAAATTTAATGGGTTTTTTCGCCTTCTTGTCTTTGAAATTTTGTCCAAAAATCTTAAGAACCCAAATTGTAATTTTCAAGATATGATGAAATTTTTTACTACTACAACTGAAAATCTCGTACTTTCCCCATCATGCTTAGTCTTGATAAACTCCATAATTAAGGAAAATATATGTTTTTATTTGCATAACAGATGAAACATTTTTTTGTTTCATCATCTCCCCCACACCTATAATGTTGCAAGTCCCTTTACAACTCATAATGAGCCTTCAAATTTATTTTTTTAGTAGTTGCTTCGAGTACTTAGCTCTTGATGCATGAGTTGTAGTTCACTTTCTCCATTCTGCATGCAAAAAATTTCTTTAAATTTTGAGAACTGCAACTTGATCTTTCACATTGAATAACAATTCAAAATTTTCCATCATTATTTGTGCTTTCATACTATTGAAGTTCTAGTGTTGAAACTAGACACCAAAATTGCAATAACTAGTCATCCATAATGCCAAAAATTGGTAACAAATTTTGAGAGCATCAAATTTTATAGAAAAGTGCATATTTACAGCCTTTCACAAGAGGAAATAGCTTGTGTAGAGCATTTATTTGCAAAAAAAAAACCTACCCTACTCTACTTAATAATGTAGAGAGGTTATACAAAACCATTAACTGGTTATGAAAAGTATCTTCCCCTTGTCACAATATTTTTTCATGCAATAAAATTCTTGAGAGAAGAGAATGAAAAGAAGATGACAAATTTTTTAAAATTCAATGTTTCACCTTCCTTTGATGTGGAAACCTTCTCCATGATTTCTAATTCTAGTAAATACATGGGCTGATTGAAAAAATCTTGCAATCCTTCCTTCTTTTTTGTTGTATGCATAACTGAACACAACTCTTTGTTCTTCAAATCTCTAATTGTGAAGCCCTCCTTTGACTTCAAAAATCTAATTGGTCAGCCATTCTTGGACTTTGAAGGTCTCCAATTAAGTCTCATTTTTGCAAGATTTTGTAATGAAGATAAGATCTCTTCATTGTATTATGCACCTCTTGAAGTAGTAATCCATAAATTATTTCCTTAAAAAAATATCCTTTGCTAGGATTTGGAGTGATGGTCCCCCAACTAACGATATCTTGAAATTGATAGGTGGTTTTTCTTTAGAGCTGGTATTTTGGGGGGGGGGTTGATAGATGAATCTTTCTTGAGGAACTTCTAAATCTAAAAGGTTGTCAAACTAACTTACTCCCTTCCCTAAATACACCTATCCCCAAAAATAGTGCCAAAAATGATGGGGTCATTGTAATCCTCATCATTTAACTTATCAATCCAAAGCAGTGTCCATAGTTGTATGCAAAAGAGAATGGGAAAAACTTGCTTGACAGTCTATTCTACAATCAAACTTGAAAAAATCAAACCTATTCTAGAGCACACTTGCATAAAAGGAAAGTTGCATGAAAAAAAACTAATATAAGACACATTTGCATGAATTGAAAATGCTAAACTACTTCACACTTTGATGGAAATGGAAAACTTATTGGAAATGAAAAGGTTGCTTGAATTCAAATTTACTCTAGAAAGTTGGAAATACATTGCAGGAAATAAAACTAAAACTATCCTATTTCCTCAAGCCAAAACAAGTCTTTTTAATCCCCCCTCTTGATTTCTTGATTACAATGCATTTATAGAATTAAAAGATGAGCCTCATAGCTATGAAACAACTTGCTAGAGAATAGGAACATGTGTGGAGAAAAAAATGATAAGTCTTCACTCCATGTTGTTGAGTCAATCTCTTTTAGTTGTCCAAAATAATAATCCCTACTTTTTAGCCCTTTAAACTGCTCCAAAAAGGTGTTAGAGTGTTGAAAAATCCTTCTTTTGACCTCTTCTATTATTAAAACTCTTAAATCTACTCGTATATGCTCTTAACTACTCATAAATTAGGCTGAATAACTCTCTAGATATTTGCAACTGCCCCTATATTCTCTCAACTTCTATTCAAGTCACTCCAATTTCTTTTAATGCTTGCAACTGTTGTCCCTTAACTGTTCAACCTCTTCATACTTCGTTTTGAAAATTTTAGATCATAGAAACAAACGAATGAACAAATTCTAGAGCATCCAAAATTTTCAGAGCATGGGAGTAGAATTCTGGAGCATCGAACTAGTGAAACTTTCTCTCAAATAACGAACTAGGTTTTCATGAAATTTAATGGGTTTTTTCACCTTCTTGTCTTTGAATTTTTGTCCAAAAATCTTAAGAACCCAAATCGTAATTTTTAAGATATGATGAAATCTTTGACTGCTACAACTAAAAATCTTTTACTTTCCCCATCATGCTCAGTCTTGATAAACTCCATAATTAAGCAAAATATAAGCTTTTATTTGCCTCATAGATGAGACATTTTTTTTTCTCATCATATCTCTCACACCTATAATGTTGCAAGTCCCTTTGCAACTCATAATGAGCCTTCAAATTCATGTTTTTAGTAGTTTCTTCAAGTAGCTCCTGATGCATGAGTTGTAGTTCACTTTCTCCATGCTGCATGCAAAGAATTTCTTCAACTTTTGAGAGCTGCAACTTGATATTTTGAATTGAATAACAATTCAAATTTCTCCATCATTATTTTTGTTTCCATACTATTGAAGTTCTAGTGTTGAAACTAGATCCCAAAATTGCAATAACCAGTCATCCATAATGCCAAAAAATTTGCAACAGATTTTGAGAGTAGCAACTTTTATAGAAAAGTGCATGTTTACAGCCTTTCACAAGAGGAAATAGTTTGTGTAGAACACTTATTTGCAAAAAAAAAAAAAAACCCTACCCTACTCTACTCAATAATGTAGAGAGGTTATACAAAACCATTAACTGGTTGTGAAAAGTATCTTCCCCTTCTCAAAATATTTTTTTATGTATTAAAATTCTTGAGATAAGAGAATGAAAAGAAGATGACAAATTTTTTGAAATTCAATGTTTCACCTTCCTTTGATGTGGAAACCTTCTCCATGATTTATGATTATAGTAAATACATGGGTTGATTAGAAATATCTTGCAATCCTTCTTTCTGTTCTGTTGCATGCATAACTGAAAATAACTCCTTATTCTTCAAATCTTTGATTGGGCAGCTCTCCTTTGACTTCAAAAATCTGATTGGGCAACCATTCTTGGACTTTGAAGGTCTCCAATTAAGTCTCTTTTTTGCAAGCTTTTGTAATGAAGATACGATCTCTTCATTGTATTCCGCACCTCTTGCAAGTAGTAATCTATCAATTTTTTCCTTAAAAAAATATCCTTTGCTAGGATTTGGAGTGATGGTCCTCCAACTAAGGATATCTTGAAATAGATAGAAGGGTTTTTTTTTAGAGCTGATATTTGGGGGGGGGGGGTTGAGAGACAAATCTTTCTTGAGGAACTTCTAAATTTAAAAGGCTACCATACTAATTTTCTCCCTTCCCTAATGAAACCTATCCTCGATAATAGCGCCAAAAATGATGGGTCATTGTAATCCTCATCATTTAACTTATCAATCTAAGATGGTGTTCATAGCTGTATGCAAAAGAGAATGGGGAAAACTTGTTTGATAGTCTATTCTACAATCAAACTTGTAGAAATCAAACCTATTTTGGAGCACACTTGCATAAAAGGAAAGTTGCATGAAAAGAAACTAAAATAAGACACACTTGCATAAATTAAAAATGCTAAACTACTTCACACTTTGTTGGAAATGAAAAGCTTGCTTGAATTCAAATTTACTCTAGAAAGTTGGAAATACATCCCTGGAAATGAAAATAAAACTATCATAATCCTCAAGCCAAAACAAGTCTTTTTAATTCCCCCTCTTGATTTCTTGATTACAATGCATTTATAAAATTAAAAGATGAGCCTCATACTATGAAACAACTTGCTAGAAAATAGGAACATGTGTGGAGAAAGAAAGGATAAGTCTTCACTCTATGTTACTGAGTCAATCTCTTTTGGTCGTTCAAAACAATAATCTCTACTTTTTAGCCCTTTAAACTACTTCAAAAAGGTGTTAGAGTGTTGAAGAATCCTTCCTTTGACCTATTCTATCATTAAAACTCTTAAATTTGCTCCTATACGCTCTCAACTACTCATAAATTGGGTTGAACAACTTTATAGATATTTACAACTGCCCCTATATTCTCTCAACTTGTGTCTAAGTCACTTCAATTTCCTTTAATGCTTGCAATTATTGTCCCTTAATTATTCAACCTCTTCATACTTCGTTTCGAAAATTTTGGAGTTTAGAAGAAAACAAATGAACAAATTTTAGAGCATCTAAAATTTCTGGAGAATGGGAGTAGAATTCCAGAGCATCAGACTGGTGAAGTTTTCTTTTAAGCCATGAACTGGGTTTTTGTGAAATTTAATGGGTTTTTTTGCCTTCTTTTCTTTGAATTTTTATCCAAAAATCTCAAGAAACTAGATTGTAATATTCAAGATATGGTGAAATCTTTGACTACTACAACTGAAAATCTCTTACTTTCCCCATCATGCCCAATCTTGATAAACTCTATAATTAAGCAAAATATATGCTTTTATTTGCCTAATAGATGAGACATTTTTTTGTGTCATCATAATGTATAAAGTAACTAGGATGCAAGGTAGATATTGATTAAACCCTCTACGAATGGCGTCTATTGTTAGGTTTTCACCAAACATACTTATCCAAGGCACCACCAAGGATGGTTTTCACCATAGGACGAATTATTTCTCTTTACTATTTTTTTTTTTTTTTTGATTTTTTTGTATTTTTCTAGATTTTTTAATTTTTTTTAATTTTTTTAGGAAGGATAGCTTAGCTGACTTAGGTGTAAAACCTCTTCAAATGCATGATGTTGATAGGCTCTTCCATGGGTTCCCCCTCAAGTGTAGCAAATCAATATTCCCTAGAAATGTATTTGGCGGTGACAACATAAGGACCCAACCAATTTGCTTCAAACTTTCCTTTCTTGTCTTGATCTTACTAGGTGCGTTGATTCTCCTTTAGGACTAGATTGCCAACATTGAATTGGCAAGGATGAACCTTCTTATTGTAGCTTCTTCAAAGATGATGCTAATATGGTTGGAGATGATTGTAGGCCTTGATGCACTTTTCATCCAAGAGTTCCAATTGACTTAACCATGCAACTCAAGAATCTTCATCACTAATAAGATTCTTCAGAGAGATTCAAAGTGATGGGATCTTGACCTCAATCGGCAAGATAGCGTTGGTGCCATAAACGAGGGAGTATGGGGTGGTGCTAGTGGGTGTTCAGATGGATGTGTGGTATGCCTAAAGGGTGGGATGGAGATGGAGGTTTCAATCTCAACTAGTATTGTTGACAACCTTTTTAAGGATTTTGATAAGTGTTTTGTTGGTTGCTTTAGCTTGGCCATTACCTTGAGGGTAATAGGGGTGGACCAACGATGTTGGATATAGTATGTCTAACAAAGGGCCTTCATGTACTGGTTTTTGAATGGCTTGCCACTGTTGGTGATGATGGTGGATGGAATTCCATATCTTCATAAAATATGGAAAATGATGAATTTGGAGATCCGAATACCTGTGATTTAGGAGAGTGGAATTGCTTCCACCCACTTAGTGAAGTATTTAGTGGCAATTTTGATGAATGCATGACCATCAGATGATGGAGGGTAAATCTTGTTAATTAGGTTGAAACCGCATTGTGAAAAAGGCCATGGAGCAATGATAGGTTGTAAGTCTTGTGTAGGAGCATGAATCAAATCTACATGTTATTGGCATGGTAGAAATTTCTTTACGAAATCACAAGCATCATGTTCCATAGTGGGCCAATAGTACCCTGCTCTTAGAATCTTCTTTGCTAGGGCCATTCCATTAGAGTGAGAGCCACAAACACCACTATGCACCTAGTTTAATGCAACATGGGATTCCAGTTCATTGAGACATCGAAGGAGAGTGTCATCATACCCCCTACAATAAAGTGTATCTCCTACAATGATATAGCAGAAAGTATGTTGGATAAATGATTTGCGTTGATTTCAGGTAAGGTCATAGGATAGGATGTTGTCATGGAGGTAGGTATAGATGTCATGGTACCAAGGTGATCCGGGACCTACGATATCATACACCATCTCATTATTAGGGACATCACATGTTGGTATTAGCAGTTGTTCAATGAGGAACTCACAATCTTTTTGGTCTTTGGGCATGTTGATAAGGGAACCAATTGTAGCCATTGCATCTGCTACCTTGTTCTGGACTCTAGGAATCTACTCAAACTAGATGAAGGTGAAATAATTTTTTAAGTCATCCACCATGCATTTGTAAGGTAATAGCTTATCATCTTTTGTCTGAAACTCATCATTAACCTGTTTGATAATCAGTTGAGAATCGCCAAAGATATGTAGACGAGAGATATTCCATTGGATTGTGATTCTTAGGCCAGTGATGAGAGCTTCATATTTTGTGATATTATTTTTGCATGGAAATACAAGTCTGAATGACTTTGGGATATAATCACCTTGAGGAGCGACAAATAGGATACCTGCACTGGCTCCATTATGTGTATATGACCCATCAAAGTAGAGAATCCATGTATTTGTTTCTACAACTGTAAAGACCCCTTCATCAGGAAACTCAGCTACTAATGAATATTCATCCACCAAAGGAGCGTCAACCAACTAATTTGATATTGCTTGTCCCTTGATTGCCTTACGGTCCATGTAATCTATGTAAAAATAGCTCAATAACATAACCCACTTGGCCATACGACCAGTTAAAGAAATGGATAATAGATACTTGAGTGGGTCAACTTTTGATATTAGCTTGATAGTGTGACTAATCATGTAATGACAAAGCTTTTGTGAATTGAAGACCACTACCAGGAAAGCTTTCTCCATTGGGGAATAGTTGAGTTCATAACCCACTAGTGTTCGGCTGATATAGTAGATTTCACACTCTTTAGAGGACTCATCATGTTGTGCTAGTAATGCCCCCAATGCAACCAATGTAGCTGAGATATACAATAGGAGTGGTTTTTTCTGGAATGGGAGGCATTAGGATGGGTGGATGATCCAAGTGCTCCTTAATCTTGTCGAAGCCTTACTAACAATCTGGATCCCACATGAAGGTGGTGTCTTTGTGTAGGAGATGTGTGAATGATTGACATTTGTCAGCAAGCTAGGCTATGAAGCGCCTAATGGACTGTAGCTTCCCTTGAAGGCTTCGTAATTGCTTGAGATTGCATGATGGGGGAATTTCCATTAATTCCTTGACCTTGGTTGGATCTACTTCAATACCCCTTTTGGAGACTATGAAGCCCAATAACTTTCTAGATATGATACCAAACACACTTTTTTGGGTTGAGGCGTAGTTTGTATTGCTCTAACTGTTCAAATATTTTCTTCAGGATCATGGGATGCTCTTCTTTGGTTTTGGAACTCCCTAATAAATCATCCAACATAATATTCCATTATGATATGGATGAGGTCATGAAAGATAACAACCATCGGATGTTGATAAGTTTCCCTCGCATTTTTGAGACCAAAGGGCATGACATTATAGTAGAAGGTGCCCCAGGGGGTAGTAAAGGAAATTTTATGCTGATCTTCGAGTGCAATTCTGATTTGATTGTAGCCCAAAAATTCATCCATAAGGGATAGCATGGAATGCCCTACTGTGAGGTCAACCAACATGTCAATGTTTGGAAGTGGGAAATCATCCTTTGGGAAAGCCTTGTTAAGATCTCGAAAGTCTATACAGATTCTGATAGTCTCATTTGGTTTGGTGATAGAAACTACGTTGGATATCCAGACAAAATAATCAATAGGTCTTATGAACCCAACTTCCAACAATTTCTCCAGTTCTTTCTTGACAAGAAAGGCCACATGGGGATGCATTTTTCTTAACTTCTATTTGAAAGGTTTGGTATTCAGATGAACATCCAAATGGTGTACAACCAATGCAGGATCTAATCCTAGCATGTTTGAATAGGTCCATGTGAAATTGATGATACCTTCCCTTAACAAGTCGACAATGTTAGAATGCTCTTCTTCTGACAATGATTTGGCTATGTAAGTGATCAAAGATAATATATTTCCACAATCCATATTGTTAATTGCAAAATTTTTTGGATTCGATTGTGTGATACAAAAAACTAACGCATAATCAAATCACATAAGTGATGTTGGGGTCTTCTTCTATTCCCAAATTGACCTCTTGCATCTCTTCGATCATGATGGAAGACTGTTTAGAAAGATGAGTTCCAACAAGGGGAAGATGAACATCCCCATCGTCCAACACTTCATCAAGGTTTTCACTATTGGATACACCCTTTATTTTGACTTTTGATGGGTCAAGGAGTGCCTCGGGGAGGTTTTCACTAGATGACCCTTTTTTGTTTTTCTTATTTTTGCTTTTGCGGTTAGGGTGTTCATCTTCCTCCAATCCCATAAGATGCATGTAAATGTCCATTGAAGGAAAAGTGTCTATAGGTGAGCTACTTCATAAGTCCCAATAAATGAGGTCAGGGTGGCGGAGGGAAAGGCTGATGGTAAAAATTGATGTGGAGTCAAAGAGGGAGGGGAGATCTACATCATCGTAGGAGAGTATGATAGCTTCCTCTTCAGGTATGTAATCAAGAAAATCATTATCTGCACTGACATTATTAGATGTACTAGTTGATGGTGTGGGGCCCTTTTGATTTTTGTCATAGCCCAAGCCTAAATTTCTAGGTCACACAGGCGTGTCAATAGGCTACAATCTTCCCTATTCCTCTACACCAAGACCTCCCCCTTGATAATTGTATTTTTCAGCTAACTTAGATGTATGAGGATAAGTATCTTGGAAATACTCAATAAGAGGGGGTGAAGGCTCAAGTTCTTCCTTGTATATCCATTGACTAATATCATCGTCTGCCTGATCTTGTTGTGTTCCTAGGGACCAGAAAGTGGTAGAACCCATGTTCTTAGAGATGATTGTTATTGTCTTCTCTTCTTCCTTTGGCGCAGATTGAGAAGGTCAGCCATAGGTATGAGGAGATGGAGGGATGGTTTCCACATTAAGGGCCATGCACATCTCATATTCTTCGTAACCTTTATCTATGATCTGGACCTTGGTGATGGTGGATTTAGTAGAATAGATGACATGGTGGATGATGAATTTGAAGATGGATTGGAAGATGATGCCTGAGGTGCCCCCATGTCAACTCCTGGACAATATTAGGAGTGGGGGAAGGAAGCTTATAAAGTGCAGCAATACTCGAAAGGATGTGGATCTACTTATATGGTTACTTCCATCCCATTGAATGGGAATTTCAGACATTGATGGTAGGTGGATGGAACGGCCTGCATGCCATGGATCTATGGGCATTCGAGGAGAAGGTTATATGGGAGGTCCATATCAAGGATGTGGCATGTGGTGTACTACACAATGGGGCCAACCTGAATAGGAAGAAAAATAATTCCTTTAGAGTCTCTCTCTGCATTATCATAAGCTTTGATGGTGATAGTCTGATTATTCAAGTCAACATGGGTATACCCTACCTATTTTATGAGCTTTAGCATATAGAGGTTAAGGGAAGAGCCATTATCTACTAGAACCCTTTTCACTTTATGGTGGGCTACAAGGACTTCAATGTGTAGGGCACATTCATGGTTCAAATCGATTGACAACATATCATTTTGACTGAATCCCAGTTGATATGTGGATGACAGATGTCCTACTAAGGCTTGAAATTGAGTAGGATCTATATCATTAGGCATGTGTGTATCCTGAAGAGCTTTGGTGAGGATTTCTTCATGGATGGGGGAAGACTTAAGTAAATCCAAGATGGATATTTGAGCAAGAGTCTTTCCAAGATGATCAAGAATGTTATACTGGGAGCTCACAAGAGCTAGTTGAGATGATGTGGAAGGAACATGAATGGATATGTGGGTGTGGCACATGGTAACAACACATTGCGGGTCTTTTCCTTTAAAACGAATCATTGATACACGTGGCTTTACTTGGCTAATGCACATAACTATGCCATCATAGTTATAGGGTACATTCTTATAGCTAAGATTGTTGGTGCTATTATTTTGATTGTTGTTATTGCTAGGCTTGAGATTAGCATTTGAGGTACTGGGACCTTGATTGTGTTTGGGAAAAGCATTTTAATATATTTGCAGTTGGGCATTGGATGATGTCACCTGATTCACATCCACTACTATATCACATTGATCTATAAGATCTTGGATGTACGTTTTGAGTCCCTGGAACTTGCTAGTGGAATGACCTTTAATTTTGTGAAAGTCACAATACTCGTTTCCTCTATACTAGGTGGGTTTTGGTTTCGACTCATGAAAAGGCTTAGTCACAGGATAGGTGATTGGATAACTCGCTTATTGGAGCCTCTTGAAAATGACATCCAAGGGTTCTCCCAAAGGAGTGAATGTACGCTTGTTATTTCCTTGGTTATACTGGTTGGACTGTGGAGGAGGACATGGTGCACCATGTGGCATGGATATGAAATTGGAAACCGATGGTTGATTAGGGACGTATTGTGATCTTTGTGAGGTGTTGGTCACTTGGACATGCTTGGTGTAAGTGACAACATTCTTGTTTTTATTCTAGTAGCGGGATTTGTCTCCAGATGGCTTATCCTTGTTTGGGTTATAAATTTTGATTTGTCCCTTAGCAATGAGAGCCCTCTCAATGATAGTGCCTTTTTCTATGACCTCTAAAAAGGTTGTGACACAATGAAGGTTGAGATTATGTGCCATATTAGGATGGGAATTTGTAACAAAAATGGTCACCATGTCTTTCTCACTAAAATGTGATTTTAAATGACTAGCCAAAGCATGCCACCTTTGTAGGTAGCTTGTAAAGGTTTCTCCCTCATGTTGTTTTTCTTTCAACAAATCTAGAGTATTAATATCCTTCTCCAAGTTGAAGGAGAAGTTTGTAAATTTTTTTTCTAACAGATCTATGAAAGAAGAGATGGACTCCTTTGGAAGACCCATAAACCAATCTAGAGCTATCCTCGTTAGACTCCTAGGGAATAATCACAGGAGATAGTTGTCATTGCGCAAGACTTCTTGGAAATGTGTGTAAAATTCCTATAGGTGGTTTCTTGGGTCACTCTTTCCTTTGTATTTATCAAACTTTAGCATTTCAAAGTGCTTAGGAAAGGGGACAAGTAAGATGGAGGGATCAAATGGATAGGGACAAATTCATTCAAATTTGAAAGACTTTTTGGATGTCCCTGCTTGCAAGTCCTTTAAGGTAGCTTTTGTTTCCTCCCACTCCTTATTGATAGGTGTTGATGACGAAGGATTGGGCAGATTAGACTAATTGTAATGGGAATATTGTTAATATGATGAGGATGAGGTTAGGATGGTTTGATTGTATGATGGTAGAGGAAGATATGAAGGGGTTTGTTGATATTGATTGGGATATGTGGATTGGGGATTGGCATAAGATTGTAGATAGGATGGCGGGGCTTGATGATATGAGGAGGAGGTACCATGTTGATATGATGGCTGGGCTTGGTAATATGATGAGGAGGCACCCTACTGATATGATGGCTAATGTTGGAATTAATACATATTGGATTGGTAATTATAAGAAGTTTATTATTAGGAAGCATGTGGGGGTTGTTGTGGATTAGACTATTGATAGTAGGGATTTTGTTGTGATTGTTGGGGATTTGTGTAAGATGGTTGCTGCTGGGATTGTTGGGATTGTGATAAGAATAATGGGATTAGGATTAGATTTGGTGGATTGCACATAGTAAGTGCTTTGTGGGTGGTATAGGTATTGGGCAATAGGGTTATCTAGCATTTGTTGGAAGGATTGTTGTGAATGTGTCAGGATTTGTGTATGCTGAGGTGGTTGTTAGTAAGATGGTGGTTGTTGATAAGGAGGTCGAGATGAGATTTAGGGTTGTTGAGGGACCTATGGTTGGTGCGGTGGTAGTTGATAAGATGATGTTGGTTGGTGAGAAGGGACCTGCGATTGGTGAAGGGGTTGTGACAAAATACCTTGTTGCTGGTGTGGAGGTTGTGGTTGATGTTGTGAAGTAATCTGTGCATAATGTGGGGGTTGCAAAGGAATTGAGGTATGTTGTGGAGGTTGTGATGGGAGTTGTTGTGGTGGTTGTTGATGATGAGGTTGTGATGGTGGCACCTATTATGGGTTACCCTGAGGCTGATGCAAGGATGGGATATTACCTTGGGGCAGTTGTTGAGATGTGAATGGAGGTGGTGGTAAGTTTGATGTGGGTGTAGATCGAAGAGGTGGGGGTGGCACAGTGAAAGGATTTCCCCCAGTATTCCCTAGTAGTCGACCCAGTTGGTTTGGTGGGAGTGGTGGTGCAGATGGTATGGGAGTTGAGCTTTGTGGGATGTTCATGCTTTGTAGATTAGGACCTTGTGGCATGCCTAGAGCAAGAGGATTGTTAGGATCGAGGCCTTGAGGAATGTTGGATCAGTCACACCCATAACCGAAATTGGAACTCGAGGAGGTGGCATAGGGGGTGTTACTTGATAAAGAACAACATTTCCAAATCCTGGTTGGTACCAACCATCTTGGGGTGAACCTTAGGGGACGTATGAATTACTTGGATTGTTTTGATAATTTTGAGGATCTTATGGCATAGGGGATGCAAGAGGTGTAATGTTGACATATTTTGATAAGTAGAAACCTGACGGTGGCTTGATACCTTTCAAGAATAACGTGGCGAGGATTTTATCCCCACACTCATCAAGGAGACGATCCGTCATTTGCACATTTGTGGGATTACTAAGATATTCATCGACCATGAGCTTGGGTTGATTGACCATGCTTTCATCGATAGGGGATGAATTGTGAACCTCAATATTAGATTGTGATGAACCACCATTGGTGGGTTGGTCATGAGGGAGGTGAGGCTAAGCACCTTGGGACTGTTGTTGTTCCATGAGCTTCTTTGCTTGTGATCGGGTGGTAACGGGCATGAAAATGCAAAATGACCAAATGGCTAAGATGATACTACTCCCTAAGATGCACTTAAATTATGACCTAAATGATGATGAAAGGATTGATTAATTGATCGATTGACTAATCAGATTGGATTGGATGATTTGGATAAGCGATTAGATTGGATTTGACTGGGTTGATTAATTGGATTGGATAATTGATAGGATTGGGTGATTAGTTGGATTGGATTGATGTGATTGAATCTAAACCAAGTTCAGGGATTTAACTAGATGACATATGGTGGTAATGATCAGATTGGATTAAAAAAAGGATGATTATGACATCGAATCTACCTCAAGATGGAAGTAGATTGATTAGGCTGTGAGTGATTGTTGACTTAGGATGGATAACAATCCTAAGTAAGCATGAGTGATGACAATCAGGATTAGACACCTAAGCCAACTTGGATAAAAACCCCTAAAATGAAGTCTAAGAGATTGGGATTGATGAACTGATGATGGATATGCAATCTAGGGATGCCCTAAGATGTGCCTATATGATTTAATTGATGGATTTATGACTTTTGGAAAATGCAAATTGACTAAAATGAAAATTATAGGTGGATGGATGATGATAAAAAAAAATTGATCACAGGAATGGACGTAGAAAACAACAGGATTTCAGTGGCCCAAAGGATTAACTCTCGATATTTTTGTATGGGGCACGCATACGCATCTATGTTTCATAGGATCGCCCCTCCAGGTGATAGGATCGCCTATCTAAAGGACAAAAAATTCACCTCTGTGTAGCGCAAGTTTTCTATTCTAGGTCACATAATCAGCTTTCTAGGACACATGATCACCTAAATCTTTAGGCATTCAAAAGAAATGGGTGGGTATGGGAGACAAAATCACCTATCTATGGTTTAGGATCGCCCCTTTCTTGAGATGTATGGATGGGGAATGGAAATTCCTATTATGAGATCGCCTATCAGACAAGTAGGATCACCTATGTCTTGAACTATATAGACAAGGATGGTATAGATGAATGTAGGCTCACCCAAGAAGGTGACAAGATCACCTATTCTAAGGGAATAGGACGACTCGAAAGGTACGAACTGGACACAGACTCACCTATAGGCTAGGCAAGATCACCTATTTAGGGAATAGGCAAATGCAAGGTCAGCTAACTAAGGGACCCACAAACAAATTCACCCCTGACAAGGACAAACTCGCCTAAAGGATGACCTAGACTGGACTCAAGACACAAAAATTCCCCTTTCAAGGTAGGATCGCCTATCCATAATGAAAGTTTTCCCCTGTGAGAAGAAAACTCACCACTAAGGGTAGGGACAAACTATGGCAAAGGACTCAAACATAACAAATAAAAAATAGAATGGATGGACTGACTCAGACTGATGACAAGCACTAGTATTGCACAGAGAAGACACTCTAGGAAACACAATCCTAGAATTAGTGATAAGGGTTTACAAACTTGATGTAGGCCCACCACCTTGAGGGGACACCACAAGGTTAATACTCCATGATACCAGGATGGTTCTCTAGATCACCCTTTCTCGCAAAGGAAAATAGTTAGCAATTAAGTGGCACTAGGTCATCAACAGACACCACAAGCTCACCTTCACGCTCTCTCTTGGAGACTATCATAGTCCACCATGACGATATCTATTTGAACCCAAGGGAGTACATGGTGAGTAACTTCAAGGTACAATGTGCATCCTCTACACTACACCAAGTCATGGCTAAAACATAGGTCTCTATCTAGGCTATACATGTTATCTCGTGTGTCCTTGATATACGCTAAGGTATTTTGAGGCACAATCGTGAACACCATCCCATCACAAGCATGGATTGGGAGCTCTAACGAGGTACTAAAAAAATTGGACCAACCCTGCACGTCTTATCTAGGTATCACCCTAGCTTCAATGCTTCGCTAGACACGATGTGACTGGATTGGGGTACAACTTTAGTTCTCCCCCTTTATATACCCCATCGGTAACATGTGTTTGGAATCATCCCCTGGGTGATGAAATCCTAGGCAGGTCCCACTAAAGGAAGGAAATACTAGATGCTTTGGCTAGTCCCCACGCTCGCACGTAGCGCAAGGGGAGAGCTTAGACACACCAGTACTTCCTGGGTAGACTGAACTGGACTAGAACGAATTGTGATTTCTCATAACCCAGGATCACCGAAAGGTGCAAGGGGAGTGGATACGTCAACAATTCACTCCCAAACACAACAAACAAGTTAATTGACCCTTTAATTAATCTACGTGTTCCTAAATTAGTGCGAAAAACAACATATAGAGCTAACTAAAGTCTTCGACCATTTGTCTTGCAACACATGTGTCAATAGTTTTGACCTTCGATATTGGATAAACGTGGAGGAACAAGCTGTACAAACTGTTAGTTAAATGCCACAATCAAGGACAAACAAGTTAGTTTGTCAGTACCCAAAACCAAAATTAAATTGAAGCTCAAATCAAAAAATTAAAAGGTTCTAGATTACTGAAAGTTCGCCTTTGTGTGAGATAGGATTTCCCTTATTGGTGGTACAGAATCGGCTGTCAGGTGAAAAAGGTGGGAACATTCTCACCCTTTGGATGGAAAGGCATATTTTCTTTTCCCCCTATGACTTGTACAAATTCGCCTCTATCTTAATCAGGTCAGCCTCTTCCTTAACTTCCAAGTGTATTCACCTCTGTATCTGTCGGTCTAGGTCTGTGGTTGCAATTCCACCCCTTAAATGGAAGGGCGGAATCGAGTTCTCCTATCTTCAAAGAAATTTCTCCTCTGTATCAAGCAAACTCGCTTGTCAGAGGTGGATTCGTCCCTGTGTGTGAAGTCTGAACCTACAAAAATTCAAACAACAACAAACATAAAATTGACCCATGACGTGAGTCCCACCGGACATGCCATAAATGTGTGCAAGTGTTCTAACCTACTTAAAATGCAAGTGAAAATCAAATGCAAAGGGAAGAAACACAAAAAAAACACTCAGACTAGGCCTAGTTAAATTTGAACAAACACAAAGAAAAGGAAGTGAGTTACCTTGTTCAAATTGATGAGTTTGGTTGGCCCTTTAGATGCTTGATTGTGTTCTCCCTTGACAAAATGACACAAATCTTAGTGAAAAATGAAGCTAAAGTGTAGATGAATGCAATGGTGGATGTGGGTAGTCGAATGGATGCAAGATGAAGGCTCTAGGATGGTTGCAACAATGGTGGATTGCTTGGATGCTTGAAAGTTGCTAAGTGCTTGAATGCGTGATTACTAGAGTAAATGATTGGTTGTTCTTGGTGATTTCCAAATGAGAGAATTTCCTCTAATTTTAGGGGAAGTGCCTCTAAAGCAATGGAGGGTCAAGATGGAGCCATGATGGCAAGGATCAAGGGATAGGGTGAGTTGAGAACTCATAAGCCCTCACATCTTGACATGTGGTGAATGATGTGGGAAGGCAAGGGTGATGTGGAGGTGACATGGAGGTACTAGGTTGTACCTTGGGAAAGGACAAGATCTCCTCATAAAGAAGGTCCTTTTCCACATGTGCTTGAGAGGACATGTGAGGAATTAAAAATTCCTCACAAATCCTCATGGGGATGGGAGAAGGAATTTTAAATTCCTTAAAATGCATTGAATGAATAAATGTGAATTAAAAATTCACATAGGGAAGGGAGTGCCTTCTCCAAAAGGAGAAAGCATTTAATGTTGGCTGACTAAGGACACATGCCATAATGGCATGGAGATTAGGTTAGCTTAATCAGGTGATTATGGTTGTGCAAATGCATGATTAGATGAATTAATAATAGATTAGGGGAAAGTGGGAGATTATGGAGGATGTGACCCTAATGACGATTAGGATATGCACATCCTAATCATAGATTAATTAGATTAATCTAGATTAAGGAGAATTATGGAGGATGTGACATGAGGAGAGAGAAGAAAATGAATTAAAAATTGATTTAATTCATTTGGGCTAAAGTGACCAAATTAAATAAATCGAGGCATTTATTTAATATAGAGATGAAAGGGGTAATGTATTTAATTGAATGATTAAATACCGTAAGGGACATTAGAATAAGATGAAATATTAATCAAATAATAAATTATTTAATTAAGATGGATGAGGGACACATGACAGAGGAATGCAATGGTGAATTTGACCATATGGGAGTGGTCAAATTTAGGTGTCTACACTATCATCATGTGGGAGGAAGTTTATGAGTATTCATAAGGGTGGACATTAGTTATGGTTTCTTCCAAGCATCTAGGGTAATTTGGCAAGCTGCAAAACTAATGGAGAGAATCTAAGATAATTTTGACTTAGTTTACATGCCTTTTGAGGGAAACTAGGAGCTATTTAAGGTACCTTGATGGTGGATAAGGTCAGGGCAAGACTTTTTTCTTCATTTAAACACTTTTTGGAGAAATTTTAGGGGCTACAAAGTATGGGAAACTTTTTGGGACGCCCAAGGAGTTTGACTCAACCAACTAAAGTGAAGACTTAAATATATCTTCTCAACACATGTTCCTATCATTTAGCAATTGTTGGGCAGCATATAAGCAAGGTTAAGGGGAAGTTTTCAATTAGTTCTTTTCTCTCTTGGCATGTATTTAATTGGTTTTTCAAGTTATCTCAAGTTGGAGCAGATTTGTAACTCAACCTTCAGGCATGTACAATACTATGTAGCACCCTTTTATCAATGAAATACAAGTATTTTTCCTTCTCAAATCTATATCTTGAGTGCAATAATGAATGATGGATATGGTTTTTTGTCATATTATACTCAATCCTTTAATTTCACATCTCATTCTCTAGTACCTTCATATGTAATTATACATATTCTATGTTGTTTCTAAGTTGTGTAATGACTCAATCAATCCTTTATTTGTGAAATATTTGTTTTCCTTTCTTAGGCTATTGAATTCCAACCTTCTTATAAAGCACTTATGCATAGGTATGCAGAAACCTGAGTTGTGCATGAAACAACTTGTTTCATTTGATCATGTTGTGAGCCAAAACTATAGTATAGGTTTGAAATCATTTTTGTGCATCACCTTATTAGATTTTAGGTTTCATTCTATGTTATCCTTCTCTCTTTTCTCAACAAGCAACAGTAGTGTAGGTTAGATTAGGTGAAGTCCCAAGGGAGCCAACCCTCTATGGAGGTTGATCTCCACCATCTGAGCTCACACTCAGGGATATCATCCCATGTTTCACAAGGTGGTTGAGTGACTTATTAGCTCAACAAGGGTGCACACTTTGGTGACAATAATTATTTTTGTGCAAGTTATGTGATGCACACATTCAATGATGAAATTTTCAAGATGCATCAAATTTTAAAAACCACAAAAAATGTTCAATTAAAAAAATGTACAACTTCTTTAAATGCTCACTCTTAACTATATTTATATCAATAAATTTTTAAAAATATTGAATGAAAAAAGAAAAGAGGATTATTAATAGGTCAAGAGTAGAAGCATATCTTACCACAAACTACCAAAAAGGGTCCATAGAGAAAGGAGAAGAAATTAGATGCAACTAGGAGTCATTTTCCTTAATGGGAAAGTATATATATATAATGTAAATCATATACGAAGAGACATACTGATAGAGAGATGTATGAGATTTTTTATAAGAGCAGAGACTAAAACCTACCTTTTGTATATAGTTATAATATAATATAAGGAGATATAAGGGTTTACCTATGCATGTATTATGGATGAATGAATGGTTATTTTGTTGTTAACACAATAAATATTATATGTTATCTTAGTGGCTTATCACAAATGCTTATTTCTTTTACTGTGTTCTCTGGGGTATAAAATAACTACACAAGAGGTCCTAGGGTACAAATCTTTAGACTATGCTTCCCTATTCTTCTTTCCAACAAGGATGAACACTGAAAACTATAAGATTTTAAAGTAAAAAAAATAGGAAAGATTTTTTGTACACACAATCTTTAAAAGTTTGGTAATTTAGAAACTAAATTCAAAGTACTACAATTGTTGTTCTTATCATATCTTCAAATTTTGAGTGCATACATCGCAAATTAATCATCTAAGTTTAAGTTAACTGATTTCAAAAAGACATTGGCCAATTTTGATCCCCTTTTTGTCCCCCATTTCCATGCACTTACCCATACTATATATAATTAATATATAATAAACAAAAAATATAAAATATAACTATGATATATAATAATATATAATATGTATTCTTAGATATATAAAAAATAAAAAATATAATTAATATATGGAATATAACGGCGAGGGGCCTAGCTCGATTAGCTAAAACATCCTGTTGCAAGCAAGAGGTCATGAGTTCTAGTCTCCCCTCATCCTCGTGGTACTGAAGGGCATGTCATGTCTGCGTCGTTGGTCACGTGATTTTTTTTACTAGGCGCACTACAATTTATAGGGAGGCTATCGGATTCTGACAGTCTTCAAGGTGTTGGTTCCCTTTTTAGGGTACCACCTTGTTATTAGTATTCTCTAGTAAATTTACAAATTTTCCTAAATATGCACTTCCATGGCTAGAAAGGTGGGCCAATGAGAAAGAGGTGGATTATCCTCTTTTACAGTTTGATCTTTGTTGAAATCAAGGGGTTCCACTATGACTTTTCACTAGCTCTTTGAAAGGAAGTACAACTTAAAAGATCTTAGCAAGAAAATAGATATATGTTCATGAGGATACACAAGTATTTAAATAGGCTGAAGACGCATTTATTCACTCATTATACCTTTAAACTTAGTCATGAACATAATAAAACACTTTGAAAAATATTCATTCTTAAACATAAATGGGTTGGGGGATTTTTGAGGTTGATTAGAGCTTGTCTTTGGAATTATAGAGTCAGTTGTGTGATGCTACAAAGTTTATCCTAGCAATAATTTTAGTTTTGATAGTTTGCAAAAAATACCACAACCTTGCAATGACATAAACTAGTGGATTGTGATTTATTAATATGCAATCATTCCTATTTATTCTTCACTAATATTATTAGTCTTATCATCAATTTAGAAATATTTTCCACATTCCTTGCACATGCACTTTAACTAAAATCGATAATAATACAATAAATGTGTATATTGAGATCCATTACCCTTAGTAAATTTTCTTCAAGAAAAACAACACTATAAAGGAGATAATTATACTAATAAAAATTAATTCAATATAATGCAACCAAGAACAAATAATTAAAACAAAGATTTTGGATAACACAAAATTTTCTCTTTATTTTTAAATATATATATATATATTACAATAAAAAAAATTTGTCTCACCCTTCAACCTCTCTTTACAATGATTGTACATCCCCATATATAGAGAATACATGAGATCAAATCATTAGATAAGTAACAACTATTCACTAATGAGCAAGGATGAACTATCTAGATGTTACAATATAAAAATTAAAAAAGTATCCTAACCACCAAAAGATAAATAATGAATCACTAAGGAGAAGACAAAAACATAGAATACATGAAGCTAGTGAGGGGAACTTAAGAGTTCTTCAAACAATTACAATTGCTAGTGGAGTTTTTTGGGCATCTACTTCCCATATGTTGTAGTGAAGTGGTTATAGGAGATGGCAACATGGAAGAAAAGGATGATTCAAAGGTGAAAATTGAAGTTGGGAAATTTTAAGTTAGGAAATCCTTCAACCATGTACCAAGATAGAAGACTAATGGTCATCACATCCAACCTTTATCCATAGACAATTTGAAAGTCACAACAAACTATAGGAGTTTTTGGGAGAATGAATTGTCATTTTTCATTGCTAGTTATGGATACATATCAAGCTATGAGAGCTTGCTAGTAATAGCCACCCTTCCTCCATTAGCATTAAAATATGGTTAATGGGTAGCAAGAAATTTGGGACTACCACCTAATTATTATTATTATATAAAACAAAGGACTTTGAGTGGACCCAGAGTCTCTATACATCTCCCTTCCACCAAATATAATTTTAGAATATATAACTATTATGGAGTAGGGTTGAATAGGAAATTACAAAACAACCATAAATGTCATCCTTAATGAAAGACAAAATTACTAAAAATTAACAACCCTCTAAATAGTTTCATCACCATTGAAACTAGATGTGTGTAATATAAATTTGCATTCATTTATATATCTATAAAGTGCCTTGGATCATGCACACATACAACTTTATGTTCCATAATTTACTCTTAGACATGACAAAGAATAAAAATTGAGACCAAATGATTTTTTATATATACATTTTTGCTACATCATCTTGATTTATACAAAATTAACAATCCATATTCTAAATTCTTCATTAGAGGTCCACTTGTGTTTAAGTATTTTCTCTAATTTATTCTAATGTGTTATATACCTAGAATCTAATCACAATCTTACATTTTCTTATAAAATTATCCAATCTTGTCTCTAATTTTAGTAATGTATCTATTTTTTTACTATACAAAATTAAGTTTACCTTACTATCTTAGAACAATGATAAGACAAGTCTAGACATGATACTCTGAAACTCCACTTTCCACATATCCAAACAATTAATGCTACTACCACCATCTAACATGGATGGAAATTAGTATTCCTCTAAGGCCTTGAAGTTATTAATTTTTTACTACAATCCTACAACAAGTCTATTTTGGTATGTAGACACATCATTTAATAATCTTTCCACCTCACAAATATTTTCAATATCACCAAGGGAAATTGGGTTATATTTTGTAGTTCTACTAATTACCTTCATTTGTGATACCCTTGGTATCAATGTTTTTAAAATTGGTGCTAAGATAAATTCATGTTGACACCTTTGATAAATAGCATTAACCACTTTATTGTAACATCCCTAAGAATACCAACCTTATTCAAAATACACATAATTCTTTGATTAAAGAGACTACTCACCAAGTTTGGAAGTTCATTTTTTACTTCAAAATTTATCTTGGTCTCATACTCTTTAACTCTTTTGAGATTTTCTTTAAATTTTCTTATTATCAACATTAGTGTATTCCTATCTTGCTTTAGCATTTCTCCTAAGGAAGAAGTTATTTTCACATGCCTTTCAAGCATGAGTGTGATGCATGCCATATCAAATTTAATGTTTTTATATTCATACAAATTAGTATTTCTCAATTTGAAGTTTATCATCATTTTCCTTTAGTTTCTTAGTTGTTACCTCATTGAATAGGGTAGTATTAACAACCAAGGAAATAACATGTGGTGTAGTTGTGCCTCTCAATTTCCAAACAATAGCATGCCAACTTAATACATCAAAGCTCTAAGCTACCTAAGGTTTCTAGTTTTCAAAGCAAGTACCTCAATACCAATGTTCCATAACTTGAGGTAAAACCATAACCAAAGTACAAATATTTTACTTTTTCTTCCAATTCAAACACATTACCATCAATATTATCTCTCCTAATGTTGTATAATGCTATTGCTGAAGAGATTTCCCATCTTGGCAATAACAAACAATAACTCTATTTCACTAGTCTCTCCCCTCCTCTTGGGTAATATTATTAATATCTATTTATAGATACTTCATGATACTTTGGAAAAAATTAAATTATAAATCAAGATAAATTTCTATTTGATCCTTTTCCTTTCTCCTCTTTACATTAGCCTATATTCTCATTTTGAGAACTAAAATATTGAATTCCTCAAATCAAATAAAGGCATAATCAAAGAGGAACCATCTATATGCAATCCATCACATATTATAATTCTTTCTCACCTTCAGTGAATCTCATTAGTGTTCTAGCCTACGGGACTACAACTACTGCCTCTCTTCTAGGTGAATTTATAACTTTCCTAACTTCATCTTCCTCAAGATATTGCTCATCACTACTTTTTGTGTCAACATAGGTAACCAAGGGTTGTAATACATCCATTGGTAGATTCCCTATGTATTATTGTCCACCATAATATGATGTAGAGGAATAAACCTATTTTTTTGGGATAACTAGCCTTTTAATTTCATGTGAGGTCATTTCTTGTTCCTCATTTATAAGTTCCATTGTAGATACATTTGGTTCTATCTTTGGAGGCATACTCCTCAAAGTCTATATTTTTAAATATTATCCTCATTTTTTTAGTGTGATCCTTAATATCACAATATGATCCTTTGTAATTTGGGTCATTGACCTCTTTCCTTCTCTCACCCAAGAAAATATCACCCCACTTTCTCCTTCTATTCTCTTTTTAATCTTTAATGTTGTATCTTTTGATTAAATATTCTCTTTCATTAAATTGGTGTCATATTCATACCTACCTAAAAATTCTCATAGAATCAATATAATTTCCATGATCATATCTCTTTCATGAGGTAGGAAATATTTTATAATCTAGCAATTTAGCATCCAAAAGATTCAAACCTTCTTTGGATAAAATGCATACGTATAAAAATACCATAGTTGGAGGAAAAAATATATATTTTTGTGCTATTTGAGGACTATTCTATTTGATTTTTTAATTTTCATATAGATTTAATAAATTATACTTTCTTTGGCACACATAACAATAATATATTAGGGGTTACCCCAACACCATATATCCTAATTACTATTTGACTACTAAAATAAAACCAGTCATCCCAATTATGATTAATTTATCAGTTTGAATTTGAATCCTTTAGATTGAGAAACTCAGTGAATAGAATTGAAATCATATTCCCATTATGCACTAAAATTTTCCATAACTATTGTCACAAAATAATTATCAAAACAATAATCAACATTCTTACAATAAGCATTTAACAAGAAAATCCACATTTGGGAAAGTAGAGCCTCCACTTCAAGTAATTTGGGATTTAATTTGAGAGGTGGATCCCAATAATTTCTTCCCATATATAAAATAATATATGACAAAGAATATAATATCATATGAATGCAGTTATTATATTGTCTCATTTTATTGATACTAGTTCCTTATGAATACTATCAACCATGAAAGAAGCATAATCAAAAAGTTTGTTCACATGTTTATGTTGAATGTTAGAAACCAAAATCCTTGCTGCTATAGGTATCTAGGATTTATAATCCTTTCTAAAAACTTAACATAAGGCTTGGTACACCCTCATAAAATATTCCTAAAAAGTATCATTATTGAATGGCTCTATTTTCTTAGCTAGAGTAGACACTAATCTCCCTAATTGATCCCTTGGTTTATGATGTGGGAGCCACTTAACCCTATACCTATTTATATCCTTTTTATATTCTCTACATAACTCATTCAATTATATCCATTGACTTATCATAGGATTTGAACTAAAAATAGTTATGATCAACTCTTTATTCAATGTAGATACCTCATTTTCATCACCATTCCTCATCTAGTTTGATATTCATAGTTCATAAAAACAACATAAAGAAGGTAAAAATTGGAAAAATAATTTGGCACTACTAGTTTTCCTAGGTCTAACTTTCATATATTTCATAGAGGTACTTAATTTTTAGCATGGTTTTAGTAGAATGAAAATAAGTCTCAAACTAGTGGAAGAGATAATTGCATCCTCGACAAGTTCACTTCTTTCTTACAACCCATTTAACAAAACATTAGTTCCATGGGCATGTTTTTAACTTTTTGATGAATCAAGAAATTAATCTATTATATCTTGGTATAGACACCTTTTGGGTCATGTAGAATAGGAGGACATTAAATTCATTTTAAAAATGTAAAGCTTCTTAGGGTTTTCTTTAAACACCAATTTGAAGAATAATGAAGGGTTGAAGAATTCATTTAGAAAAAAATAAACTTTGTATAATACTACAATGGAAATTTAACAATAATCCCTATTTAGGAATCGTAACATAGTTGAAGTTCATAGAGGGTTTGTAGTTTCAAGCAGATTTATGCACACCTATTCAGTAAACCCTAACACAATTGAAGTGCACATATTGTTTATAGCTTCAAGTAGACTTAATTGTTACTAGTTGCACTATTGCAAGAGTTTAGTTTGTAAAGCGCAACTACATGTAAATTTAGCATCAAAATCCATTTTCTTTGTCACAACACTAGTAGCTTCTTTGTATCTTGCAAATAACACTAATATGATCTTGTACTCATTCCTTTTGGTCAACAATTTTATAAAACACACTTACCATTTTGTTAATGTTTTTATGAAAGCTTGTACAAAGATTTAAAACTATTAATGTCATGGTTGAAAACTATTTATATTTTTTTTTTTTTTGAAACCTCTATCATTTATCTCATTTGAAAAAAATCAACGACCATCACACATCACATTATTCATATTAGGCATGAACTTCAAAGATACAATGTGAAAGGTTCTTGCAATGTGAAGGGAGATCACCACATGTTTCTTTCATAATTCCATCCTCACTTGTAGCTAACATAACTAATTTGCACACCTTACCAACCAATAATGTTATAGAACTTAGGTAAGTTATATTACAGGTGGCCACACAACAAAGCCTCCATTTATGGTAGTAGCAATTCTCCCTACAAAATGGAATGCCAAGACATAATAATACACCATTCCCCATCCCCTATATGATAGCATGAGGACATACGATTAAATAAATGTGGTGATGGGATGTAAAGTAAGATCTCCTCCACCATTCCCAAACCAAAAGGATATCAACATCTAACATTAAAATTGTGATGAAAACATGGAAACAATAGATGTAAACCTTTCATTGAAAGTAGATTAACTCCCAACATTCCCAAAGCATAAGGGATTATTCCTAAAGCCACACACCATTCCCTATACCTCTCCAAAAAATTCATCAAAACTAGTCCCATAAATCAAGACCAAAAAGGAGGGAAACATTATAAATCCATAAAACCATGCATCTACTTTTCAATAATCCCTTAGAACTCCCACATTCATAAGATACAAATTTAAAGAATGTATCTAATATTTAGGTGGACAACACCTCTCATGTCATAGATTTGACCAAGAGTGGGATACAAGATTTTATCATGCATACAACACCAAGCAATAAAAAATTAAAATAAAGGAAACCTTCTAATTAGGTCCTTAATGGACTCACATCGATACCAAGCATGGGATATTCAATCTTATTATTAAAAACTTTATAAAAATTAACCATTCCAACACATATCTCTAAGTACAAGAGATATCCAACCTCACCCAAGTCTCTCTAATATCCATGAGAATACACTAGTGAATCCATGCCAATTTTGAATACAAATTTCAAAGTCATGAAGCTCCAAACAAATGATTAATACTCAAAACCAAAGAAATATAATTGGACCATTGTCAAAGCTCCAACTATAAAATCAAGAACATATCATGATGTCATGATCTAACATCTTCTCAAAATAAGATCATGTGCTTCAAAGAAAATATCCTACTTTCAAGAGCACCTTATTATACCAAAACTATAACTCATGATCAAGAGTACACCATGAAACAATAACATCCATCCTCTAAACCAAGAATCATCCATCAAAACTAATGATTCATAAATCTCACACCTCACCAAGGACTCCAAGTCCTCTATGGTAAACCAAGATGTAAACATCTCTATAAATAACATGAAGATCAAGCATCCTCTATCAATAAAAACAAAGATACCAATGAACTCTCACTGCAACCTAAGGGTAGAATCTAAGAGCTCCTTATGACACCAATAAACCATTAGAAAAATTATCTATCTTCTAATCAAATATTATCCATGGATCACTATACATTGTAACAACTTAAAACCAAGATCTTGAAACAAAGAAGATATAACACACTATGTAGCTGCATAAAACTCCCACTATAAGTGATATTGAGCTATATATGGCATCATGACCAACATAATTTCCAAAATTATATTGAAAGTGAACAAAGCTTTTCATGTACAATAAACTAAAAATACATATTCTAATGAATAACTATATTAGGTACTACAAAACCTTTTCTTTGTCTCATTGTAATAACATACCAATGTAACCAAGGTGACCAAGAATAAGGCCTACCAAATATAATCCACATTAGATAATTTACAATATATACACATATACAACATCTCAAAGGAGAAATACATAATCAATACTCCAATATTAAATAAATGAATAAATAGATTTAACCCCACATTAGTAACATGTAGAATAGAGGTAACCAGGTATAACACTTCCGTTTTCATTAAATTAAGACCATTAGCCTATTATTTTTCAATAATAAATTATTTCTCAAAAAATATACACTAGATTTGGAATTAACAATAGGAAACTAATGCAAATATATGATCCATATTCTAAACCTAAGAATACCTCAAATAAAGCAAACAAGGAATGAAAACTAGTAAAATATTACCAAATACGAACCTTAGATTTGTTGGATATTCTCTTGGATGCTTGATGTGGAGATGTTGGTTTCTCTTCAAATCAACATGTATCTATAAATTGATCATTCATGACTTGATGAAGGATTGGGGGTTGACTTATATATTTTTGATTAAGGATGTGAATGGTGAGGATTTGATCTTGAATGGGTGGTTGAGATTGATTGAGATGACTGGATAATCTTCATTGAATAAGAATAGTCAAGAGAGAGTTATGATGGATCCTTAGTGGGCTCTAAAATGGGTGAAGATAATTAGCCATTATTTATTCATTTATTTTGACTAATTAGTTGTGCATGCGTTAAAAATAAGAGGGTTCCATGGAGGAGTTATGATTGAATTAGTAGATAATTAAAATGTTTATTATTTATGGAGGAATAACTAAAAAATGAAACATTTAATTTATTTTTAAATAAATGGATAAGGATTAACCTTATTAACTAAATAATATTAATTGTTTAATTAATTAGTAGTGGTAAATGAAAAAAGGAATCAACATGAAATGAGGAAATATTGACATGGCATTAGGATGCAATATTAGTAGGTGGTGAGAATTCTACACAAAGTTTGAAATTTTATAACATAATTACTTTAGTTATTTAGTTAATACCTTGTTTACATTTGACTATTTTGGTAAAGGTGACCTTTTAAAACCAATATTGACTAGGAGATGTTTAACAAAAGCATTAGCAAGTTCCACAAGAGAGTGTATAGAACCATGTGGTAATGTGAAGAATCACTCAAGAACATGTATATTATTTCAAAATTCTTGAAAAGAGGTTTCCTGGCAACCTATCATCATTGGGAAATATAAGCACATAACATTGAAAGCATAAAAGTAAGTCATAGGGTCTCCTTTGCAATAATAAAAATCAAGAAAAGTAAAAACAAATCCTAGGAGGAATCAATACGAAAGAATATAATAAGCCAAGGGATTATGTAACAACTCTTACGACTAGTCCTTCTTAGATATAGCGTTGAGGTGAGTTTTGAATTCACTCAACTCCTTAGTGATGCTATGAGGGATAATTGGGGTGAGTTAGATGAGGGAAGTGTAATCTTTGTAGTAAGTGGATGTTTGTAAATGGAAAGAGATGATAAATTCATGGCCATGTAAGGCATAATGGGCTAAGTGTGGAGTGTGGGATGAGATTGAGGTATGGAGGAGATGCATATATAAATTAGGGGTAATAATAGAAGGATTGCTATATGAGACAAGGGAATTGGTTGGAGTTAAGGTAGATAGATATTTGGATCCAAAATGAGAGTGTATGGAATGGTAGGATAAGTAAGAAGTGTGAGAGATTGGGAGAAAAAAGGAAGTAGGGTGAATAATACACACAAGCGAGATACGAGTTAATGGGATTCAAGAATCATTGTGAGTGTTATCATCAATACCAATATGGCTAATTGTATACACCTAAAATCGGTCATCACCTTTAATTAATTAAATACTAGTTATTTAATTAATATTTCAACTACGTATAAATAAATTCTCAATTTATTTATATTGTTCATTTTCTAAATTCTCCAAATCTAAAACATATTCTTCTAAATTAATTAAATAAACAAATTTCCATAAGCTTGTTTTATTTAATTAATCTTCACTAATCTCAATTAGGAATTTGAGCACATGTCTACAACTTTTTGTGCCACCTCACCAAGGTCACATGGAAATAAATAACTCTAATTTTTAAATTAGAATTATCTTCAACCAATATTTAAAAGCACGTGGCTCATTCCTCACACACTTCTACCAATTTTGGAGCACATGACTTATTATTCTCACACTTCCACCAATTTTGGAGCACATGGTCTTCTCTTCCCACACTTGAATCTTCCATCCAAATGACATGTTGCCCATTGTTCAAGAGATTCTTCCATCCAAATGGAATGTTGCCTTTGGTCAAGGGGACAACATATTGATTCTCTTCATCTTCACCATCCATTCTTCTTGTTTGAATTTGGACCATTGATTATTGCCACCTCACTATATGCTTGGAAAAGGTTATAAATACAACCCTTGGGCATTGTATTTTGCATCCATATTTGAAGTAGAGTTATCATGCAAGTTCATCGTTGGAGCTTGGGAGCATTTTGGAGTCTTATAATTGCATCTAACTTCATGTTTTGCTTTGAATTTACATCTTAGCTTTAAATATTGCTTCATAGTTGCATTTTATGTCCCCCATTGCATCATAGTTGCATTTTAGATTAGCATTTCAATAGTTTGCATTTGAGCATATGTAGAATCATATATAGATCATTCTAGATCACTACCATAGTATCCATCACCGTTTTTCCATTCATCATAAACATCATCATCCATCTATCATAGTATTCATCATCATTGTTTGCATATAGTTTCATGTAGGCATTTAATTGGCTTGCATTTTGAAGGTTATCTTGTTTCCTAAGTAGTCATTTTAACAACCATTGTGCTCATAGAAATATGAGGGCCAAACAGTTTAATAAATCCTTAGGAATAGAGGACGATGAGATGTTCTTGAAAGATTCATTAAATTGCAATTTAGAATAGTTTGTTTTGCTTTGAATCTTTAATATAAATCATTTCATTAAGGTTTGTGTTGATACTAACTTTACACATTTCACACACACACAAAATGGCACCCACCATGGGGCCTTGCCCCATTTATTATTAACATGCTTGAAAATTTATGTTCACAGGTTTAGAGGTGAGACTTTTGGCGCTTCTTGCACATTCTATGGCGCCTTTTGTCTCTATTTTGGCGCCTTTTGCAATTTCCCTATTTTTCACTAAATCTAAAGGCTAATACTTTGTGTTGTTGTTTTTTAGGTTTCCCATATTCGTTTTCAAAGACATTATTATCAAACTACTGACATATTACAGAGGTTGGAAGTGATTTACTTGCTTTCCTTTTGGTTAAGTTAGGAACATAGCTAAATTAAAGGGTTAATGAACACCATGTCTTTTATGCTTGATGGATGGTAGGCATATGCTATCCCCTTAATTGGGTGACCAAAAAGCTAGACCCATTCACTTTTTGTGTGTGAATGTGAGTTGAGTATATCACATGTGTTCTCTCTTTATTCGTGTGGAATAAAGATTGATCGAATTATGAGTATACTTGCTTGCTTTTGTTTATCTTAAAGGGCCTACCTTGTGGGAAAAAGTAATCACCCAAGGGAACGACCCAACTGATAACACGCTAAAGCCAAGCGACTTCCAACTGGTATATAAATGTGGGTACTTGAACAAAGGCATGTATCATGAGGATAGTTTTGACAAGAAGGGAAACAATGGTCTCTCACTACATGGATTATCCCCCATGAACAGAATGCCTATACTAAAACCCTTGTTATAGTTTGGCCAAAAAACTTTATCTATTCTTTGGTGCAGCAATGGTCGTTGCGAAGGCATCCACATTCTCGCAATTTTTAGTAGAGATGAGAAATATGCCATGGGAGATTCATGGGTATTGGTGCTTGGCTACCTCAAGAAGTGAGTAATGTGGAGGGGAGCCAATGGGCTCAAGCATCTAGTCATCCGCTAAGAATAAGTGTGGTTGGGATAAAACTTGTGTGGAATCCAAAATAATACATTCTTTCTCAACCTTAGGAGTGTACATTGCTTGATGTGTCTTTATCAAATTATTTTCAAAAAAAAATTCAAACAAAATGTCACATGTCGAGAGTGAAAACCCTGATTCAGAATTGCATTAAGTGAAACAACCAAGTCTCCCATTAGAAAATTAGGAAAACCAAGAAAAATTTCAAGAAACTTTCAAAAAAAAAAACCAAGTTTGCACCTATTTTGGCACCTTTTGTACTTTCTGTGGCACCTTTTGTCTATGTTTTGGTGCCTTTTTTCCATTATGTGGCACCTTTTTCACATTCTATGGCACCTTTTCTCTCTATTTTGGCGCCTTTTGCAGAACACAAAAAAGTGACCTAGGTTCATCTCTTGCCTGACAGTCAGTCTCATCTTGGGAATCCTCAACAATGTTCAACCAATCCTTAGGTAAACATAGTCTAAACATGTGTGTTACCAAATGATTTCACGAAAGATCAAAATTTGGAAACCAAATTCCAAACCTCTTAGTCCAAAAGAACATCAAAGTCATCTATCAACACTTTACGACTTTAGAGAGAGGTTGACCTTCGATTTCTACAAAAGAGCTTGCAAGAACAATCCTGAATTATACATCTTTTACTATTGTCAAAATCCATGACTTTTCCAAAGATTTGAGTACCTTGTTTAGGAAGAAAATTTTCCTTCGGTTTCATAATTTGAACCAAAATTTTGGAACTTTCTCAAAGTCCAAAATCATTCCTTAGGTACCTTAGAATCTAAACTTGTTAAAATTGACCTCTACAAGTGGAATTTTTCAAACCTAAACCAAGATTTAACATCTAAAAGTACCAAAATCATCAAATTTACCACACCTTTGATTATTAAGCCTAGTTTCATCATCATGATTTATCATCCTCTCATCATGAAACAAAGCTATATAGTTAAATCCAACCTAGTCTCATTAGAATTTATCATTCTAATTGACTTAGTTGTAATCCTTGGTACTTTTCCAAAACCTAAATCATAGTTTAGTCAAAACTATAACACTTGTATGCCTGTTCAAACAAGGTTACAAAAATGATAACTCAAGGAAAAAGGACTTGAAAATCAAAACATTGAAATCCAAACCATCGAAACTCCAACAATTGAAACTCCAATTGTTGAGACACAAAAGCATACACTCAAAGAAAGGGAAATTGAAACTCAAACCACCATGGCTGAAATAGACGAGGATCAATTGAATGCTTTAGCTCAACAAATGAAGAACCTTCAACAAAAAATTTGGGATATGCAAAGGGAAACAACCACAGAGAGATATTTGCTGCCAGACATTTCTTTGTATTCCTCTAACAAAAATCTAGACATGACACCTTCTCCACCAACAACTACACCATCCAAGTTCAATTTCTTTGAATTTTTGCAAAAATTCAATAAGCCCAAATCTTAGTCCTCAAACACAAAGGATATTGAACAATCTTACCATGTCATGCATCTATCTTCATTTCCCACAAGCCAAAATAAATCTTAGGATTCTTTCACCCAAGTTAACGATTCCATCCAACCACCTTCATCTATAGTACCTTTTGCATCTAATGATTCATGTCAATCTCTTAGTCTAAAACATGACAACATAAAGTCCTCCACACATCAAGACCAAAGCATTCTTTCCACTTCATTTGACGATATCAACATTCCATAAGTTTTTCGAATCTTTGACCAAGATCTCATCTCTCAAGAATTCTATGATGATCCCCTCCTTTCACTTTTCATCCACAAGGATTCCCTTCCATCTCAAGAGAAAATTATCCTTCCAAGTCCTCCTTCCACTCCATCTGATGAATCCATAACATCTCAAGATTCCATTGCATCCCAAGAGCATGATAATTCTTCCATCCTATCTAATGATGTCCTACCATCTGATGATCAAGATATACTTTCTACAAAATATCAGAATTCCTGTCCTCATCAAGATCAAGATATGCTTCCATCCGAGGATATCCCTTCATTTCATGAGGATGTTCATCCTTCTCAAGATCAAGCTATGCCTTCCATACCACTACATGATGATTCCACACCTAATAAAGAGAAAGCTCCTCCATCTCTTACACCTCATGATCCTCTTCCAAGTCAAGATCAAGGTACCCCATCATCCCCATGTCAAGATCCTATCACACCTATAAAGCTATCCATGAACCACACACCTACAAATTGGGATCTTCCACCTTCATCTGATCCAGTTTACTTTTGAAACCTATCCTTTCATCCATAACATATCCTCCAAAAAATGAACTTGCATCTTGTTTCACAAACAACACATATCCCATTGGTAAACGAAGGTGTCAAAGTATGAAATAAAAAGGCAAAGTATTAGGCCTTCATGAACAAGGTATCCTAAAACCCATTTTTGCTCAAGAAAACCCATATTACCATGGCCTTGGTTATACACTTAAGTTCCCTAGTTCATCAAACCTATCGTCTATCCTAGGTCCTCATCCTAATCCACCAAACCTTCCATCTATCTTAGGTCCTCATCCTAGTGCTCCAAACCTTCCATCTATCATAGGTCCTCATCCTAGTTCATCAAAACTTCCATCTATCCTAGGTCCATATCCTATTCCTCAAGAACAACAAAAGCACACATCCTTGATGCCTTTTCAAAATTCTACCTACACTCACTCATCCATAATACCTCCATACCATTCATCTCAATCCACCCCTCCCATTGCTCATGGAGGAAATTTGGGTACCAAATGTCAAAAGCTTCCATATTAAAATCCACATGTGTCAAAGGATCAACATGTCTCCTCGAAGAGACATGCAAAAATAAAATAAAATTTAATTCAAAATCAAAGGAAAAATAAAAAAGGCCACAAAGGCCCATCAAAGCAAAAAGGAAATTTTCAAAGACCACAAAGGTCCATAAATCAAAAGAAATTTTCAAAAGGCCACAAAGGCCCATCAAAGCAAAAGGAAACATTCCTAAGACCACAAAGTTCCATAAAGCAAAAAAGAAAAATATTAAAGGACACAAAGGCCCATAAAGCAAATATCAAAGTCAAAAATCGTGTGGATTCCAAAAAGTCTCATAGAGCAATAAAATCTAAATTGGCATCCAAATTCGCTAATCCAAAAGCTTTCTCCAATTTTCCATCTAAAAACCTATCACCTTCCAAATCCATTTTTCCTCCATCACTCCACCGCCCTTCAAGGTGTGTGCCAATGTTGATCTTTCCACCCTTTCCACCTATCCATCAACAAGTCTTTCCACATCCTATCCATTATCCAACATTCATCCCCCATTATTCTCCTTTAATCCAAACCTTTGGATAAGTCCTTAGTTCTTCCATCATACCTTTAATAGGTCAACATTTATGAGTCTAATTCCCATTACCATGGTTTATTAAAGGGATATTTGGTCATGAAACTTGATGCTTAAGTCCTTCCTCCATCTCCCTATCATTCATATCCTAATTTCCATATTCCTCTTGCACTCTACACTTGAGGGGAAAGTTCCGTCCATCTTAGCATTCCTTACATTTCCACCTTTGATCTTGAAAAATTTAAGGATCTTCTTGAACATCATTTATCTTATTCTATTCAATTTTTCCATATCTTTCGTCTTATCCATATTCCATCATTCTTTCTAGATACATCATTTCTTCTCGTCCTTGGCCTTGATGAGGAATAGGGGAAAAGTACTTGGGCCTTGTGTCCGTATCTTATCTAGTTGATCTTGATCATCCCATTCATTATTTTTATCCTTGCTTTCTTCCATTCCATATCTCCTAGCTTATCAAAATCCATGTCATCATGTCCCTTTGCAACCTTGAATCTTATCATGCAAATCATATTTGAGCCTAGTTGTAAAACATTATCCAATCCTCATATCTTTTGTCAATCAATCATCAACAATCATCAATCTTATCATACTTAGAGGAAATCAATGATCCTAAGCACTTATCATCATCATGCCTTATGGAATCAATCATTCTTGACATCTTAATCAATCAATCATTATCATCTTTCAACAAGAGATATGTTGCGTGTGTGACATGTTTTGCAGTGAATCTTTCATTTTGATCTATCATTTATCCATGGTTGCATTATCTGTATTATGGGGCATCTTGTTCTTTCAATCGGTCATATCATCTCATTTCATCTTAAATATCCTAAGAAAAACAAAAAAAATCAAAAAGATCAAAAATCCAAAAAAAGATAAAAAATCCAAAAAAAGAAAGAAAGAGAAAAATACAAAAAATCGTAAAATCTGAAAAAGTGCAATAAAAACAAGTAGTGAAAACCTGGAAACAGGCACTATTTGTAATAGATTAGCTTTTCCATCTATTTGAGCATGCTGACCATTCGCTTTCGCCATCCATTTGTCTATCCTTTGAAAGCTCCATGTACATATCCTGGCATCGTGGTCGTGTCTCACCCTAGATTAGGGGAAAAATCCTGAACTCACTGGGGGAAAATAAAATTTGGGCTTAAACCAACAGACAAACAATAGTAGTACAACACATCCCAAAACAATGATCATAGTGCAACTCAACATTGAACACCAATCACACAAACAAAAACGCATCGGACACCCAAATCAAATCAAAAGCGAACTTCAAATGGATGATGTTTTTTTGAATCATGGGTTTATCACGTTAAACACAAATGTTCAATTGTTGTAATTTGATTTTTGTTATCATATCTCTGGATCCCCTCAATGATGTATCGAACTAGAGGAGCTAGGAAGGAGTATGATTTTTCTTTGTCTGTTGTCTATGAGTTGATCATTATTACTATGCAAATTGTTGTGAGACGTGCACTACAAAGTATCATTGATGACATTCTGAATTTGCATAGGAAAAGGATTAACTCTTGTCTGTTTATGCAAGCAATGCTCAGGTCATCTCGGTTTAATTAGACTTAGATGCTTGTGTTAACTTGCACTATCAAACATCATGGAAGTAGTACTCAGGTCATCATGGTTTGAATATACCATTGATGCTTGTACTCACTTTCAACATTTTAAAGGCCCAATGATGATAAAAAGCATGACAAATTAGTTGTTACAAATGACAACTTTTGCATACAAGATCTGCATGGTTATAGTAGATTGCATCCATGTTAGTTTGCATCTATATTTATGGGATTTCCAAAGCTACAACAATGATGTTATCTCTTACATTAATGGATTGAGTACACTTGACATTTCCAAAAACACATCATTTCATATAATTAGAAAAAATTCTCATTTAGCTGCATATCAGTTGCATCATCATTTTCTTGCATCAAAAAACATTACAAACATCATTCATCCATCCATGCATCACATCATAATATTTGCATCAAAAAACACAAAAAGATGTGCATCACATCTCATTTACATAATCAAAATCATTTCATATAGTGGCATTAGGAAAGTGGTTCACTAAGCTTAAATGAGTGAGTCTCTTCAGATTTCCAAAAGAATTGGGAAATATGTCAGGTTTTGTGAAAGCTTAAGTTAACAAAGAATCAACTGACGACAATCTTCCCACAACTCTTGGAAGTTGGATAGATTCACTCATTTAAGCTTAAGAACCTAGAACACAATCATTTGCATAATCATTTGCATCACATAACCATCATTCATCATTACAAAACATCACACATCATTACATAATCATTATATCTCATTATCATTACATCCATACATACTCAATATGAACATCACATTTCATCACATATCATTATTTCATATAATCAAATCCATCTCACATAGCATAAAACATCATTTTCATAAATCCATAAAACATATAGAATCATCCATCATTACATTATCATATCATATCATCATTGCATACATTCTCATAGAATTAGGTACCATCACACAATCATTTCATCTACACATTCATTCATTCATTACATCATTTATTTGCATCAGAAAAGTACAAAAAAATAAAATCCATCACATAACATACCATCCTCATAAATCATCATAGAAACTAAATGCATCCATAACACATCATATCGTCAACATCATAACATGGAAATTAAATGCATATCATAGACATCTATCATCATATCAACACATAGATCATAATCATCACTGCATATCATATAACCTCAAAAATCATAATGTCAAGTGTACAAGGATATCCAAATATTGAGAGGTACATCATAAAAAATGGCAGAAATCATAATATCTCAACTGAATCATTGTATACATCATGTCTCAATACATCATCAAGTCTCAAAACATTAATCAATCCTATACTGGGGCATATCAATCAATCAGAGAAACCAAACCACATTGCCCAATCAAATCTGAATCCGCCTACACCAGATGCAGAAATCCTCCTAGGATCATAACATATCTTAAATCAACAATCTTATCAATCAATCAACCCATCAATCAATCAAAATCAATCAGCTCTAGTGAGACTTTGATCAAATCTCGTGAGCATCAATTTATAAATTCAACCTCGCCTATCATGAGGTTCATCAATCAATTCAACCTCGCCTATCATGAGGTTAATCAATCAATTCAACCTTTCCTATCATGAGGTTCATCAATCTGTCATTGATCCTCACCTATCATGAGGTCAATCAATCAATCTATCATTGATCCTTGCCTATCATGAGGTCAATTATCAATCTATCATTGATCTCGCCTATCATGAGGGCAACCATCATCATCATATCATTGATCCTCACCTATCATGAGGTCAATCATCATCATCATATCATTGATCCTCACCTATCATGAGGTCAATCATCAACATCATCAAATCAATCAGCTGAATGTGATCATCAAACATCAAACACAAGGAGACAACATAAGGCATCAATTAATAAATCTGATAGACTCAATCTTCTTTTTCAGGAGATAAATCGTTTTGCATCATAAAAATTCACATCATTACAACATCATCACACAATCATCAAAATTTCCAAAAAAATCCTAAAAATTCCAAAATTCGTCGATTTATCTCCTGGGGGGCATACATCCGTCAGTACCTGAAAATCAACATTTGGGGCATTATCTAGGGCATCAAAAATTTTTATGAGCATTGGTATCAAATTTTTCTTTGAAGCAACATGTAAACACATTACTTCAAAGAGGGGCAAAATGTATACACCTAAAATCGATCATCACCTTTAATTAATTAAATACTAGTTATTTAATTAATATTTCAACTACGTATAAATAAATTCTCAATTTATTTATATTGTTCATTTTCTAAATTCTCCAAATCTAAAACATATTCTTCTAAATTAATTAAATAAACAAATTTTCATAAGCTTCTTTTATTTAATTAATCTTCACTAATCTCGATTAGGAATTTGAGCACATGTTTACAACTTTTTGTGCCACCTCACCAAGGTCACATGAAAATAAATAACTCTAATTTTTAAATTAGAATTATCTTCAATGAATCTTTAAAAGCACATGGTTCATTCCTCACACACTTCTACCAATTTTGGAGCACATGACTTATTCGTCTCACGCTTCCACCAATTTTGGAGCACATGGTCTTCTCTTCCCACACTTGAATCTTTCATCCAAATGGCATGTTGCCCATTGGTCAAGAGATTCTTCCATCCAAATGGCATGTTGTCTTTGGTCAAGGGGACAACATCTTGATTCTCTTCATCTTCACCATCCATTCTTCTTGTTTGAATCTAGACTATTGATTATTGCCACCTCACTATATGCTTGGAAAAGGTTATAAATAAAACCCTTGGGCATTGTATTTTGCATCCACATTTGATGTAGAGTTATCATGCAGGTTTATCGTTGGAGCTTGGGAGCATTTTGGAGTCTTATAATTGCATCTAACTTCATGTTTTGCTTTGCATTTACATTTTAGCTTTAAATCTTGCTTCATAGTTACATTTTATGTCCCCCATTGCATCATAGTTGCATTTTAGATTAGCATTTCAATAGTTTGCATTTGAGCATATGTAGAATCATATATAGATCATTCTAGATTACTACCATAGTATCCACCACTGTTTGTCCATTCATCATAAACATCATCATCCATCCATCATAGTATTCATCATCATTGTTTGCATATAGTTTCATGTAGGAATTTAATTGGCTTGCATGTCGAATGTTATCTCGTTTCCTAAGTAGTCATTTTAACAACCATTGTGCTCATAGAAATCTGAGGGCCAAATGGTTTAATAAATCCTTAGGAATAGAGGACAATGAGACGTTCTTGAAAGATTCATTGAATTGCAATTTAGAATAGTTTATTTTGCTTTGAATCTTTAATATAAATAGTTTCATTAAGGTTTGTGTTGATACTAACTTTACACATTTCACACATACACACTAATAATTTTGAGAATACCCATGCCTTATGCCTTGGTCATAAGAAGATGCTTAATAATATCATTCAGTAATGGCAATTCCATATCATCTAAAGTTACAGTTTTATTCTCTAAAAAATTGTAACTTGGCAACTATTTTGTGACTCTTTTTATTTTCTATCAATTAATAATGAGAATCATGATCATAGGTGTAATCTTGATTGAGATTGACTAAGCTATAGTGATGCTTTCAACGATGGGCACATTGAGGAAAGTCATTTGAAAATAAGGGTTTAGTCTTGCAATTCACTTAAGAGGACCTTGGGATCTTAGAATATTTTTAGGCGTGCAAGGTTAAAATGAATTTAGAATAACAATATTTTACAAAAAATAGAAAAATATCAGATATGCAATTTCAAATTAGATGAAGGATAACTTAGGCCAAGGCTCTAGGTGGTGTAAAAAATGCTAGGTTCGCCAAAAAATATGTGTTGGTGAAAATATAATTATTTGTCCCACTCACCTACATTAATGTAAATCTAATTAAATGATTAAAATTAATCAATGGAAAATTAAATCTAAAAAATGATTATTATAATTAAAGTAAATGGAGAAAGATTAGGCAAGCTTATTTGATTTGACTTGACCTTATTATTGATTGGTTGAAACTTTGTAATGGAAGATCTAAAATTGGGAGATAGATGAGGATCTATGGTCAAAATGTGATTACATTTATATGCAATGATTTATGTTGTTGTGGACTAGGACATATTGTGTACCCTAGTCTTAGAGTAGGGTACACTATGCAATATAGTCCAAATAGTGCAACCTAGTCCTCTATTGATTCTAACATTCTAATTCTACCAATCTTTATCTTTTGATCTTGCTTATGAGTTTTATTTGTGCTTAGAAGCATGATGGGATTTGCATCAAAACTAAGGAAAAAAGATCCTTGACTTGTTTTGGTGGTAGTCAAGCCTATGATAAAGAACAAAGTGTCACATACATATCCCAACAAACTATTTAAATATAGAATCTAACATACTAGTGGACTAGTTTAGTGCTTAAATGCATAAATATGAACTTAAATGCTCTTGAAGTGGATTTTTTTATCTTCTCTTTGTCAATTTTAAGTGGTTCATAACACATCCTTAAACACATTATGTTCATCAATTTGAAATATTCACCACATGAGCTAATGGGGTTATAACTAACTTTACAAAAGGGTCAACTCTAAGATGTGAAATTAAAGTTGAATTTGGAGATTTGGGACATGCCACACAAATTAGTCCTCCATGGCAAAAGTTTGTGGAATGTGCAATGGTATATGATGAGTTGGTCTATAGTAGCAAATGGTTGATGGATGGTAGGTGGAATTAATTTATACACCAAATAGATTAAATTAAGTGCTCCAAGGATGCATTTATGACATATGTGAAAAATGATGTAAAAAGAAGGCATGAAAGTGTAAGGTATACACTATGCACTTTTATTTCTTACACTAAACATAAAAATGAGAGTTATCTCCCAAAAAATTAATATTATTTTGAATTGATTGTCTATTAATTTTATTTTCATAATACTTTCTTCGTGAATACTTGACAACCATATAACTTTGGTCTATGAATGGGGTATCCCACATAAATTGAAGCTTAGGTAAACACATGGAATTGTGGCTTAATTTTGGTTAAGTGGGGTATCTGAAATCATGATTTTTAAGATTTCCTTTGAATCTTGATTGGTCAAATAGACCCCATTAACATGAACTTTGGTTCACCTCATCTAGTTGTAATCACTTTTGTATATTCTTGTTTACATTTATGGCCAAGCATATATAAGTGAGAAACATACGAAAAAGTTAATAACATGTTAAAAAAACACTCTTATCAACATCGCAATTATACCATTGACATTTTGACCACATTTTTTCTTTCCTTGCACCAATATTTGCACTACCTTCTCCTACACAATCGAATACAATAGACATTTTACCTACGCTTTTACTTTCCTTACCCACCTATTTACACCTATCCTCTCCTACATAATGAGTACATTAGATATTTTGTCCACATTTCTACTTTCCTTACAACGATATTTACACTTACCCTTATAGTACATAATCAATATATTTTATTTTCTTACACTTTTATTGTCTCATTCTCCAAGCATTACTATGTTTTTCTATGTACCCCTTGCATGATGATCAAGTGGTGGCTTAGGTAGTGAAGTAATGATGGTCCTTTTCATTTCAAAGGGATTAGATAAGGCATTAACCTTTGGTATCCAATGTAATTTTTTTAATTTTTAATTTTTAAATCTTTGTAAATAACAATAATAGGGGGATAACGGTAGACTTTATTTAATATTTCAAAAATAATTAACTACAACTCGAAATTACAAAAAAAACAAAAAAAAAACAAAAATCAAATAAACCTGAAAAAATTTGGCAGTTGGGGGAAATACCAGGTAAAGTAATTTTCAGGCTTAACGATCGTAAAAAAGTGTTCTAAGTCCCGAGACCCGGGTTGTTCTAAGTCCCGAGACCCGGGTTCGAATCCCGGCAACACAAATTGAGGTTCTTTATGCGCATGAGATTTGGTTTTTTTTTCCCACGTGATTCAACATCATCGATTGTGGGTTCGAGTCTGGTTAAGTACGTTATACTCCTGACAGCGAATCTGTGGAGCTGGAAAACTGGAATTTTCGTTTAAAGAACTGCATAGCTGTAGTAAATCACATAGGAAATTACCAAATTAAATCACCGACGTAAATTTCAGAGCACGGGAGGGAAAAGAAAATCGAAAATAAAAATTCAAGGTCCTGGAATTGCTGCGCCCATTTCCGAGGTGTTTTAAGCTTGATAAACGAGTGTGGTCTAAGTGTGTGTATGGCTACGGCTTTTTGCATACTTGCAGCTTTCGACTGCCTTAGGGTACCGAAATTGTCTGTCCTTTTAAATAAATTTTGGCTCTGGTATTAAAGATGCAAGCTGCAGAGGCAAAATTGTGAGGTGGGTTTATATGGATCGAATGCCAGTGTCTACAATGGCGTTGGGTGGTTAGTACTTTTTATTCTTATTTATTCAATTTGTTTTTGTGCAATTTCGGATCAGAAAACTTGCATAAAAGTAAAATTGGGATCTCGAAACCTGCAAGAAAACAGAGCAGAGTATAGGGTTTGTAGGGAATATGCAATCTTGAAACCTGCAAGAAAGTTGTATAGTGTAGAGAGCTTCTAGGAATTTTGCAATCTTGAAACCTGTAAGCAAGTAGGTAGAGGGAAGGATTTCGAGGAAATTTGTAACCTAGAAAAATTAGAACAGAGTGCAGGGTTTCTAGGCTGTTGTTAGTTATTAGAGTTTTCTTTGGATTAAAAATAGCAAGCTATGAATTCTCATGGCAAGCCCTCGGGCTCGGCATCAGGGCCCCCTGTTTTAGACGTGGCCCCCTTGCGGGCCCTTCCTCCCATGTTTCCTCCACCTGCTGCACCTGGATGCCCTCCTTTCATTTACATTTCACCCTTTTCGCCTCTTGCCTCTCAATTTACAGCAGCAGGCGGGGTTTCCCCTATGAATCTGCCTGCCTTTGATCCTGTGGAGGCACAGAGAAAATTAGAGCAGGAAATTGCAAGCAAGGAGAAACGGGCTCAGCGGTCTGCTGTTCGAAATTTTCTGAGAAATTGTGGAAAAAGCAACAGTAATATTGAAAATTCTGTAGGCAATGGTCCTGTAACCAATGATCCTGTAGGCAATGCAGAGCAACCTTCTGAGAATAATGTCATTTCTTCTGATGTCCAGAAAAAAACAGCTCCAAGGGCCAATCAGGGTGTACTAAAGGGTGAGGTTTTTGATCAGGAGGATGCCTTTACAAAGGCAGCACCAATAGCTAAACAGGGTTTGCCAAAGAGTGAGCTTAGTACTCAGGAGGATGGCTTTACACCGACCCAAAACCCCAAAATCACCAAAACTCCCAAAACCCCCAAAACGCCTAAAACCCCCAAAATTCCAGCTTCAGCCAAGGGTAAGAATTTGGGTGCAGACGAAACTCCAGATGGCACAGAGTCATCAAATAGTAAGAAGCGAAGAAAACGTTCAGAGTCCAGGGCTAAGGGTACAACTGTATTCCGGGCACCAGAGGAAGGAGATGGACAAACTTCAGCTGCATTGGACAGAAAGATGGTGAGGAGGGCTCTTATCATTTATGATTCGCTGCGGCGGAAACTAGTTCAGGATGATGAGGCCTGTAAGGAAGTACCTGTTAGTGGTAGCTGTAAGAGGCCTGACCTTAAAGCAGGGACCATCATGATGGATAGAGGTCTCTGTGTGAATAGGGATCGGAGGATTATAGGATCTGTACCTGGTGTTAATGTGGGTGATCTTTTCTACTTTAGAATGGAATTGTGTGTCATCGGCTTGCATGGGCCTGTTATGGCAGGAATTGATTACATCAATGCAAAATTCAATGAGTGGAGTGAGCCTGTGGCTACTAGCATCATTTCCTCAGGTGGGTATGAAGATGATGAGGATGATGGTGAAACACTAATCTATACAGGTCAAGGGGGTAACAATTACATGACAGACAAGAAGCAAACTAATGATCAGAAGCTTGAGAGGGGTAATCTTGCATTGGAACGGAGTATGCATCATGGTATTAAGATTCGGGTGATTCGTGGCATGAAGGATGGTGGGAGTCCATCTGGTAAGACATATTTTTATGATGGTCTGTATATGGTTCAAGAGTCATGGTTAGATAAAGGAAGATCAGGATTCAGTGTATTTAAGTATAAGTTGCAGCGTCTCCAAGGTCAACCTGAGTTAGGTTCTGCAATTTTGAAAGCAACACGGCAATGGAAATCGCAACCATCTTCAAGGCAAGGTCTTCTTCTATCAGATATGTCATTAAAGAATGAAAACGTTCCTGTTTGTCTTGTTAATAATGTTGACAATGACAAAGGGCCAGCATTTTTTGAATATATTAGAAAAGTTAGGTATTCACACTCTGTTGGCAAATTAGATCCTTCTCAGCGTTGTGATTGTAAGAGTGGTTGTGTTCCTGGTGAGAAATGCTCTTGTATTTCACTTAATGGAGGTGAAATGCCATACAATTCAAATGGGTATCTTGTAAAATGGAAACATATAGTCTATGAATGTGGTGATCACTGTAGCTGTCCTGCAAGTTGTCGCAATAGAGTGTCACAGAAAGGTTTGAAAATCCATTTGGAGGTGTTCAAAACAAATGACAGAGGCTGGGGTGTCCGTTCTTGGGACCCAATACCTGCTGGCAGCTTTGTTTGTGAATACACTGGTGAAGTATTTTCAGACAGTGATACTGAAGATGAAGATGAAGACAATGATTATCTACTCCATGCAAACCACATGCAGAGAAACCAGATTGATTGTACAGGCACTTCTGATATTCTTTATGGAGGGACTCCCAATACACTTGTACGATTTCACATTGCTATAGATGCTAGCAGAATGGGAAATGTTTCTCGCTTCCTGAATCATAGTTGCTCACCTAATCTATTTCTTCAGGCTGTTGTTCATGATTATCATGATACCCAGTTCCCACATATCATGCTTTTTGCTATGGAAAATATTCCCCCACTGAGAGAGCTTACATTTGATTATAGTGCATCCCATGGCAGAAAATCTGGAAAAAGCAAGGCATGCTTGTGTGGAGCATCTGATTGTAGGGGGAAGTTTTTTTAGGGTTCTTGCAGTGGGTATGTTTTGAAGAAGCAAATAATTCTCTATATACCTTAAGAATTGAGATTCTTTTTGCGCCATAATGTAATAGAAAATGGTGAAAGCCAAACATACTAGCATAATGCATTAGCAATTGAATGAAGGCCCGTGTATAGGTTTCTTAAATTGGTAGTTATGCTTGCCGTTGTCTATGAGTATAGCTATACCTCAATTTTAAATTAACCAAGTATTTAGTGAACAGAGTCTATGGAATACAAGTGAGTTCTTTGATATCTCAGAATTTTGTGTATGCATGTTGTAGTCTTATTCAATTACGTTGCTCAAAACTTGAGAAATAAGCTATACGCCACTCTGATTTAGGGAAGTTGCTTATAACCACCTTACCACTATGTAATAGTGGGGTTCTCTAAAGTCTCAAATATTACTGCAGTTATAGACGGTAATAGAAAAATAGGGCAGACTATCATATTAGGAGGCATCTGTTCATCATTTCTTTTTGTTATGGAAATCTAATACCTTCTGAAGATACAACTGTTCATATTCCTCAGTTTTAAGTGCATTTTCTACTGATGAAAGTTCCTATATGATACCATGTTCATCTGTGGTGTTTTTACTCAGAAGAGAATGCCTCAGCCAAACAAGGCTGTTCTCTTGAAAGATCTCTGTCTACTAATCTGATGTTGTAAGACACATTAAAAAGGATTGATATTTGCAGCTGGAAACTTGTGGTGCTTTCTACCTCTTTTATATCCTTTAACTGTTTCTGCCCTTTTGTGTTCTGTATCATACATGAAAACATGAATACATGGAATAATTGTTTTGCTTTTACGTTCATGCAAATTTTTGTTAGGTTCAAAACACAACAAATTTAATGGGTGCTTTGTGTTTTATTGAAGTAACTTAGAAAATAAAATACATTTGTCATAAATGTACTTGGTGGAAATGTTCTTAAAATTGCCTCCTTTTATGTTTAATGTTGAGGTCCTTTAATGTTGAGGTTCTTAAAATAGGAGATAGGAATTGCCGACAGGTCCTGTATTTTCAGAATATGTTGAGGTCGTCATATTGTCCATGGTGGACATACAGGATCATTAAACACACTTTCTTGCAAATCTTATGCTTTTTAATGTTTTTTGCTCCCATTGTATTGTTTTTTAAATGAAGATATTGTAATATCCTGAATGGAATATTTCTGATATCTGATTTGTTTTTATTTACTTCAATATTTCCAAGGGTTAGCTCCACATATAACCTGAATTGCCATGCAATTGTAAGAATGGAATTATGTATGCAGCTATTATAGATCATTAATCTTGTAAAATAAAACAATCTTAACACTGAGCTCTGGTGAAGTGGCCCAAACACATTGCATCTCTTTATTCACAAGGCAGTTTTTTCTCAAGAAGCCAGATTGTACAATCTATGAATCTTGTTAGCAGTTATACAGGCAGTATGAATCACTGATATTAACTATGGATGAACATCACAACCTTGACCAGCAACCAGCAACAATCCATATCGATCATATATATGAATCACAGGTGTTAAAGTTGAGCAGCATCACCTTGACCAGTGATAACTCACTGATTTGTCACACATTTATGACTAAAATAATCTGCTATACTCAGCCCTGCTAACCCTACCAGTCGGCCTGCTTATGCCAGCTGTTTATGTGAGCCACCCAGATCATTGAGGAATGGCACTATGAAAGCCGCCTATTATGTGAGTATTGATGTTGCCAAAGCGATCCCCATCTCCAGAAATAAATTGACCCCAGAAGTATACTGGCGGCAACTGCACAGACTTGGCCTCAGAAATATATGAATTTCAGATGTTAATGGCTGATAACATGTATACATAAATCACCGTAACATAGGAGTCCTTAGCACAAGTTGCTCACTCAAAATTCAATCACACAGAATCGGCCCTTGATTGATATTTGAGAGGAATTATTTAAAATAATCTTTAATTATAAGAGACCTTATTTTATATTTTGTTTTTACTCGAGGCCCCTTTTTATTATAATTTTAATCCCATTTCCTTAGTGCAGAATTCCCAAAGCCCACGGAAAATGTATGATTGGTGTTTTGGGTTTCAACTTGGCTAAAGTTCAGAAAAGGGGACATTACAGATATTTTCTAGTTTTATCAAAGGTGTCTTGTTGATTCCGTCTAATTTGTATGCTATATCATTTACTTTTCGCTTTTCTTGTTAAGGTAGCCTGTAAGTTAAATAACACAATAATAGAAAGAATTATCCGTTCTTTAAGGTTGCTGTATCACACACACTGGGTCGACAAAAGAGCTGGTAGTGAGGAGCATATGGCATTTCTGATGAGGAAATAATCGCTCATCATTCTAATGTTCAGAGAAATTGATAAGAAATAAAATGTGACAGAGGAAGCTGTCATACCAATATGATATACAAACATATGATGAAACTGGATCCATAAGCTTACAAGTCTGTCCAACATACACAAATACAGGTGTAAATTTCTTCGTAAGTGTATTTCCAGAGTCACTGAATATTTTCATCAGCATATTTGAAATTTTGTTTAAATGTTTCCAGAATTTTCATTCTTACCTTACTGGCCTAGCATAATTGTTTTGATATGATGTGTGTCATTCATGTTTTGCGTGTATACATGCATGCAGATTATAAAAAGAATTACGTGTGCTTTTATAAAATAAATATGGGTCTGGATGGTTTGATTTCAAAAATCATGTCAATGAAATAATGCTATTAGTGTCTGCAGGAGATTAGTTGGGTGTATATCATTTTCTTTTTAGCAACTGATTTTGTCTAATTGACATTCGCAAGTGTGTTGTTGCATGCTTTTCATCTTTTGGAAAATATGTTGTCAGATTTTGTTGGGGGCAGTATATGATTTCATTGTAGACTACAATGCTTAACATAACTGTGCACACATGTCGATATCTGAAATTCATGGCTTTAACAGTTCTAGCATTTGAGGATTATTAGACATTAGATATTGTTTGACATTATATCACACATATAAATACATGGTGCAGTAAATGAGTGCTTTACTGACATGAAGGTCAGTCTGAGGATTTATTGAGCCTTTGAGAAATGAAATCAAATTAGTACAAACATTGAGCAGTGTGGCAGAGCAGAGGGATTGACGATTGTAATCGCAAATATGAGATGTAAAAAAATGAAATTGCATCTAATCTTTAGCACTAATGCACAGAGAAGTTACCCTCATAGGTGTGAACTTAAATCTTTATATGCTGTAGTAATATCTTCCATCATTGAGTTATACTGGAACCATAGCTCCCAGAAATAAGAAACTGTGCTGGAACTGCATAAGCAATGTGATGAAAAATGATGTGAAGAAGTTGTGGATGTTAAACAGATTTTCTTTATATCTAGATTTATTAGTTTTTTTTTCAAATTTTTTGACAAACACCAAGTACAAAATGAAAAGTAATTTTCAGGATTTCACCGAACAACTTTTTTACATAATTATATGAATAAATATTATAGTTCTAAGGTCCTCACTATTTGAATATGGTTTGTTTGAATGACAATACCCCCTACCTACTTTACTAACATTATCGTGGATTGAATTGTTGATTTTTATGAATCACAAACTAAAAACATGAAATAACAAGTACAAAAAAATGACGAAGGGTGAGTGAGCACTGAAGATTTTAGGCACCTTCATCTTTTATCTATCTTGTATGTTTTCCAAATGCTAAATACTTGTAGCAGAATCCATGTTAATTACGGATGTCAGAAATATTGCAACAGAAGAGGAAATTACTCTTATTGGGAGAGTTTTGTAGCAGGTAGGAAGTGGGGGATAAAAAGTATTGAAAAGGTTTTAGGAGGCAAAAAAGTAAAAGTTGTTTTGGGCTGCACCAGATAGAACAGTAACCTTTCTATTTTTCCCATCTTTTGTCATAATTTTTTTAAAATAGTGTATTTCTCTATTTTTTTTTAATTTCCCATACTTTTTGCCTGATTCCAATCAATTGAAAAAATTCTCTTTACTTTGGTTAGTTAAGTTCCCGAGAAATTTTTTTAGCACTATGGACAGAGCTTGGTATGGCATGTTGCATGGGCTTAGCTGGGAAAGGCTGGAGTGGAATAATATTAAAACATAGCTCAGCAAGAGTAACAAGAAGTGAGTAGAGTTCAAAGGAAAATAATGCTTTTCCCTATTTTTTAAGAAAATTTCAGCGTTTTTTAATTTTCCATATTCTGCAATTAGATTCCAAACAATTGAAAAAATCCTTATCCTTTGGTTTGCAAAGTTCCTGAGAAAGATTTTTATTACATTATGGTGCAAAGAATCTCAATTCTCAAGAAGCCCAGCCCTCATGGTAACAGAAACCACAGGACAGACTACAGCCCTGATCTGTTGAGTTTCTTGCAACTATGACAAGAACTGAACCATCTTTGCAGTATTTGTGCTGGCTTAATGTGTTTTTTAGCATTAATATGATCCTGCCATTTTTTTGGCTTCTTGAAGCATCGTTGATAATTACAATAGATGTCTAACTACATCAGTTAAGTTAATACTTTATTTAATTTCATCACATACTGAAAAAATACATGGTTTGTTTTGAGTTGTGCAACAGTGTCACTCGTGAATTCCTATCTTAATTGACAAAAGGTATGTCCTCCAAAATCTTAATTTTGGTTGTGTTCTATGTTTCATGATGGATTGAACTATTTTAGTTCACTATTTTCCCCTTCATTGCTGATATTTGGTGTGTACCTTAACAATTTCTGCCTTTGGGGTCCATACTTTCCCACACTTGGCGACTTTAAGTTCAATCTACTAGTTTCAAGTGGAGTAAGTGCTCATATGTATTTAAAATTTTGTAAAAAACTTCAGTTCTGGCTATTCTTAATTTAAGAATATTCCAAAGAATTTCGTGTTTGTTTAAATGTTGCATCATGTCTTCATTTTGTTGAGATATGTTTTATCATCATCTATTTCATAAAAAAGGCTGTTTTTATCACTTCTTGCCAGTTATATCAAACTAAGCATGCAATTGGTTTTACCCCAAATGCCTTTGCTATACAAAGAGACTAACATGTTCAATATACTTGCGACCTACCCATCCCTGCTTAATCTTCTTGACAGCCTTCACATACTTTTAATTAGTCTCAAGAAGTCATTTCTATGTCAAACCAGCATTGTTACTTCCCTAGCTAGCCCCAAAATGCTGACAGTATGGGGATTGGTGACATCAAAAACATATTGCTAGACTTCAATAAGTAGTTGGATGATATCAAGAGACAACACGAATTCAATTTGTAGCAAGAGGAGTTGGCTTACCAAGCATACGAGTGCAAAAATGAGAGAGATACACAAAGGAAGAAATATGAGGGGTCTTTTGTAAAAGAGATTTCTGCCAAACAAGAACATATAAAGCTATTATTTGCCCAAGTACAAAGATTGGAATCTCAATCAGCCTCTTGCATTTCGGATCAATCTACAAAAAAGGAGGCTCTTAAGTAAGAGTTTCCAAGCTTCAAACAAGATAAGTCTTTTGAATACTCAAGTAAGTATTCTAAATTCAAAATACTGTTTTGAAGGTACTTTTCCATTGCAAGAGCCTATGCTTGAGCAAAGTCAGCCTACTATTCCTTAAGAAGATTTCCCTCAAGAGTTTTTCCTACTTTAAGAAACTTGACAAACTTCTTAAAACCATTCACCAAATCAACCTTCTTCTCCTAACATCATTTCCCTTTACAAAGGAGGACCTATTGTTTATCAAGGTGGTTGGTTTAGTGCGAAAGAGGAGTTTTTTTGAGGCAAAAGAAGAGCAACTTGTAGTTGATGAACCTACAAGTGGTATAGAAAAATCAGACTTGCTGCAAGAGGGTGATGAGAATTATCAAATATGACAGCAAATTGAAAAAAGAATTGAGAGGTTGAATGCGGAGTTTTGACTAACTTGTTTGATGAACTTCCATTTTTTGTTGAAGATGAAGAAAATGTATTAATGCTTATGTCAACAAATCAGCTAGGAGAACAAGATAACAATCAAGAAGGGGGTGGTTGTTACACTCCGTGTGTTGTTACCTATTTACTATTACTTAGTTTGGTAAATTGCTTTAATATATGATGAACGAATGTTTGATTCAATTAAATGTTTTATGATTTAGTATATAAAATATATATTATGAATATGACATGTATGTGATATATATGAATGCATTGATTCGGTTAACTATTGTTATGGTGAACTAAGCTGAATGTAGAAATAGGTTCAAACCTTTGAAAGAGAGGGGAAGTATCACTCAAGAGAAGAACTTGGTCTGGTAACTTTTAATTCGACCTTACTAAGCATTAACATACTCATGCCCTAGTTGACCTTAGTTAAGTCAAGTCAATTCGGGTAATGGGTAAGTGATCTTCAGTTTTGATTGTGAATGTTTATATTGGTTTGCGATCTTGTTTAGAATGTGATGAAGTCTTGATGTTGAGTTGAAGTCCTTTGTGTATTTACTATTATATCAATGAGATATATGAATAAAATGTATATATGTATATATGTACGTGTCTACAGTAAACTCATACATGTGAGTGAATATGTACGTGAGTATACGTAGGTAGACGTACTTATGTATGCTCATGGATAGATTATCCATATGCATAAAAATACCAATTGGACTAAAGTGATATATATATGCATACATATATACATTCCATGTATATATGTCAATTGATAGTTATAAGTATGTGTGTCTTATAAAGATATTGAAATAATATTACATATATATATATATATATATATATATATATATATATATATATACGCTGAAAGTAATATATATATATACACACACATAATATTAATCTTTATATATAATCGATAATTGATGTATTTGTTAAACCTTGTGAAAAATGTATATATTATATATATGTATATATATAAATATACATATATATACATATATGTATGTATATATATGTATGTATATATGTATATATATGTATTTATATATTCATGTATATATATCAAAGGATATGTATATATATAATCAGGATTAATTTCGAGATTAAGATATATTCGATCAATAAACATAAAATCCCAATAAACTATCGAGAACAGTGAAAGCATAAAAATGTAAAACAAATGGAATAATATTACCCAAGCCTTCATGCATTCATTGAATTATCTCCATAGCCCTTCTCCATTTTGCTTTCAAGTGATTGATGCCCTTAGATTATGACCTCCAATAAAAAGCCTATGTCTATGCCTAGCAAAACTTTGAAGATGATTGTCTCAGCTTAATTCCCTAGATTTCTAAGATTGTTAAAATGATAGTGACATGCATCATTTATAGACAAGGCAGATTTGAATGAATGGCTAGGATTGAATGATTTTAATTTCAATCAATGGTTGAAATTAAATGAGTCGGGACATGATAGGAATGAGACTGAGAGAGGAACTAAAAAATTCCAAAGAATCATTTAGTTTGAAAAAGAATGAAAGTAATTAAATAATAAAAAACAAAAAGTCAAGTCATATTTTTGATTAAATAGAAATTTAATTCAAAAAGTGGGAGAAAAAGCAAGCTAGCGAGTCATATTTATTTAATTTAGACTTTCTAAGGAAAAAGTAAATAAGAGATGAGGATGAAGATGAAGACTTAAGATAATAAGGAAAAGAGAAAACTAAATAATTCTAAAAAATATTTATTTTGAGAGGGAAAGTCGATAGAGGAAAAATGCAAGTTGATTTTCTTTAAATTAAATAATAATTTAATTCAAAAAGTGGTAGGGAAAATTCAAATTAGTAATTCATTAAATAAATGAAATTTATTTAATTGTGGAGGAAAAAGATAAATGAATAATTAAATAATTAAAATAATTATTTAATCTTAGTAGACAAGATGGTAATAATTAAATAAACAAAATTTATTTATTTTATTTATAGGAGAAAGGATATTAGTGACGTAATTAATAAATAAATTTATTTAATTAATGAAAAAAGGAAATAAAAAGATAAAAAGAATTAATAAAAAAATCAAATTATTTAATTAATAGAAGATTTTATGACATTAAACAATAATTAAATAATTGAATTTATTAATTATCAAGGATGAAAGGGGATCTTAATAAAGTTGTAGGCCTAGGACAATTTTTAGTGTCTACAATATACATACATACATACATACATACATTAGCAATAATCATCAAAGTGCAATATATATAACGCTATTGTTATTGCTAATAATAGAGAAGCACTTAAGAGAATAAGGCACATAAAAGAATAAAGGCACATATGATGCACAACTTTAAAGTGTGGTAACCAACACATAAAATGATAGAAGACCAAATCAACCAAATTTATAAGGCACATATGATGCACAACTTTAAAGTGTGGTAACCAACACATAAAATGATAGAAGACCAAATCAACCAAAGTTATAAGGCACATATGAATTTGTAACTGCGGTGTATACGTTTCAAAGAGAAGTTAATACAGTTTGAAGTATTAAGGAATAAGTCTACCTGCGCTATAAACAAAGGACACCAACTTATGAATGTGGCCCCATTTTGTAAGTGTTTGGGATGCAAAAGAAGTTTCCAAAATGCGCATGATTCTACAAATAGCCTTGAGACTCAATCAAGAGTAAACTTTGTAGCATTATGTGAATGCATTCAAATTAGGAAGCTTGTTTGTAAGCTTACTATTCATTTGACTCAGTAAACGAGTCTTGTTGTCCCTTATAGCAAGTCGACTCAGCCATTTAAATGGTGAGGACTGTTATGTACTGCAAATATGTGAATTAGCTTGGTGAGTCATTGCATGAGCATAAAAAGGTGGTAGAAATATTAACTTGTTTGTAGCCTTCAGTTGCTCACAATTTAGTATAGAGGTGCTCATTCTACTAATTGCTACACTTATCAATATGATTTCCTTGTGTTGTTCTGCTACAAATTCTGTGCTAAGTGATTTGAGAGTTGCTTGATGTTTTACATTGGTTTTATTGAGAGATTTAGAGAGAAGCTAATAGAGAAATTGGGTTGTTTGTAGTGGAAGTTGCAAGCGATCTTGAGCCATTAAGCTAGGAGGGAAGATTATTCAATTAGAGCTTTAAATAGGCATGCTAATTTCTACTCCTTTGTTATTATGTTGGAAAGATTGTTTATTATGTTAATTATGTTGAAAAGATTGTTTATTATGTTGTCTTGTTGGAAAGATTGTCTTTTATGTGTGTTTTGATGCTTGCAAGTCTTTTGAAAGTTCTTTGATTGTTTCTTGTATTGGGAAACCTTTCTTTTGGGTTTGTACATATATAGTTATTTATACTATAATGGTTTTAATATGATTGTATATTATTTATACTATACATAGAATGTTAGAACTATACGTAGTATGACAATGCTCTAGGTGCATAGCATAAGATAGAGTTGTATTGTGATTCTTATAGAAAATTCATTTAGACATAAGTTAATGGAAAGGTTATTCATGGGGTTAGGATAATCCATGAGAGAGGGGTAACCTTAGAATAGAATACTAATGAGTCAATACAAATCGAGCAATTAAATATGGTGAATAAATGACCTAATTTGAAGTTATTGGGTGATGAATCTTTGGCCAAAGTAGTGTAGATAGCCACTGTCTACACTGTTAGTTCACTATGTGATCCAATTTACATTCTAGGCCGAAGTAATCATATATGAGGTAGTAGACATTATGGTAGCTCTAGATATGTAGGACACATCCCTATGCTCAGAAAAGGCTATTTGAAGGATGAGGTTACCAAACCAATCTCTTCATTGAAGGGAGGGACATCTTACCAAGTTTGGTAGATATGCGGGGGACCACAGTAAGTCCATTTGGTTGGCAAAAAATCGCTTGAGTGATGCTTCTTCTCATGTAGTTGGTGGCCAAGATTTGGGAGGACATTTTTGACCTTTTTATTTCTAGTTCTTGTAAACTTGTTGAAGCAATGTATGTAATCATGTGACCATCTATATGGAAATTGTAATGTGAAATGTTATCTTGAATATATTTATGTAAAGTTAAATCATACTTATATTATTGGAATGATTCTTTGATTATGCAATGAAAAAGTTTGGATAAAGTTGTGTTTCAAATGATGCATTTATTATTGAATAGAAAATAATTTTTTTATTACTTATTACATTAGATGCATAGACAATTTATATGTGGGTAAAGCTTAGTAAAATTACTGGTTAGAACAATGGGTATGTTACACATGGTATCAAAGCTACTAGGTTTAACTCTAGAACCTATGTGTTTACTATGTTGCCAATCCAACATTATATGAGTCTAATGTTTGGAAATTTTTGTGCTAGATGGTGTGTCTCAAGATGACTACGAGAAAGTTAGTAATTGGAAATGAGAGCTACCAATGAGCCAAGAAGGAAAGAGAAGCCTTTGCTCAAACCATTGAGGGAGCTAATTTTGACAATGCCATTTGGTTGAGTGATACTGAGATTTTCATTCATGCCCTTTTGCGAATCAATCAAGAGAAGAGAAGGATGAAAGGGGCTACCAACTTCAACTTCTTACCTTCTATCTCTTCAGCCAAGTTAGACTCTTTGTCACTTTATAAGGATATGCTCTCAAAATGTAGTGTTAGTTTGGAGTCATGATATTTAGGGATCCTCAAGTTCCTCCCTTAGCAAAAGTTATTGAAATAGCCACAAGTGGTGAATCAAAGGGTTATGTACCTCGAAACTATGTCTAAGGATAGATCAAAGGGTTATTATCCTTTCAATGATGTATATGAGAAAAAAATTGAGGGTTATACCCCATGAGTTATGTATTAGAAAATGAATTAGAAGGATATTCTCCCTTAGACTATCTAAATAGTCATTTTATGTAAACTCAAGGAAATTGAAATCCTTTTTTATTATAATAAAAATCTTGTCTTGGAAAAATTTATGAATGAGTTTTTTTAGAATTTCTTATGTGAATGATAGATCTTTTTGGAATACTATTGGCATTGAGAAAACCTTCATAGATCTAATTAAAATTAAACCTTCAGGTATAACTATTCTTGGAAAAATGGTTAGGACAATAACTAACTTTTGGGGAAGTCAAGAAGTAGGTCAAGGTGTTGAGAATGCCAAAGCTAAGTTGGACCGCATTTTGGCTATCATGGATGAAACTAGAACAAGAATAGGAAACCTCAAACACGAAGTTAGGGGAATGGAAATAGAGGAGCAAGAAGTCCCAAATAATAAAGAAGAATTTCCTAACAACGAAGAAGGGGAGAATTCCCATAATCACACTTAATCTAGTGGTCAAGAGAGTGATAGGTCACAATCATATTCCGAGGGAACCAAAAGGAAGCATTTGGAAAGTGAGTTATTACATGACATGAGAAAGATCACACCACCAAAAATTTGAAGGTAGTACTACTGGAGATGTGATAGAAGCATGGCTTATGGATATGGAGAAGTATTTCAAAATAAAAAATTACTTCGAGCTCACTAAAGCCATATGGGGAGCATTTTAGTTGGTTGGTTAAGCATCCAACTAGTGGATGTGTAAGAAAATGGATCTTGGGCTTAGTTAATTAAGTCTCACATGGAGTGAGTTTGTGGAGATTTTTTGAAAGTGATGGCTGCCCCAACTCTTCTATGACCAAAATCTCATTGACTTCCTAAACCTGAGACAGGGTGACTCCTTAGTGAATGAGTATTGGGAGAAGTTCACTCAACTCCTAAAGTATGTACATATGTACCCAAAGGATGAGCAATTTTGTATAAGTTTATCATGGGTCTAAATGTGCAAATAGGTCATGAGGTAGACATACACGGTCCAAATACCATAGATTTGGTGTTTGAGAAGGAAATTAAGTAGGAACAAGGGCTTAAATCTATCTCAAAATACTAGGAGAGACAAAGAAAGAAGCTCGTTTGGACGCAGACCAATCAAGCTCCAAGGAAGCCTAGTGAAGGGAAAAATTTTCAAAAGCAAGGGGATAAGGTACCCAAGAATAATTGGAGTGAACCAAGGAGAGATCGAAGAGGAAATAACAACAATTTCAACAACTTCAAAAACAATGTTGGTGGAAATGAATACAATTCTAGAAGACCTATGAAAATGAGCAGACTAGTGAAGGGATATTTTACATGTGGGGATCACTATGCGAGAAATTGTCCAAGCAAACCATTTGGGACACAACCACATGGTAACTCTCTTCCACCTCAAAGATTTGCTTTCCAACAAAGGATTCATGTTGTTGTGGATAATCGAAAAGCAAAGTACTAGATTACTCCAGTAGAAGTTTCAAGTACTTTGTCTAGAATTCCCATTTCAATTTAAATAGATATTGGTGCAACATAAAATTTCATTTCTCCTAGAGTAGAAATTAAAATGTCTAGAAAATTTGGCTACATGAAAAAGTCTTGGGTTGTATAATATGCAAACCAGACAAGAGTTTAAGTAATTCAATGTCTATTCGAACCAAGAGTTGAACTTCCGAGTTTCTCAACAGAAGTAAATCTGTACATAGCCCCCTTAGGTTCTTATGATGTCATCTTAGGGATGAATTGGTTATGGAAACATAGGGCCGAGGTAGATTTTCATGCTAAAACAATTGAATTCTTAGAGGATCTAGGTAACTGGGTGTCATTACAAGGAACAGTTTGAGAGGTTAAGTTATGAAAAATATCTACTGTATAGATGCATAGGGAAAAGAAGAAAGGTTGTCAACTCTTTGTAGTAAAAATGGAGAAACTTGAGGAATGTAAGGGATTCATTTCTCAAGATGGTATAGTAAATTATGGACTTCAAGACTCCCAAGATGTCAAAAAAAGTGAAATATTGGAATCTAGGAAAATGGATATGGATAAATATCCTATTTTACGTAAGTTTGTGGATGTATTTTGAGAAGAATTACTTGGATTACCACCTAAGAGGGTACTTGATTTCTCCATTGACATAGTACTAGAGTCAGAACCTATATCGAAAGTACCTTATAGAATGACCACAACTGAATTAATGGAGTTAAAGGCACAACTAGAAGAGTTGTTGTCTAAAGGATTGATAAGACCCAACATTTCACTCTAGGGAGTGCCGGTGATCTTTGTAAAGAAGAAGAATGGTAGACTGCACTTTTGTATTGATTATTCGTTTCTTAATAAATCAATGATAAAGAAAAAGTATATGTTGCCATGTATCGATGATCTCTTTGATCAAATGCGAGGAGTAACAATATTTTTGAAGATTGATCTATGTTTTGGTTATCACCAACTAAGAATCAAGGATGAAGATATCTTCAAAACTACTTTTAGGACTAGATATAGACATTATGAGTTCACAGTCCTACCATTTGGGCTAATGAATGCACCAACAACATTCATGAACCTAATGAATAATGTATTTAGAGACCGTTTAGATAGGTTTGTGTTGATATTCTTGGATGACATCTTAATTTACTCCAAGAATGAAAAACATCTCAAGCATCTAGAGATTGTTCTCTAAAGATTGAGAGAGCATAAGTTATGCAGAAAAATCTTGAATTGTACCTTCTTCTAGAAGAAAGTATAGTATTTGGGTCATGTAATTTTGGTTGATGAGATTACGATAGATCCAGTGAAGATAAAAGCAGTGTTAGAGTGGCTGATGCCCAAGAATGCACTAGAAGTTAGAAGTTTTATGGGTTTGGTTGGGTATTACAGTAAGTTTTTCGCAAATTTTTTGAGAATAGCTTTTCCCATCACATCATTGTAAAGGAAGGGGAATAAGTTTGAGTGGTCTGAGAAGTGTCAAGCAATTTTTGACCAACTTAAGGAAAGGTTGACCACAACACCAATACTAAAAGTACCAAATCTAGATGGTAACTTTGTAGTTATTATGGATTCATCTGGAAAAGGGTTGGGTGAAGTATTAATGCATGAGGGGCAAGTCATAGCTTATGAATCAAGGAAGTTGAAACCCTATGAACAAAATTATGCTTCACAATATTTAGAGTTAGTATCTGACTACAATTTCAACATTAGTTATATCAATGGAAAAGAGAATTGGGTTGTCGATGCCTTAGGTTGTAGGAGGCATATCTCCTCTATGATATCAATCCAAATTGACTTCAAGGATCAAGTGTTGCAAAAATATAAAGGTGGCGAGTCTATGAGCAAGTTAGGTAAGCAATTACAGACAATCTAAAAGATCAAAGGTACGAGGGATATCAATTTGAACATAATGGATTATTGAGATTTAAGGGAAGGATTTATGTACCTAACATTGGGGAATTAAGGAGCATACTATGGAAAAAAGTTCGCACCATATTCAGGATATCCTGGTGTAACTAAGATGTTAGTCGTTGTAAAGCCATTATTATTTTGGAAGGGTATGAAAGGGGATGTCATGAGATTTGTACCAAGTTGTTTAGAGTGCCAAAGAGTGAAGGAAAAACATCATCATCCCTTAATATATTGTATCAACATGAAGTTCCAGAAAGTAAGTGACAAGTTATTAGCATGGATTTTGTGCAAGGTTTCCCCTATGTCAAGGAATAAGCACAATGCCATTTTGGTAGTGGTTGAGAATCTTACAAAGGTATCTCACTTCATACTAGGGAATATGGCTGATGGAGCTCCTATAATAGCATGAGATTTTATTCAAGAGATTTAGATTGCATGGGATTCCTGAAAAGATAATTTCTGATAGGGATGCTAGAGTGACATCTAGGTTTTGGAAAACATTGTTTACTTAGCTTGGGACATAGCTAAACATAAGTCTTGCTTATCATCCAAAAACAAATGGAAAAATTGAAAGAGCGAACTAAGTATTAGAAGACCTACTAAGGATGTATTGTATGGATCAACAATACAAGTGGGAGAATTATCTACCTTTGGTAGAGTGAATATAATAACTCCTATCATTCTATGATCAAGATAGCTCCGTTTGAAGTATTATATGACAGGAAGTGTTGAACTTCTATTAGTTGGGATAAATTGGAAGATAGGATAATCCTTGGGCTAGAGATGTCAGAAATGGAGGAATAAGTTGGAATTATCAAGCAAAGGTTAGCAAAAGCCAAATATAGGAAAAAAAGTTACATTGATTCTAAATGAGTACCTAGGAATTCCATAGCAAGGGATAGGGTTTTGTTGTGAGTTAAAACTTGCAAGAGTTCTATCAAGTTTGGAAAGTCATCCAAAATAGCTCTACGCTACGTTGGACCTTTTGAGGTTCTTGAAGAAATCAATCATGTCGTGTATAAAATTACCTTGCCACCAGCTCTTGTCAGGATGCATAACATCTTTCATGTCTCATATCTTAAAAAGTATATATTGGGTGATAACCATGTTATTGATTGGAATGCTTTATAGGTGCAGGACCTAAGGGTGATAACAATCGAGCCTCTCAAGGTGTTCAAAACATGTAAGCTCCACTTGTGCAATAGAGAGGTTCTGCAATGCAAGGTCTAGTGGGATCAGTATGTAGAATATTTTGCCACATGGGAGGATATTTTATGAAAACATTTTCTCCAGCATTAGGGTATGTACAGGTTAATGGTGGGCCAAAAAGTGGCAATGAGAAAAAAAACACGTCTTTCATCGACCGAAAAAATGCGAAAAGAACATGTTGACTTTTTTTAGGCTCGGGTGTCACCATACCAAACACCAAAACTACTTTTACAAATCGGATATCCGATTTGTAAAAAGCATATATTAAAAACTTGTATTGCTTTTTTGAAGTCATTCGGCTAAGAAGAACTCGCGGGCGCACAATGCATCCATTCTTCGCGTAACGGATATCCGATTTAGGCTAAATTTGATTTGGAAAGGTAAGTTTTTTTATTTTTATTTGATTTGATTCAATTTTGATTTAGATTTGAATAATTTCATATGGTTTTTTGTTGATTTTTTTAAAAATAGGGTTTTTGATTGAGTTTTTGTGAAAAAATTGAGTTTAGAATAGATTTTGATTAAAAAAATGAATGTTTTTTGTGGATTTTTTTTCACAATAGGGTTTTGATTGAATTTTTATGAAAAAATTGAATTGAGAATGGATTTTGATAAAAAAAAATGAATGTTTTTTGTGGATTTTTTTTCAAAATAGGGTTTTTGATTGAGTTTTTATGAAACAATTGAGTTCAAAATAGATTTTGATAAAAAAATGAATGTTTTTAATAGATTTTGATTTAAAAATAGTGTTTCATTTATATTGTCTAATTTTAGATTAATTATTTTTTAAATTTAATTAGGCATTATGGTTGTCAAAAATGAGAATGCACAAATTCCACTAGTTGAGAATGAAAATCCACTAGCTGAGAATCAAAATGCAGAAATGCCAAATGCTCCACCACCTCCACAGCCATCAATTGAAGACTTAATTCATGAAAAATTGGAGCAATTGAGGGGCATTTGTGATGTTTATAAGAAAATCCCTTGATTATCCCATATGTCAAACACATTGACAAGAATAATTACAAATGTAGAAACCCTCTCCACCCAACATAATGCCTTTCGTTCGTGGCGAGAAACCATGAAGGAATATTATGCATGTGGATTTTCTTATGATGATGTGAAAGATCTCCAAATAAAAAAATCCCAAATAGCCTCTTTATTTATTAACCCCAACATTGGTTTGCCAGTTAATGTTAACAAGCCAAAACTTTCTATAAAATGGTGCACACATAGGGGCATAGTAGATAACTTTTGGGTTCGTTCGTGTATGGTTTTTGATAAACCACCCAACAATAATCTTGATGTACCTTTTTACTTTATTAAAAAATTATATGTTGAGTTTTTGTTAGGGCATCATGTCAATTACTTTGACATTAAACCCTTCCATAGAGGTATGCCTCAGGATAGGCTAGGGGTAGCTAGAGTAGTTAGGTGCCCATATGTTCCCTGTCCTCCCCTTCCTATGCCACCTCTAGTACAACATCCAAATATTACGGAGGATGCAGCCACACAAACTATCCATGCCATTCACTCTTTGAGTGGTCTTTTGGTTTCCCATGCTTCTTCAGTAGCTCAGCCACAGTCTGGTGATCTTGGTGATGGATCCAATGCTATTGCATCATCCTCCTCGGGTCCACATATTTGTGTGCCACATATTTGCAATATGTACCAGCAAATATGCTTGGGTCCTATTGTACAGCCCCTTGAGCATCCATTAGACACTTCTGATTATGACATCCAAGATGTGGAGATTATAGCAGATCACATGCAGGGGAGTGGAGCACACCCTACAGAGTCCTCTCCTACTAGAGAGGTGGACATTGGAGAAGTTACACAGGTAACATTTAAGGTGTAAATTCATAATTTGCATTTTTTTAAAAATGAATATTAATAAGAGATAGTATCAAGTACTAATATTTATTTACATGGTCTATTTAATATTTGATGTCTGAGGAGAAGCTCACACAAGTGACTGATAGCACCCTAGGGCCATTTCATTTTTAACACACACACAAGATGTATTTTGCACTCACTCATTTACATTTTTTAATCAGATATTTGCTTGTCATTTGAATTGTCAATAATAAAATTATATATTAACTTATATGTTTATCTTACTCTCTACTTGTAGCAAACACCTAGTGCAAGCGAGGTGCGATGCTCTCCAGACTATGGAGGCACAGTGTTGGATAAGGGAAAGGTAATTGAACTCAAATTTGATTGAATTAAAATTTATAAGATCTTTTATTGATTATGCATACATTGACATAGATTCGTAGTTTCATATGTACTTGTCATTTTTATGTACATGTGGTTGTGAGCTATACATCATTGTTGATAAGTGCCACAACACCCGAAGGAGTAGGTATTCAAATGCTTGAAGGAGGAGGTGTTGAGACACCTAAAAGGAGATACAAAAAAAGATCAACCTAAAGAGGTATGTGTTTATTTTATTTCAGCTTAGTAACATGTGTTCTTATTAATGACAATTCTATGCTAACTTGGATCAATTCCCCATGCTTTGTTCACATATATAGATTGACGTTACAAAAGTTGGTTTGGTTAGTCCCTTGAGAGGGGTATATTCTAGGACTCCTGACCCTTCGAAGTGACGTATATTTCAGGTAATCAAGATTTCAATTTTAGAGTTCAATTATAATTCAATGTGTATTGATTTTATGTTAATTATTCGATTTTAAATTATATAGTATAACTAACTTCAATTGTGGTTTGAATTTTTCTTTGTGCGCAATTGCAGCCAATGAGCAAGCCCAAAGAGGCTCCATTTTGACGCATCCACCAAGAGTTTAGGGATGAGATAGACATTTTGGCATGTAAATTTTAAATAGATACCTAGATGGCATATGCCACATATTGTAAAAACTTTGTTTGAGTTGGCTTTGATTCCATTTTTTGTATATATGGACATACACTTGGTTATTGGATAATTTGATATATATAGAAGTTGACAATCAAAATTTAATTTCCTCCTCATGTGCATGATTAAACTCTTTGAAAATTTAATCAAGTGAGCAATGGTTAAATATCAATGTACAATAGCATAAAAATAATGGTTAAATATTATGTAGTTTATATTCATATTGTTGATTACATTGCATTGCACATCTTTCAAACTCAAAGCATTATTTCACATTGCATAAGTAACAACTAGATACTCATATGATTAACCCTACACCATCCGATTTTCTTCTTTGTCAACTTTCCCATGCCTTAGTAAATTTGGTGGTCCATTTGTAACCATCAATTTTTTTATATGACATAAATTCACCTTTTTCAAAAAATTAATATGGCTAGACTCCCATATGAATACTAATAATATATCATATGACCATTCTTCATATACTTGCTGGCACTTTGTGTCTTCTTAGATGAGCCAAAAGTTGTTGCCCAACTACCTCTACCTTCATCAATGTTCCATATTTTAATCATTCCATCCCAAGATGTTGTGACCATTTGTTGACTAGAAGATTCAATTATTTGTAGGCATGAAATGACATCATCATGCACTTTGACCTAGAAATTTAGGAAAATAATACTATTAAAAGTTGTGAGCTTTGTGAAAAATAGATGTTTATCTGACTGCAACACCATCTAAATATGGATTCTTTTAGAAAATAAAAAGCAAGACATAACTTTTAAACAAATAATTTAATCACAATGTATTTTTCACAAAGAAAATTTGTATAAACCGCTTCTCCATAATGGCTAGTATAGAAAATAATTGCATTGGTAGAACAAAACTCCAAAACACTTCTGATTTCCTTGATTAATTGAATCTTAAGTAGAATCCCCACAATAATTATGTTTTACATAAACCGATAGGAAAACAACATTGCTTGGAAAGTGCATCTCTAATATTTTATGTTCCTTGTACAATAATTTAAATACATTTGAAGAAGTTATATGAAAATATAGCTTCTTAAATTCTTATTTAATTTGAAGGTTAGTTTTGATAGTGAGTAATTTATTTCATAGATGGATTTTAGCTTTTGCTTGATTGTTGTGCACGGTACTTTCTTCTATAAATAAAATGAGACATGCTAATGCACATTTTCACTATAATTTCTCTATTTTCTTCCTCAACATATCTCTCTCTTGGGCTTTGATACAACCCTGTTAGGGCCTGTCCTAATCACATTTAGCCCAAATCAAAAAGAAAAGTTCATGCATTGCTTCTCCCTACACTAACAGACCCTGGCTGGAGGTTTTATTTGATATTGTCAACAAACATACATCTAGTTGTTTGAATGAATGGGGGAGTTACAACCTTCCCAATCAAGAGGTCATAACTTTTCAGAACTGATTAAAGCAATTCAAGACTTATGTCATAGGATGAGAACATTTGACCATAGTCTCAATGATAAATGCAATGATCCTAAACTAAATTATTCATACAAATTTCTTAGATTTGGAATAATTCAATGAAAATCAGCCAAAACATTTAAACAAGATATTTAGATCTAAAACATTCACATATGATAAATAGATCTACACATATAAGTTGGTTGGAATAGAGTATTTAATTCAAATAACTCACTTGATGATTAAATGTTTTTTGCTTCAATTGTTTGCTCATAACCAAGATTACAATGATCAATTTTTTTTTTAGAAAAATATTGGGATGCTGAAATCCACTATGCTTGGCGTACAGATGCAACCTTTATGTGAAATTTCCCTCAAAAATCCAAACAAGTTTCATCCTCCAAACTCTAGGAAACCAATGGGGTTTCATCGAAAAATCTCCATAACCTAAGGGTTTTTGTCCTTAGATTCAACAAGTGAACACAAGTGTCTGACTTTTCAATTTTGGATTTGTTGAGATGATGTCCAAAGATTATCCAAACTAATGAAGTTTTATTCCTTATATAGAGGTTGAAGGCCTAACATGGGTCCAAAGTTTCTTGCCATTTTCTCACATTCAAATTTGGGCTCATTAATTGCATTCTTGGTTAGTCGTGGTCATGGGTGGAGTCCATTCAAATGGTGGGGTTTTGTGAAAGTGCATGCTTGAGTGTGGAGATCTAGGGAAATGATTGCTTTAATTTCAAGAAAATAATTATCCCAAGGTCCAACATCAAGGGTTTAGGCGATGGGATTCTTGGGTGTTAGGACACAAGACAATGGGGATCTAGGGGTTTGAGGATTAGGATACCCCATTGGCTCTTTTACAAATGTAAGACATCATCAAAAGGCCCAAAGATCCAAAGAGGAATGTATGGTTTGAGAAGTGGTGGTCAAGGTATTAGGGTGTTATGCGAATGGAAAGGAAAAATTTCAAAGGCCCACGAGAGAAGGAAGTGGGAGGTGGCGGCACAAGGAATGAAAGAAATGCATGATAGTATTAGAGAGTCTAAAATCCCACCCAAAGTAGGAAAGTGGCCCATCTTTCAAACTAAAAGCATTATTTTGTATCATTGTTACATTGGTCTTGAGAGTGGTAGCTTAATATAGGTGTTTGAAGTGATTCAGAGGTCGGTTTTAGGGTAGTTAAGGTGTTTGAAGTGATTTAGAGGTTTCTTTTAGAGAAGAGAGATGTTGAAGAGTACATCAAGTCAGTGAGAACCGAAGTGTAATGTGTTTTAGTTTGTGGTACTCCTTTGTTTCTCTACAGATGTGTGATAAATTCTTAGTTCAATGATGTTGAACAATTTTAGAAAAAAGAAAGTTGTGTCACGGTCCACATTCAATCCAACAAGCAAAAATCAAAGCTTAGCCTCTTGGAATGAAAATGCTTGTTTGGAAAACAAATGAATAAGAATGAGGTAGTTAAGGTGTTTGAAGTTATTTAGAGGTCACTTTTAGGGTGGAAGGCTTAAAACTCCATTTTAAATGCACAAAAAAAAAAGAAATTACTTCAAACCAAGTTTTTGAAGAAGTTAACTATGTTGCCCACTAGTTTCCCTTAAGAGTCCAAAGTGCTAAAAGACAGCAATATTTGAAGGTCTATTTCTCGCAGACCGTGATGCTTACAAACTCTTTGTCCAAGGCTATGGCATCGTGTTGGGACCATCTACAAAAACCTCTCTCGGTTTTTTCTATCTCAGAGGCGTTTTCCTGTGGTGATGACTTTTCAATGGTGGGAAAAGTTGCCAGATGCAAGCAATGTAAAGTTGCAAAGTGGTAACTATTCCTCGTAGCTCGTATCACTCAAACACTGTTCCAACACGTCCGATGGGTACGTTTATGCTAGGGGATGGTCCTCTTGCACCCAAATATGCCGGTCACTTCGAAGCACATCGGACCGACGCATTTCCCTTAAGAGTCCAACGGCTAAAAAGGAAACAATCTTTGAAGGTCTATTTCCTCGTGAGACCGATGCTTACGCACTCTCCGCTTGAGGCTATGGGATTGTGTTGGGACCATCTACAAAACCTCTCTCGCATTTTGCTATCTCGGCATTTTCTTGTGGTGATGACTTTTCGCTGGAGGGAAAAGTTGCCGTGATACAGCAAAGGTAAAGTTGCAAAGCAGTAAACTTTCATTCAGAAAGCTCAGACGCACCAAACGTAATCGCTCCAACATGTTTGATGGGTAATGCTATGCTAGGGATGGTCCTCTTGTACCCAAATATGCCGAATCACCGGAAAGCTACATTGATCGCTGATTTCCCTTAAGAATCCAGCGCGCTAAAAAGGCAGCAATCTTTGAAGGTTTATTTCTCGGAGACTGTGATGCTTACAAACTCTCCGTCTGAGGCTATGGTATCTTGTTGTGACCATCTACAAAAACCTCTCAGTTTTTGCTATCTCGGAGGCTTTTTCCTGTGGTGATGACTTTTCAGTGGAGGGAAAGTTGCCGTATTAGCAAATGTAAAAGTTGCAAAGTGGTGCAACTTTCATTCCGCGAGTTTGTACGACCAAACGGGACCGCTCCAACACGTCCAGATGGGTACGTTTACGCTAGGGATGGTTCTCTCTTGCACCCAAATACGCCGAATCACTCCGAGCTACATTGGACCGAGTCAAATTAGGTGAAAAATTTATGCAGACACAAGGGCACAATCACAAACTCTTTGCAACCTGCCTATTTGAGGCATCTAACAAGATTATTCTAACCTCTTTAGACAGTCCAAAACTCCCTTAAAACTTGATAATCAACTAAATACACATTTCCCTCTTTAACCCCCTTAAACCCTTGTAATAGTGAGAAACTAGTTTTTGTCCAATTACTCCACAATTTTCCAAAACACCAGAAGAACACATGACTGATTCAAACACCCATATCCAAGTTACACAACATATATGAGAAACATCATAGACTCCTTTGGACCAGCGTTGACTTCCTATACATTCACCCTTGAGCAAGCTACTCAATTAGCCCAAAAATGCAAAGCAACATACCTTCAAACACCACACAGACCCCTAAAACCTTGGGGCAGAAAATAAATTGCCAAGAAAACAAAGATTCTATAATTGGATTCCATTTGTATGGACCTGTAACCGTTAAATAAAAAAACCCTTATTTTTAGTGTAATTCTTGAGGGTTTATTGGATGTAGCACTTCCACAACCTTTCAGACTTTGCCACCACCTTAGAAACCTTTATTTAGGTCCCAATATGCTTAGAAAATAAAGAAAATTCTGGTATCTCAAAGATTTTTGCAAACCCTAGGGTAAAAACTCTATTTTCAAGTGAAAAAAACCACCATTTTTGGACCTTTAACTCTTCATTTTATTTCAAAACCAAGTTCTCCACGCCTTCCACTCTTGAAATAACGTCAAGACATGTAATAAAATTTCTACATAAAGTTTTTATACAAAGCAATGGGAAGATAAAACCATGTAAGTGGTTTCCCCAAACTAATTGCCACCAAAACCATTCTTGATAGTTTAAAACCATGAACCACCCCAACGTGTAATTATGATAGAACTCAAGATAGCCCTCCACCATGAACATATCAACTAAGTAGGAACCCATAGCATTATGGAAAGATGATCCACTTCTCTCAATGTAACTCCCAATCATTACATGTGAGAGATGGTCAATTTCATTGATGGCAACGATTGTGTGACTCCCATTAATGACCTTCTTTATTCAATGCCATTACAACAATATCCAAAGCATTCCAAAGAATACTAATGAAAACAATATTTCCCTCAACACCTCATGATCATTCAAGTACTCATTCTAACAATACAAGAGATTTACACTTCAAATTGCAAGTGAATATAATTTACTATATCTTAACAAAAAAAATGAAAAACCTAATAGAAAAATGTATCAATGAGGTACAAGGATGTATAAAATCCAATCAATCAAACAAAATCAACCTAACATAATTAAGGGTTGATAGGGGTATTGGATAATTAAGGGTTGATAAGGGTATGAATGTTTATCTTTGCATCTACTCTTGAATATCTAGGGACTTGGTTGTATTTAGAAATTT
>VDFB02000363.1:73563280-73599773 GCA_007258455.2 Sequoia sempervirens
AAAAATTATTATTATTTTGATGTGGTTAAAATGTAAAATTGTTTATGTCTATTTGACTATTGAATAAAACGATGTTGAAATAAACTACTTTATAAAAATAAAAGAAACATGTGTTAGTTTTTTAATATCAAAGTTGAATAGTAAAGTTGAAATGAACATGAATAGATAAAATTTATTAATTTGTAGTTTGTTGTTTTATTATTAGTTGTTGTGTTTAGAGGGTAGGAATACTAATGCATTTATTAGGTTTTAATAGTTGATAATGAAATTTAAATAGTTTGACCAAATTTTTTAATGTATATTATTTCTCAATTTTGTTTCAAACTATCAAAATTATTTTATGTATCATAATTAATTCTATTTTAACTCTATTCATTTTGATTTTATTTGTTGTCTCATTTTATAAAAGGCATTATTTTGTATTTAGACTATTGTTGACCAGCATTATGGAATGCAACTTTTTATTATATTGGAGTCAACTTTAGTTTGTATGCATATTCAAGATTATTGAAAAGGTGAAATTTAGAAATTGTGAGAGATTGTGGTTAAAATAGTTGATTATAATATATATAAAATTTACAGCTATTAGTATGTAAATTTATTCATGATCAAATTTAATGAGTAAATTGCACCATATTTAGACCTTTAATTCTCATTTGACACTACCTCTCTTTGATTGACATTTGCAATATAGTTCTAACATTTGTTGAATTAAGGTTATCTTATTTTAACTTTTAAAAATCATTTAAAAGTAAAATTTGAAAGTGGATCAACAATTTCATCTCTAATCCGTCAATTGATTTCATAAAATTTTATTATGTTAATAATATTGAAAATTAATTATTCTAACAATATTAAGGTATTTTAGACCATCTAATGTAATACAAATCTCACAAAAGGAATTAGATATAATGTGTCACTTGTTAGTAAAAGGTGTGGATGTGTTTTTAGTTTACAATATTTAAATTTAGGTGTTAAGTGAGTTATTGATTAATTTAGATATTTTAATAGATTTTATTTTTCATTAAGAAATTAATAAAAATGAGAGATTAATTAAATGATTAAACAATATTAGAGATAAAGGAATGAGTAGTTGATGTAATTGAAATGAATTTATTTATTTTTATTTTGATATATGGTTGATTTTGTAGTTGACTAGCGAGTATGTTGTGATTATGATATGAAATCAAAATTTTGATATGGATGATAATCAGGTTGTGGAGAAGATTATGAAGAGACATGGTATTATAAATTAGGATTCATCATTTGAACTAGTTGGTATATACTAGATCATGTCATAAAAAATGGTTTAAGGGGGTGAGAACTCATCCTCTATTATACAACCTTCAAAAATATATGTACCTTATCTTTTGGACTTATTTTTGAATGTGATAATGCTAAGAAGCATAGTAATACTGATTTAAGACAATGTAATTCCTTTACCTTGTCTAGATATTAGTCAAGCCCCTAGATAAGATAAAGTTATTGCAATCATACCAAATAAGTGATGTAAATGCAAGGCTCAATGTCTTAGTGAACTAGTGAAGTTCCTAAGTGAAAATTTTGGATTTAGAGTGCTCTTAAATCACATGATCATTCAATTTACATATTTTCTAATGTGTAATAATGACTTAATAAATTTATTTAAATACATGTTCATTTCACTTAATTTAATATTTCTTACATGGGAGCTAATGAAATAAGATTGGTTTTCAAAAGGGTTGCCTTTGGAATGTGATATTTGAAACTTGAAGGAGGTGGAATAGACTGTTCTATAAATTATTTTGTGGTGGAAAATGATTTGGAATATATTATTAATTGATAAGATGAATCATAATGAAAATTAATTTATGGGTTATGGAGTAAGAATTAATTTGTATATCAAATAAATTAAATTGAATATTACAATTATATATTTACAAAATAAGTACATAACAATATTTAAAAATATAAAAATACAAAATATGTATTTTATCTCTTATAACATTTAAAAAATGACTATACAAATATTAATTTAAAATATGAGAAATGTACACTTTTCTAACTATTATCTTAAAAATAAGTATACATAATATTTGATAGAAATCTGACTAGAATACTTAATTCAATTTTCATATAGACAATTTACATTAAAATTTTAAATAAACAAAAAATTTGACTCTCATATATATGGCTAGAGATTTAAATGGTTTTTTTAAAATACTTACATTAAAAATTACAATCATTAGATATAAATTAAAAAGAGTTAGAAATAATAAATGTAAATAGTAAATTGAAGGAAGTTAGAAGGGCTTAAATTTTTTTGTCAATTTTTCTAAGTTAATAAGAAATATTTTGTTGTACATTATATTTGATAATTTAATTTAATATTTTGAACTTGGATTTATAATATAATTAGATTGTGATAAACTTGCATTATGAATCTAGGCTTACTTTAAATTAGGTCACACCATTAGTTCACTCCCTAGAAATTTTGTCTCTATGTGGATGTGGATTTGGCCTCTCCCAATATGATACTTCCCAAATTTGATTAGATTCATGTATATATTTTTTAAACATAAGTGGTGTTAAAAGCACAATGGGGATCTATGATGTGCAAAGGGAAGGTTTATTATTTCCTTGATAATTTATCAAACCCTTCTATCAATGTATAAAATTGAAAACATGTCAAGCAATTAATGTAAGTGTTTATGATGTTTTTATGATGTAATGTTCATAAAAACATGTACAACTAATACTTTATAATATGACCAAACATTAAATATTTATGGTTATTTGATGACTATTAATGATCTAGGATATTTTGAGAAAGAGGGTCAAAATTTATTGCATTAAAAAAATCAATAGTACAAAGCAATCAAGGTCCACTATAGGCACCCTGAGAGAAAACCAAGAAACACAACCTATAAATAGTTCAAAAAGATGGAGAACAACCAAACCATCCACCAAGATAAGCCTCTCAAGACCTTTGGAATAATCCTAGGATAACTGCTCCCAACCTTCAACCTTCCAAGCACCAATTTGCTTAGAAGCCCATTTGGCCAAACAATATGCAACCCTGTTCCACTCCTGAGGGAAATAGATGAAGGAAATAGACTCTAGTGTGGAACTCAGATGTGAAATATGCCTAACAACAGAAGAACGTTTCCAATTAACCCCATCCAACTTCTACTCAATCAAAAAAATGACCATGATTTCAGAGTCTGACTTAGATAATCTTATGCCACCCAAGAGTAAAAGCTCTCTCAACATCTACTAGAATAGTCAAACCTTCCATGAGGTTGTTGGACTGCTACCCCTTATGAATAGAGACAAAGAAAAGATCCCTACAAAATATTCTCCTCCAATAACACCAATCCCAATAGGCCCAAGATTACCCCTTGAAGAGCCATCAATATTGCTTTTTAAAACATCCCTCAAAGGAGGGGACCATCCCCCATCTTTTTAAACCTTCATTTTGGCCTAACAACCCCTTCTAACATAGAAATAGTCAAACATCAAATCATGTAGGCCCAAACTATTCACAATATCTTCATCTCCCCTTTCCAAAGGTAAATACAGTTCACACTTAGCTTCCACTCTTTCCTATATCATACTAACAACCCTATGCCAAACTTGTTGAATCATCAAATTACTGTCACGAAAAATATTGTGATTCCTCTCAAGCTAAATCTATCAAAGGATGAAGGTGGGACCAATATTCAAAATAATCTAGAAGAAATAAACTTTTGTTGGACGCCTCCCAAACATGTTTCATAAATCAATCAAAGAAGAATGAACACAGGGTTGCCTCCAGATACCCCACCAAAAGTGGTAAATAAGCATTAAAAAAAGACATCAAAATAACATGTGGGCTAAATCCTCCTTGAGGCAACCACAAAGAACACAAAATGATAGACCCTAGAAACCACACTTGCAAAGATTATCCCAAGTCAAACATCTATTCTAGGCAAGAATCCAAATGAATCAATTACACTTGGGCCAAGAAAAATTATTATAGACATTTTTCCACCATGAAACTTCCAACCCCCATTACTTTTTATAGATCAGCTCTTGATAGCCACTAGCCACTGTGTAGACCCCCTTAGGTTCAGGGCTCCATGCTAAAATATTCTTCTCTCTTATAGAAATATTATCTCTACCAATAAGAATATTACTTAGCTCAACACGATCCTCTTCCAAACCCCCAACTGACCACTCACTAGGGTCCTTCCATCTAGGCACTTTCACCAAACCATAGAAGTGAATAGCTTTGAAATCCTCAACCCAAGACCAACTAGCCTTCAAGAAACAATGACAAAGATCCTACAAATGAGGATACCTATTCATGATAGGAGGAAAACCATCCCAAGATTCAAACCAAAAGAGAGCATATAACCCCCTATTGCAAATCTAAAACAAACCATCCTTGATCAACTTAGCTTGTTTCTTAAGAGTTCCCCAAATCATAGATCCTTTACCCAAGAGTGGAAAATGAGGAATATCCTCCTTTGACACTCCCTTCAAAAATTTGTTAGAAATAGTCCTAGACTAGACCTAGTTTTTGCATTGCACCATCTCTAGTATAGCTTGGTAGATATAGCCAAACTAGAAAGGCTAGCATGCCACAACCCAAGGCCTCCAAGTTGTTTCGGTTTGCAAACAATCTAAAATTCACAAGACTCAACTATGAGGATGCCAACCTACCATCCCATAAAAATTTCCTAGAGAGAGAGAGTCCAAATCCCTAATAAAACTTGAAGGAGCAACCTATAATATACACTTGTAATTGGGAAGAGCTTGCACCACTGACTTTAGAAGCAGCACCTAGCCCACAAAGGATAACCACCTGTGAGTCCAATGGTTCACTTTCACATGAAACTTGTCTAAAATATTCTACCAATAACCCTTAGGCAAGGAACCAATGGAAAGAGGAATGCCAAGATAGGTCAAAGGTAACTTCCCAATCTAAAATCTAAGGATACAGGCTATCCATCACTAAATAGGAATGAGAGTGTTAAAGAAGAAAATAGAGGATTTACCTTCATTAGTTTTCCAATCTAAAGCTATGAGGTAAACATCCAAAACCTTGTGGAAATTGTAGACACTTAAAAATGTCCTAAATGATACTACACACTTGAAGAATCTTATATACTAACATCGTTTCATCCTAAATTTCATCCTCTTTTTTTCTGTTTGATTAAATAAACCTGATTATTTAATTAAATGTATCATTTTTCATCTATTAATCTAATTGACCTAATTGAGTTAATTTACCCCCTCTTGCACTAACATTTCACCCTGTTTACTTAAATAATGTAAATTATTTAAGTTAAACCCTAAGCTATTTATTAAATATCATATTTTGCATCCCCTTTTCATTAATTAAATCAATAATTTAACGAAAATCATATTATTCTCCATCTTGCACATTCAAATTTAGTTTTAATCAACTAAATTGCTAAATTCCCTCCATCCACGTGCATAGGGAATATTGCAAAGGAATATTCTCCTATTTGGCTCCAAAATGGAATTATTTGTTTCAAAAAAGATTTGTAACAAACTTTCAAAGTTGTTACAAAGTGTGTTTGTTTGAATCATTCTTATCCCTTGATCTTTCCTTGAGCCATGTGAACATTCATTCTCATCCATTGATGAGAATCCTTGATCCATGTTTCATCTTTCTTTCATTATTGAACATTGATAGATCAAATCAATCTAAGCCCTTGATTTTTTGTTTGCTTTCCTATAAATACATCACTATTTGGAGAGAAATGGATCCATCTTTTGATAGAAAATTTATGCTGTTGAAATTCATATTCACTTGCATCCATATTTCATATTTGATATCATTTTAGATTAAAGCTTCATCCATTTAGCTTAAGCATCCATTAATGGATTCCATGGTAACTTAGCTTGCATCCATTTTAGCATATTTTGAATCTATGGCTTGCATATTTGAACTTTGTTTACATATAACATAGATCGCATATGTTTTATCAAGCATTCAAACATTTAGCAATCATCTCAACAAGTTAAACTAGTTTTATATCATGCTTCTTTCATATCTCATAGATTTCATTAGTTTTCTTCAATAAAATTGATTAAAACAAGCTCATATTATCCAATGGATTGGGAAAGGGTCACCATTCCACATCAATGTGACACCACCCCTCCAATACGATAAGATTCGAGGTCTTAGAATATATTTCTTTTACGTTTTCATGTTTATATCATGTTAGTTTAATGGTTTCTTTTTCTTTGGAATTTTGAATAGCTTATTTGGATAATTTCTTATGGGATTAAATAGACTTTAAATTCATTTGGATATAACATATTTACTTCACACTATGACATTGGTCACTTTCTAGTGCTAGAAAGAGGGATTTACTAATCAAATCTGATGATTTTCTCTTTAGATTCCCATTTTCTTGTGTTTATAGATATAGTGATGCTATTGATGGATTCAATGATGCATCTCAAATGCGTCTCTATACAACAATATACTTTGGTTTAAACACAATGATGCACGATTTAAGTTCATCACTGCATATTTTAAATAGCGACGCTAACATGATTTTTACAAACAACATAAATTTCATTATAGCGATGCATCCATTATAATAACGCATTTGATGTCACTGTTTTACTAAAAGTGACTTTCACCAGAGTGATGCATTTATGATATGGCAACACATTTGACAAATTTCAGCGATGTAATTGATTTCAGCGAGAATTGATTTCAATGATGCTTTTTTACTAGTAAACAAAATAGAGACCTAATTTTGATATATACTTTAAATTTTTTATTTTATGTGCTCTCTAACATGTCACTGACATCTAGTTTTTGTTTTTAAGGCTAACTAGTTTTGCATATTTGAACAATAAAACTTGAAAGAAAACTACCATTTTACCATGCATTGTAAAAAGTGTTTTTACACTTATGGGGCAATTATAACCCATTATATGATGCTTTAATTTATGTTTTAGGACCAACTAAACTTCCATTGGATTTAAAATTGACTTTCAAAGTTGGTTAAAATTGGACCCACACATCCTCATTTTTCTATATCAGTTAAAATTGAACAAAACAATCAAACACTTCCATTTGGTGCTTAAAATAAACTCATTGTGCTTTTCAAGGTTAAAATTAATGAGTGCTTGCTTTGCTTGTGTGTATTTACAGTGTGTATCCTCTCCCTTTGTGCCTTTTTTGGGTGATCTTGGGTGATGGAAAGCATCTTGAGTTTCACATATTGTTTTACCTTTAAAGGGCTTGCCTCCCGATTTGTGAGAGGGAACGACCCAAGCAATACTTTCATTTCGGTCCACTATATAAATAATTGGTGTGACAAAATTCATTAACCACCTAGTGTGGATTTTCTATGCTGGCGAAGGTCTCCCTTAGTATCTATGAGATATGTAAAAACCCTTATATATTTCTAAGGGCTTGAAGGCCTCTCAATTGAGTGAATCCTCACATGTATAGACACCAAGTTATCATGAAATTTTTTTCATTAAGAACCTTGTTTGTAGTGGCAATTTTTCCATACAAAGAGTTTATCAAAGTAGTGCATTGGAATTTATTTCCAAGAAGTTACTTTCCATGTCTGATTTTGGTTAAAGTGTAGAGGTTAATACTTCATTCTTAACATACCTCTACACTCTTTCCTCAATTCCATGTAAAATCATCTCTTCTACTACGAAGAGCATGAGGAAAACCTACTAAGAAAAATGTACCACTTGAGTGAGAAATACTATTGCTTGTGAGTCAGTTTAACACATTTCTTGGTTCCAAAATATTGCACAATCATCAAAATTCTAACCCTTTGAAAAGGGTGAATACCTTTGAAGAGTTTGATATTAATGTTTGTCCTTAAGGATTTTATCCCTAGAGGCTTCTAAATATTTGGACTCATATCCTAATTCACACTCTTCAAAGTCAACTTAGGGAAACTATGGCCTTAGCTTCTTGATTTTCACATAATGGACTTTGTGGAATAAAGGTTTCTTAGACATAGACATTTAGTTTGAAACTTAAGCAAGACAAGTGCATGTGGTAAAAGCAAGTCATTAATCAAAATTAAATCACAATTGAACCCCACACATGTGCTTGTCTTCATGATCTCTTGCCAGACCAAAATCCTTAAGTGGAGATCCACATTCCATTTTTTCAGAAATAGACATCATAGTTCAAGATATATCAAAAAATGCATATTGATAAACCAATACAACCAAGACATATTCATAAGGAATTTTTATGTACACCCTTTGAGGAACGAACAAAATTTACATATCCAATATGAGCCTAGCATTTAAATCAACATTGATCTTTTGCGTTTGAGTTACTCATAGGGTAAATCATTTTTTCTCACTACCTTGGTCTTACAACATAAAGGTTCACTCTAGGGTGAAAACATTTTCATCCACCCTTTATCATATTTCACATTTCACTTCACTAAACTCTATAACCTTTTGGACACACCAACACTTTTTTAGACTTAGACAAAACATCAAACCAATCCCCTAACTTAGCTATGTAGTGTGTGAAATGGATCCTTTTCCATGTACCTAGTTGAGTTGGTTATCATATTTTGTGGAAAAATTTATCTTGAAATTCACAAGTCTACCTTCAATATTTAAAAGTTCAGTAACATCTTTCATCAAAACATCAAATTTCTTTGTCTAAAAGTGTTGTCCCAAAAGTTTACAAAGATCACTTTCCCCATATCATTCACCCATTTCATCTCCCATTCATACCATTGGTCCAAAACAACTTAGAGTGGCCCTTTTAGCAAAATTTGAGTCAACTAGAGAGTTTAAACATTACAAATCCCAACATAACTCTCACATAGGTGACCCAAAATTTATGGTAACAACAAGATCACAACACAAGAGAATCATGGAAAAATCCAAAGTCAAATCCACTACAAGTGATACCAATCCACTAGAATTTGATCCAAGGATTCATTCTACCCCCTCACAACAACCCCAAAATCCATTAGGACCATATGAGGTAGAAGACATCACAAAAAATCTATTTGAGCTTACTAAGGAAGAACTCCTTCAATATAAACAAGAATGTCAAGCCTTAGAGAAAATGGATTCAATTTCCCCATCTTTTTCTACACAAAACTTGGCACAAGGTTTGACTCCATCCACAATTCCACCAACTTCATCACTAGGGCCAAGTCAAACACAAACTCCTAGTCTTGCAACTATTCTTGCTAAGGACTTTGGTCACACTCTTCCTTTGGAAAGCAATACACTTGTGGGTACTCTAAATGCCAATCCTCCCCAAACACACCACTTGGACACCAACATTTGGTTCCCCACCTCAATCTTCAACAACCATTCCAGAAGACCCTCTACATCCACACAAACCTCTCATATTCCATGATACCATGATGGCCTCAAAATTTTGAGTGCAACCATCTTCATCCATCTCCATGAGTACCATAAGTGTGCCTAATGTTATGCAAGGTAGTGTGAAACAAGCACCTCCAATAAACCAATAAGGGAAGGTTAACACCCTTACGCAAAATCAGCACTTAATGCAACAAGGGACATCCTCATCCAACCACCCCATTGGTTCATCAAACCCATTGGTTGCACAAAACACATCCATCCCATCCTTCACCAACCCAAAATAAATACAACACCTTGGTCACAAACCCCATCAACCAAGGTAATACCTTGGTCCCACCTCAAATACAACAAGGGAACCCTCAACATACTGGTCAAGGGAACCCTTTCAATCAATTGATGCAAGGTCTTAATGTGCCATTTCCACCAAAATACCAAATGGCACCATCCTTGCCTATATATTTGGCTCCCACATTATGCAAAATCAAATGGGACCTCAAACTTACATTCCTCCATCCCAATCCACCATTTTACAAGGAATGTTAAATCAAAGTAACCCCCAACCACTCATCATCGACCTGCAACCCACTTAAACCATAAGTACCCAAAACCCATTTTAGATGTCCCAACAACCAAAGAATCCTACATTGCAAGCACATTCTCTAGCTTAGAAACAAGCACAATGGGCTTATCAACAAGACTTATAACAATAGCAAGCCCAACAAGTAGCCTTAGCCGCACAACAACAACAAGAAGACCAACAAGCAACCTTATCCACACAACAACAACAATAAGCGCAACAAGCAACCTTAGCCACACAACATCAACCACAAAGCACAACAAGTAGCCTTATCTAGACAACAACAAAAAGTGCAACAAGCAGCCTTAGCTACACAACAATAAAAAAAAGTGCAACAAGGAACCTTAGCTGCACAACAACAACAACAAGTACAACAAGCATCCCTCATGGCCCAACAAAAACAACAAGCCCAACATAAATCCTTGCTAGCCCAACAGTATGCCCAACAACAACAACAAGTGCTTGCACAACAATAACAACAACAACAACCAAGCTTATACTATAATCCTCAACAAAACATCACTAATCCAAACATGCATCTACATATCTACCACCATCACCTTCACAATATCAAACTCCACCCTATACACCATACAACACCTCATCATATCAAAATCCCACTTACAATTCATCCACCATCCCATAATACACACCTATACTCCTCTACCAAACCCCTAAGATGATATGGCATCACAACTCAAGGCCTTAACGCAACAAATACAAGATATTAAAATGGGAAAAACAAATACACCCCATACACAAAAAAACTTATGTCCATATCCATTCTATAGGAGCATCACTATGGTACCTTTCTCTCATGGTTTTGAGGTCCCTAAATTTGATAAATATAAAGGTAGAGGAAATCATGTGGATTATTTCAAATAATTCAATTCCATGTGTATGGAGGTTGCCTATAATGATTTGTACTTGATGCATCTCTTTCCATAGAGTTTGGTAGGCCTCACCATTGATTGGTTTTCACAGTTACCTCCAGGCATCAAAACATTCCAAGAAATAATTAATAGATTCATAAATCACTTCTCCTTCAATCTTGACAAGGATGTTAGCTTAGAGGAGTTATATACACTCAAGAAAAACAAAGGAGAATCCTTCGCTAATTTCTTGCAAATATGGAGATAAAGAGCCAATAAGAGCAAGTGGCCCATTCTAGACGGACACGTTGGGATTATCATAGAAAATGTTGATCCAGATCTATCCTTCCAATTAAAGATACAATGTATCACCACTTATTATGAGCTCATCCCTATGGCCCTCAACATCAAGAGACCCCTAATCTCATAGGGAAACACACAAGACTATAGATAAAATCTCCCATCAACTAGTTCAAACGACAAGCCCCACATTTGGGCTAAGAACAAGAAGTGATGAATGATGGCATGGTGGGTGCTAAAGTGGTCATAACTGATCCTAGGACAAACACCAACCAACCAAACATCACACAAACTATGCACCAAACCCCACCATCACCACAGAATAATCAGGTCAATAACACCAAAACTCAACAAAGATAAACCCCCAATAGGAATAACTACCCAAAACACAAATACACACTATTTGGGGAACCTATTGAAAATATCATGAAGAAATTGGTAAATTCAAACTAGATAACGCTTCCAATTTCCAAAAATACTAGGAACCACAGGATAAACCACCCTGGTACAATGAAAAAGGATCTTTGTGGCTTTCATAAAATCAAAGGACACAAAACATTGAACTGTATGAAATTCAAGAACATCATCCAAGACCTTATCGAGAATGGAGACAAATCTATTGATGTACCACCCAGTAACTACGACCTAAAGATATACAAGAACCCTATCCTAGATCACATCAAAGGGAACAACAATGGAAAAGGGAATAATTACACTAATGTGCAACATGTCTATTCCAATGTGGTCGCCTCTTGTGATAATGTTGTAACATTCGTTACCATCAATGGACCTAGTGTGGAGTGTGGAGTTACCACACGATGTGGAAAGGTTACCATCCAAAGAGCCTCATCTCAACCAAGGGCACAACCTACATTGCCAACATCCAACCCTAGCAAATACAATCTCCTAGATCAACTAAAGAAGACCCCCGCATAGATCTCTATTCTAGAACTATTGAGGCTATCCCCCACACATAGGGAGATATTAGAAAAGGCTTTATCCACTTCCTCTATTCCTAAGAATATTGATATAGATAAGTTTCAAGCTATGGTAGGGCATATATCACTACCCCTTATCTTCTCACCTTTTTGGAACAAGACCTACCAACACATCCATCTCACAATCATGCCTTACATCTTGAGATCATTGTTCATAATAATAAGGCTAAAATATTCTTAGTAGATGGAGGGGCTAGTCTCAACATTTGTACCCTTTAGTTGGTCAAAAACTTGGGTTATTCAAAGGACTCTATTGAGAAAACAATGAGTACAACCATAAAGGAATATGACAATCAAGAAAGAGTGTCACAAGGCATTATCATACTAACTATTCAAGTGGGGCCCATCATTGTTCAGACTACATGCCAAGTAATAGACCTTGATCTCCCCTACAACATCCTACTTGGTCAACTCTGGATTCATGTCATGCAAGCAGTAGCTTCCATATACCACCAATGCGTCAAGTTTCCTTTTGAGGATAAGGAAGTTACTATCCATGGAGATCTTGAGCCTTTCCACTATTGCAAGAACCTTGAGGCTAAGTTATACAAGATCCCCCAAATACCAAAGAATGATGAAGGCCTACATCCTCATCCTCATTTTTTGACCCATCCTCCCTTGCACCCACATTGGAATCCAAAACACCCATTGTGCAGAATATCCCCAACATAAAAGTAGTAATCAAGGATGATGGCTATGGAGATTATAAACTAAAGGACACTTTTATGTTGGGTGAGTTACCTCTTTCCCCAAATCTCATGGGAAGACCACACCTATCAACAAAGTGAATGAAACATTAAAACTTGTATCTACCACCTTCACCAAGTGGGGGGAATTGAACAAAGAGGATGTCAATGAGGAAGATATATCTAAACTACTCTATCAATATGATTGGCCTGTGCCTGTTTTTCCCATGGAAGAGGATAATAAAGGTTTGCAACTAATGATGGGATAAAGTGATAATGGTTTGCTAGAACCCATCATTCCTGAGAGATGTCTGAAGAATCTTGGATTAGAATGTACTACTAGTAAGGTGCACATTCTTAGCAAGGGTACTTCTTTTAAATGGGTTGAAGCTTCCTCTTGGATACCAAAATCATGAGATACTACCCTAGATGATTTCCCCCTTGATGTTGCTGACCTATTTGAGAATAACTCTCTCTTTATGATACCAACAAAATCTTTCACCCCAAGTGACCAAACCATTAATTATGCCTAGTATACCCCCAACTCATCACTTGGGACCAATGAGGATCACCGATTCTAGATATATTCAAAAATGATGAAGCAATATTATAATTCATGGGACTTTGCGATAACTTACCATGTGGTGATAAATAAGAAAGATTTGATATAGAGCTAGACACACAAGCATACTATGGGGAGATGATTAAATCCTTCAATCACAAAATTGATGACATGAGAATAACATGTATATCTTTAATTGAAAAACACACCGTGGCACTTTCAAATCCTAAAATGGTAAAGAAGAAAGGATGCATCTGAAGGTGAAAACCTCTTTAAGCTACTCAAGGATGAGGATTCAATCTCCCCCTTAGTGAAATGCATCCAAAAAAATCAGCAGCACTAGCAAAGAAGGCTACCCCAGTGAATGTGGGAATAGAAGAAGCACCCAAGATAACTTTCTATGTTGAATCCTTGTTGGATGAAGAACATAAAAACCTAGCATCATTCTTGAAAGAGAGAAGAAAAAAAATTCCATGGTCATACAAAGATATGCTAGGGCTCAATCCAAAATTGGTTTTGCATCATTTAACATTCTATCCTAAAGCCAAACCAATTAAACAGAAACTTAGAAAAATGCACCCTCAAATTGCATTACTAGTTAAAATAGAGTTACAAAAACTCCTTGACATTGGATTTATCTACCTGATTCATGATCTTAGGTGATACCCTATACCGTAGAATCATCGAGGGGACATTACTACAATTTATTAACCAAGAGGAATCCTTGACCACCTTAACAAAAGTACATGAAGGAATTTGTGGTTCCAATTCTAGTGGAATAACCTTATCTACGAAACTGTTGAGGACATGGTACTACTAGCCAACCATGGAAAGAGAATCTCATCAGTATGTGTAGAAGTGTGTCTAATGTCAACAACATGGAGATCTTATCCATGCTCCAACTTAGGAGTTACAACCAATGGTCACACCTTGGCATTTCTTGTAGTGGGGGCTTGAACTCATAGGAAAGATCACTCCCACCTCACCAAATGTCCACAAGTTCATCATAATGGCCACTCATTACTTTACCAAGTGGGTCAAAGCCATTCCTATGACTTACATAATAGGGAAGTCAATCTCCAAGTTTTGTAAGGAAAGCTAAGGTGCGGAAACAACTCTCCTAATGTCAAAACCTCAGGGAAGAATGCAGATGTGCTTCTAAATTTTCAATTACTATCCAATTAAGATACACTTGAAATAAATAACAGAAATAGAGAAATTAACATACATAGATGAACACCAGATTTACGTGGGAAAACCCTTACGAGACAAAAACCCACCACACCAAGAAAAGCCCCTTTGTATTATAGTAATGGAAATTACATACAGAGATCAAACTTATCTTTCTGATGTCAATTTACAGCAACATACACAATGATCAACCTTGTATAGAACATTCAAGATACAATGCTCTCAGAATCGAATTCACACTGATCACTCATCAAACTATTCATCCCATTGATCGTTCAACCGAACACCATCATCGATCTCCAAGTATATCCATGTCGTCCTTGTCTATTGAACTTCCTCACAGAACGACCACAACAAACTAACTTCCAACGGTTCCCATTCAGCTTCTTGGATTGGTCGAAGACACACCACGTAGGATAGTCGTTCACTCGATCAAATGCGTTCAAAACATATTCACATGTCGGTGAGACACTAACTGTGTCTCCTTGATACCACAAGACCTGATTTTCATTATCACCAAGAGTTGTCCCCATCAACAAGACGTTTACACCGAGTTCACAAGTTGTCGCTTGGACTTCCCCTTGTTGCCAAGACATCATACCGATATCCATCACATGTAGTGCTATCACCAAGACAATCACCAGTCGATGAGAGATCATACCAATGTTCAATGGTCACTTAGACATTAGCATTCCCATTGGCGAGACTATCGCTACTCGCCAAGAGATCACACCAAGCCTTCCAATCAAATAAAAAAAAATAATCGTCAACTTACCGCTATCGCTGATAGGTAATACAAAAGTCTTCAAGTCACCCCGAGATCATCCTTCACCAGGATTCATACCAACAACATCCCACAACATCAATGAGACAAACACCCATCGGCAAGAGTTCTTACCGAACCCTTATGTGTTACTTCGATGACTTCGAGTGCATAACTATTGGTGAGAATTTCCATATTGATAAGACTTCATATCGAAGCATATGAATTACTTCGATGACTCTAGTCGCTATGAATCTTCCCGACCATCATAAGGAACTAAACTATCAACCAAAAATCTCCCTGAGTGGTGAGAGATAGAAAATATCACAGCGATCAACATGTCACATCGATAGGCTATATTTTGCAAGACTATAACAAGGTCTCGGCGACCTGAGATTTCCACAAGGTTAGACAACTACTAGTCAGCTAGACAATAAGAATGTCACACCGACTTTTCTCTTTCAGAGGTTTCATCCTATGAGATTGAGGCACAATATTCCAACAATCTCCCACTTGACGAAAATCACACAGGCACCTCCAGAGCACAACAAAATTACTAAAGTTCATGGGAACTGAGGCCCATCGAATTGGCATACCACCTGAACTTGTCTGTGCTCATTGGCTTCATCAATGCATCTGCAACATTCTCCAGAGTATCCAATTTTTCTAATGAGACCTTTCCATCCTCCACCATATCTCGTACAAAATGATATTGTACATCTATATGTTTCGTCCTGGCATGAAAAGTAGGATTCTTTGCCAAAAAAATAGCACTCTGACTGTCACAATAAATTGTTATTTTCCTTGCATCAAAACCAATGTTAGAACACAAATATTTTAACCAAATTGCTTCTTTACAGGTGTATGTTGCTGCCATGTATTTTGCCTCTATAGTGGACAAAGCGACTATAGGCTACTGCTTACTCATCCAACTAACTACACCACCATTCAACATGAAAATATATCCACTGGTGGATCTTCTAATGTCGATGTCCCCTGCCCAATCAGATCTTTTGTTGTCGATGGCCCCTACCCAATTAGAATCCACATAGCCTCAAATGCTAAGAGTCCTCTATGATTCAACGAAGTTCCCATGGTAACAGAAATCATATTCTGAAGTTCCCTTCAAATATTTGAACACTCTTTTCACAGAATCCCAATGTGTCCTTCCAGGATTAGCCATAAACCGACTAAATACTCCCATTGCTTGGGCAATGTTTGGATTTGTACAGACCATAGCATACATAAGACTACCAACTGCACTAGCATAAGTTACACTGGTCATGTCCTCCATCTCAATAGGATATTTTGGACAATCTTCAATAGATAGCTTCGTTCCCTACAAAACTCGAGCAACTAGCTGCTTGCAATCATTCATGCAAAATCTCTCTAGAACAGTCTTGATATACATACTCTGATTGAGCCAAAGTTTTCTACTATTCCTATCCCTGGTTATTTCCATTCCCAAAATATACCCTGTTGCACCAAGATCTTTCATTTCAAACTTTGTAGACAACTAAGACTTAAGATCATAAATCATTAACTTACTATTGCCTATGAACAACATATCATCAACATAGAGATCAATAATAAGAACTTGATCACTTTCAGCTTTGTAATACACACAATGATTAGATTTTGATCTTACAAATCCCAATGACAAAACAAAAGTGTCAAACTTCTGGTACCACATTCTAGGAGACTGCTTTAATCCAAACAGAGATTTTTTTAACTTGCAAACCAATTTTTCTTTACCTTTCTTCACAAAGTGCTCAGGTTGGGGCATACAAATTTCTTATTCAAGATCACTATGAAGAAATGCTATCTTCACATCCATCTGTTCGACCTCTAAGTCATACACTGTTGCAAGTGACAAGAGAAATCTAATAGATGTCAACTTAGCTATAGGAGAAAAAATTTCTCCATAATCAATTCCCTCTACTTGGGAATAACCCTTCGCAACCAACCTTGCCTTATATTTTTCCGCACTGCCTTCCAAACCTATTTTCTTTTTAAATACCCATTTGCAGCCCACAACTTTTCTACCTTTAGGCAAGGGCACCAAACTCCAAGTATCATTCTTTTCTAGTGATGCCATTTCTTCATTCATGGCTTCCAACCAAGAGTTTGAATCAGACATTCTAAATGCCTCTTTCACAGTCCTAGGCTCATCAGTGCTAGAAATTAAAGGATAGGCACAAGTAGAATCTATCAAAGAAAACCCATACCTATCATGTTGCTTTCTTTCATGAGTTGACCTCCTCACTTGTTAAGGCTGAGGTTGTTGTTCTTCTTCAGAACTTTCAGAACTACTTGAGCTCTCCTCAGTTTCAGGTACATTTTGAATTTCCAATTCCTCTTTATCTAGTGTCAGAGGAATTTCAACTACATCCTTTTTGTTTTCTGACTTTGTCTGTAACTGCGGATCCAAGATAGAAGGCTTCAGCTCACGAAATATAACACTTCTACTGTATAGAACCTTCTCTGTATTAGGATTCCAAAGCTTTTATCCTTCTATGCCAACACTATAGCCAATAAAAATACATTTAATAGCCTTGTTCTCCAATTTAGATCTTTTCTCATTCGGCACATATGCATATGCCTCACAACCAAAAACACGAATGTGTCTCAGAGAGGGCTTCTTACCAAACCATGTTTCCAAAGGTGTTTTCTCAACAAGAGAAGAATTAGGAGAATGACTTATCAAGTAACATGCTGTAGTAACTACCTCAACCTAGAAATTCTCCTCCAAGCCAACACTACTCAACATACTTCATGCTCTTTCCATCAGTATCCTATTGAACCTTTCTACAACTCCATTTTGTTGTGGAGTGTAAGGTGTAGTTTTATGTCTTTTAATTCCATGATCTTTATAGTACCTCTCGAATTCATCAGAATAAAATTCACCGCCATTATCAGTGCTTAAAATTTTTATTTTTCTTCTAGTTTGATTTTCTACAAGGTTCTTAAATTCCTTAAACTGACCGAACACTTTTGATTTACTTTTCAAAAAATAGACAAATGCCCTTCTTGAATAATCATCAATAAACGATACATAGTACCTTGATTTAGACAAAGAAGGAACATTCACTAGACCAAAAACATTAGAATGTATATAATCAAGCAAACCAAAAGATTTGTGAGGACTGGAATAAAATGAAACATAGTGTGTTTACCATATATACAATGTTCACAAAACTCAAATTCGAGGTTACAATCTTCAAGCCCCTCAACCAGGTTTTTATTCTTCAAGGTTTTTAAACCTTTCTCTCCAATGTGGCCTAGCCTATGATGCCAAAGCATAGTCTTTTCTGCTAGAAGTTTAACTTCCATAGAGTTTACACTATCAAGAATTTTTTCCTCTTTTACCCCATGAGTAGCTTCATGTGACTTGGCAGAGACACTATTGCATTGCACAACATGTGCATCTAGCTTATACAAGGTACCAATTCGAGCACCCCTTGCTAGCACCATAGAGCCTCTAGCCATCTTGCAACCATTTCCATAGAACATGACTTGCACTCCAATATCATTCAGCTTACTAACATAAAGTAGATTTCGAGCCAGACCTAGTATATGCACATTAGATCATTGATTCCCTTCACTCTTCCATCAGGGAATTGAATTCTGACTCTTCCATGGCCAATTATTTCCAAAGATGAATCCCTTGCCAAATACACCTTTCCACCATCATATTTTTCATACTTCGTGAACTAGTCTCTATGAGATGTCATGTGGAAAGATGCTCCAAAATCAATCAGCCAGACATCATCTGATGCCTGTGTAGCCAAGGTTGCAATGAAGGTGTCTGCATCACTCTAAGACGAATCATTATCGGAAGAATTCTTCTTCTTATTTTTCTCCTCTTTACAATCCTTTAGGACATGACTAGGTTGCCCACAATTCCAACACTTCAACTTGGACTTCTTTCCAGGAGACTTTGATCTCCCCTCTAATTTGGATTTGAACTTCTTTTCCTTCTTCTTTCCTTTTTCTTTTGATCTGCCTCTAACAGCAAGAGCCTCCTTTGCCATCTCAAAAGATTTCCTTCTCATTTCTTTTAATAACAAAGAAGCAACAACATCTTCCATCTTAAAATTGGATCTCGTAATCCCAATAGCCATCACTAGGTGATCCCAAGAATCTAGCAAAGAACATACCAACAACATACATCGATTCTCTTCATCAATCTTCACACCCACAGATGTTAACTATGCAATCAACATGTTGATTGTGTTCAAATGATCAAGAACAGACCCTCCTTCCTACATTCTCAAAGAGTATAGCTTCTTCCTCAAGAACAATTTATTCATCAAGGAATTTCCCTAATAAATAGCTACCAGTCTTTTCCACAAGGAAGATGCAATCTTTTCTTCATGAACATTCAGAAGAATAGAGTCTACTAAACCGAGCCTTATCAGCCCCTTAGATTTTCTATCTGCAAGGTCCCAATCCTCTTGCTTCATGCCTGTAGGCTTCGTTCCAGACACAACAATCCAAAGATCATGATCAACCAACAAATCTTCCATTTTAAGTTTCCACAACTCAAAATTGCAGCCATTGAATATCTCAATTTCAATCTTTCCTGACATGCTTTCCATCTTAACCTATAATTTGAATTACCAAACTTCTACAAGACTCCCACTAAATAGAAATTGACTCAAAAAACCCAACGTACCCACAAGGATAACACAACTGGCCAGGCCTTGATACCACTTGTAAGGAAAGCTAAGGTATGGAATTAACTCTCCTAACATCAAAACCTCAGGGAAGAATGTAGAGGTGCTTCTAAATTTTCAATTACATTCCAATTAAGATACACTTGAAAGAAATAACAGAAACAGAGAAATTAACATACACAGATGAACACCAGATTTACGTGGGAAAACCCTTATGGGAGAAAAACCCACCACACTAAGAAAAGCCCCTTTGTATTACAGTAATGGAAATTACATACAGAGATCAGACTTATCTTTCTGATGTCAATTTACAGCAGCATACACAATGATCAACCTTGTACAGAACATTCAAGATACAATGCTCTCAGAATTGAATTCACACTGATCACTCATTGAACTGTTCATCCCATTGATTGTTCAACCAAACACCATCATCGATCTTCAAGTATATACATGTCATCCCTGTTTGTTGAACTTCCTCACAAAATAGCCACAACAGACTAACTTCCAACGGTTCCCATTTAGCTTCTCTAATTGGTCGAAGACACACCACATAGGATAGTCTTTCACTTGGTCAAAGGTGTTCAAAACATATTCACATGTTGGTGAGACACTAACCGTGTCTCCCTGATGCCACAAGACTTGATTGTCATTATCGCCAAGAGTCGCCCCCATCGGCAAGATGTTACACTGAGTTCACAAGTTGTTGCTTAGACTTCCCCTTGTCGCCAAGACATCATACCGATATCCAATACATGTAGTGCTATCGCCAAGACAATCACTAGTCAATGAGAGATCATACCGATGTTAAAAGTTCACTTAGACATTAGCATTCCCATCGGCGAGACTATCGCTACTCGCCAAGAGATCAGAGCCTTCAAGTGATATCGAAACAAACAACCGTCGGCAAGACTTACCGCTATCACTTAGAGGTAATACTGAAGTCTTCAAGTCACCCCAAGATCATCCTTTTCCAGGAGTCATACCGACAACATCCCACAGCATCAGCGAGACAAACACCCATTGCCAAGAGTTCTTCCCGAACCCTTATATGTTACTTCGATGACTCTGAATGCATAACTATCAGCGAGACTTTCGATATCGATAAGACTTCATATTGAAGCATATGAATTACTCTGATGAATCCAGTCGCTATGAATATCCCCGACCATCATAAGGAAGTAAACTATCAGCCAGAGATCTCCTTGAGTGGTGAGAGATAGAAACTGTCACAACGATCAACATGTCACAGCGATAGGCTCCATTCGGAAAGACTATAACAAGGTCTTAGCGACCTGAGAATTCCACAAGGTTAGACAACTGCTACTTGGACAGATAGTAAGAATGTCACACTAACTTTGATTTTTTAGAGGTTTCAGCTTGTGAGATTGAGGCACAATATTCCTACAAGTTTATCCTAAATTACCTTATCTATCGCTATGGTGTTTCACAAGCCCTTATCTTAGATAAAAAATCACCTTATAAAAATTAGGATGTAATAGAGCTATGCCAATAATTTAACATCCAACATTGGTTCTCTAACCCATATTCTCTCCAAGGAAATTTTTAAGTTGAGGCTACAAACAAGACCATTCTAAAGATCCTAAAGAAAATGGTCAATGAAGCTAGTCATGACTGGCATTTGTAGTTAAATCCCTCCCTATGGACCTATAGAACTAGTTTCCACACACCTTCAAGTGCAACCCCTTTCTCCTTGGTCTACAGGTCATAAGCCATCCCACCTATTGAGGTCGAGCTTCCTTCACTGTGAGTGTCACTATAGAATCAAATCACTGATGAAGAATATTGGGTACTTAGTTGAATGGGTTAGAATTCCTAGGTGATTGTCATCTTGATGCCTTAAATAATTTGCAAGCATACCAAAATTGGTTAAAATGAAGCTATAACAAGAAGATCAAGACTCAGTCTTTCTAGGTAGGGGATCTTGTCCTAAAGCAGAATCAGAGGAATGTTCTAGATCAGGATATTAAAGGAAAGTTTGAGCCTAATTGGTTGGGCCCATTCATTGTCACAACAAGCTATGGATCAGGAGCTTACCAATAATCAATGCCAAAAGGTGAACCCTTGCAAGAGCTAATCAATAGCCTACATATCAAAAAGTTTTATGCCTAGGTTTGAAGGGTGTAAATCTCAAAAAATCCAAAAATGATTAAAAATCCAAAAAAATAAGAAAAAGGATTGAAAAAAATCCTCCTCTAGTGAAAACTACTTCGATGGTGATTTGGGCAGGTACCTTGGTGAAAACCTAGAAAATAGGCATCTTGTGCAAACAAAGCACCTCCATCTATCTTTGGCTCTTTAGCTTATCATTCTTTGCATTGCATTCATCCTATTTATTCCATCACCAATCCATGTTTGTATCATGGCTTGATATTGCAAAGTATCATATTCCCCTTAGTATTACCTGGCACATTCCTAAGGTTAGTTTGTCCTGCCTATATCAAGTTAGTCTATTTTTTAATATCTCGATGGGTGTCTTTAAATGTTATATTCTCCTCTAATTAAAAAGTTTGCTCGGTTATCTTTTTCTTTTCTGGGTTTTACCCATGTGACTAGTTATCTTTTGCTTTTCTAGGTTTTACCCATGTGACTCTCGAGGTGTGTCTTTTTACCACCCACTTTTTTTTTGTGAATATGTATTCTAATTTTTAAATTAATATAGATTAATGCCTATTCATCAAAAAAAAAAAGGTTTGAAAGTGGGTTCAAATTAGCAATGCATTGTGTGGAGTACACTCCAAAATATATGGGGTTGGATAAAGAGAGAACATGGACAACGAAAATGAGAATATGACTAACAAAGGTGGGAAACAAACAAACACATTAGAAAGTTTGGTAGATAAAAGGTTAAATGTATAAATTTTTCAATAAAGGTTATTTGTTTTTATACTCTTATTGAATGGTCAAAAGTTTAGATAAAAAATTATTATTATTTTGATGTGGATAAAATGTAAAATTGTTTATGTCTATTTGACTATTGAATAAAATGATGTTGAAATAAATTACTTTATAAAAATAAAAGAAACATGTGTTAGTTTTTTAATATCAAAGTTGAATATTAAAGTTGAAATGACCATGAATAGATAAAATTTATTAATTTGTAGTTTGTTGTTTTATTATTAGTTGTTGTGTTCAGAGGGTAGGAATACTAATGCATTCATTAGGTTTTAATAGTTGATAATGAAATTTAAATGGTTTGACCAAATTTCTTAATGTATATTATTTCTCAATTTGGTTTCAAAATATAAAAATTATTTCATCTATCATAATTAATTCTATTTTAACTCTATTCATTTTGATTTTATTTGTTGTCTCATTTTATAAATGGCATTATTTTGTATTTAGACTATTGTTGACCAACATTATGGAATGCAACTTTTTATTATATTGGAGTCAACTTTAGTTTGTATGCATATTCAAGATTATTGAAAAAGTGAAATATAGAAATTGTGAGAGATTGTGGTTAAAATAGTTGATTATAATATATATAAAATTTATAGCTATTAGTATGTAAATGTATTCATGATCAAATTTAATGAGTAAATTGCACCATATTTAGACCTTTAATTCTCATTTGACACTACCTCTCTTTAATTGACATTTGCAATATAGTTCTAACATTTGTTGAATTAAGTTTATCTTATTTTAACTTTTAAAAATCATTTGAAATTAAAAATTTGAAAGTGGTTCAACCATTTCATCTCTAATTCGTCAATTGATTTCATAACATTTTATTATGTTAATAATATTGAAAATTAATTATTCTAACAATATTAAGGTATTTTAGACCATCGAATGTAATACAAATATCACCAAAGGAATCAAACATAATGTGTCACTTGTTAGTAAAAGGTGTGGATGTGTTTTTAGTTTACAATATTTAAATTCAGTTGTTAAGTGAGTTATTAATTAATTTAGATATTTTAATAGATTTTATGTTTCATTAAGAAATTAATAAAAATGAGAGATTAATTAAATGATTAAACAATATTAGAGATAAAGGAATGAGTAGTTGATGTAATTGAATGAATTTATTTATTTTTATTTTGATAGATGGTTGATTTTGTAGTTGACTGGTTAGTATGTTGTGATTATGATATGAAAACAAAAATTTGATATGGATGATAATCAAGTTGTCGAGAAGATTATGAAGAGACATGGTATTATAAATTAGGATTCATCATTTGAACTAGTTGGTATATACTATATCATGTCATAAAAATTGGTTTAATAAGGGGGTGAGAACTCATCCTCTATTGATACAACCTTGAAAAATATATGTACCTTATCTTTTGGACTTATATTTTTGAATGCGATAATGCTAAGAAGCATAGTAAAACTAATTTAAGACAATGTAATTCCCTTACCTTGTCTAGCTATCAGTCAAGCCACTAGATAAGATAAAGTTATTGCAATCATACCAAATAAGTGATGTAAATGCAAGGCTCAATGTCTTAGTGAACTAGTGAAGTTCCCAAGTGAAAATTTTGGCTTTAGAGCACTCTTAAATCACATGATCATTCAATTTACATATTTTTCCAATGTGTGATAATGAATTAATAAATTTATTTAAATACATGTTCATTTCACTCAATTTAATGTTTTTTACATGGGAGCTATTGAAATAAGACTGGTTTTCAAAAGGGTCGCCTTTGGAATGTGATATTTGAAACTTGAAGGAGGTGGAATAGAGTGTTCTATAAATTATTTTGTGGTGGAAAATGATTTGGAATATATTATTAATTGATAAGATGAATCATAATGACAATTAATTTATGGGTTATGAAGTAAGAATTAATTTGTATATCAAATTAATTAAATTGAATATTACAATTATATATTTACAAAATCAGTACATAACAATATTAAAAAATATAAAAGTACAAAATATGTATTTTATCTCTTATAAAATTAAAAAAATGACTATACAAATATTAATATAAAGTATGAGAAATGTACACTTTTCTAACTAATATCTTAAAAATAAATATACATTATATTTGATAGAAATCTAACTAGAATACTTAATTCAATTTTCATATAGAAAATTTACTTTAAAATTTTAAATAAACAAAAAATTTGACTCTCATATTTATGGCTAAAGATTCAAATGTTTTTTTTTTTAAATACTTACATTAAAAATTACAATCATTAGATATAAATTAATAAGAGTTAGAAACAATAAATGTAAATAGTAAATTGAAGGAAGTTAGAAGGGCTTAAATTTTTTGTAAATTTTTCTAAGTTAATAAGAAATATTTTGTTATACGTTATATTTGATAATTTAATTTAAGATTTTGAACTTGGATTTACAATATAATTAGATTGTGATAAACTTGCATTATGAATCTAGGCTTACTTTAAATTAGGTCACACCATTAGTTCACTTCCTAGAAATGTTGTCCCTATGTGGATGTGGATTTGGCCTCTCCCAATATGATACTTCCCAAATTTGATTGGATTCATGTATATTTTTTTTTTAAATAAGTGGTGTTAAAAGCACAATGGGGATCTATGATGTGCAAAGGGAAGGTTTATTATTTCCTTGATTATTTATCAAACCCTTCTATCAATGTATACAATTGAAAACATGTCAAGCAACTAATGTAAGTGTTTATGACGTTGTTATGATGTAATGTTCATAAAAACATACAACTAATACTTTATAATATGACCATACATTAAATATTTATGGTTATTTGATGAGTACTAATGATCTAGGATATTTTGATAAAGAGGGTCAAAATTTATTGCATCAAAAAAATCAATAGTACAAAGCAATCAAGGTCCACTACAGGCACCCTAAGAGAAAACCAAGAAACACATAACCCATAGATAGTTCAAAAAGATGGAGCACAACCAAACCATCCACCAAGAAACCTCGACCACCCATGCCCTCCAAGATAATCCTCTCAAGACCTTTGGAATAATCCTAGGATAACTACTCCCAACCTTCAACCTTCCATGCACCAATTTGCTTAAAAGCCCATTTGGCCAAACAATCTGCAACCTTGTTCCACTCCCAAGGGAAATAGATGAAGGAAATAGATTCTTGTGTGGAACTTAGATGTGAAATAGTCCTAACAACAGAAGCAAGTTTTGAATTAACCCCATCCAACTTCTACTCAATTAAAAAATTGACCATGATTTCAGAGTCTGACTCAGATAATCTTATGCCACCCAAGAGTGCAAGCTCCCTCAACATCTACCAGAATAGCCAAACCTTCCACGAGGTTGTTGGACTACTACCCCTTATGAATAGAGACAAAGAAAAGATCCCTACACAAATTGTCTCCTCCAATAACACCAATCCCAATAGGCCCAAGATTGCCCCTTGAAGAGCCATCAATATTGATTTTTAAAACATCCCTCAAAGGAGGGGACCATCCCCCATCTTTTTAAACCTTCATTTTGGCCTAACAACCCCTTCTAACATAGAAATAGTCAAGCATCAAATCACGTAGGCCCAAACTATTCACAATATCTTCATCTCTCCTTTCCAAGGGAAAATACACTTCACACTTAGCTTCCACCATTTCCTATATCATACTAACAACCCTATGCCAAACTTGTTGAATCATCAAATTACTATTAAGAAAAATCTTGTGATTCCTCTCAAGCTAAATCTGCCAAAGGATGAAGGTGGGACCAATATTCAAAATAATCTAGAGGAAATAAGCTTTTTTTGGAGGCCTCCCAAACATGTTTCAGAAATCAATCAAAGAAGAATGAACACATGGTTGCCTCTAGGTACCCCACCAAGAGTGCCAAATAAGCATTAAAAAAAGACATCAAAATAATATGTGGGCTAAATCCTCCTTGAAGCAACTGCAAAGAACAAAAAATTATAGACCCTAGAAACCACACTTGCAAAGATTATCCCAAGTCAAACATCTATTCTAGGAAAGAATCCAAATGAATCAATTACTTGGGCCAAGGAAAATTATTCTAGACATTTTTCCACCATTAAACTTCCAACCCCCATTACTTTTTATAGATCAACTCTTGATAGCCAGTAGCCACCGTGTAGACCCCCTTAGGTTTAGGGATCCACGCTAAAATATCCTTCTCTCTTATAGAGCTACAATCTCTACCAACAAGAATATTACTTAGCTCAACACGATCCTCTTCCAAACCCCCAACAGAACACTCACTAGGGTCCTTCCATCTAGGCACTTTCACCAAACCATAGAAGTGAATAGCTTTGAAATCATCAACCCAAGACCAACTAGCCTCCAAGAAACAATGAAAAAGAATGTACAAATGAGGATACCTATTTGTGATAGTAGGAAAACCATCCCAAGATTCAAACTAAAAGAGAGCATCTAACCCCCTATTGCAAATCCAAAACATACCATCCTTGATCAACTTAGCTTGTTTCTTAAGAGTTCCCAAAATCATAGATCATTTACCCAAGAGTGGAAATCAAGGAATATCCTCCTTTGACACTCCCTTCAGATATTTGTTAGAAATAGTCCTAGACTAGACCTAGTTTTTGTATTACACCATCTCTAGTATAGCTTGCTAGATAAAGCTAGGCTAGAAAGGCTAGCATGCCACAACCCAAGGCCTCCAAGTTGTTTCGGTTTGCAAATAGTCTAAAATTCACAGGACTCCACTTTGAGGATGCCAAGCTACCATCCCATAAAAATTTCCTAGAGAGAGAGTCCAAATCCCTAATAAAACTTGAAGGAGCAACCTATAACATACAATTGTAATTGGGAAGAGCTTGCACCACCAACTTTAGAAGAAACACCCAACCCACAAAGGATAACCACCTGTGAGTCCAATGGTTCACTTTCACATGAAACTTGTCTAAAATATTCTACCAATAACCCTTAGGCAAGGAACCAATGGAAAGAGGAATGCCAAGATAGGTAAAAGGTAACTTCCCAATCTAAAATCTAAGGATACAGGCTATCCATCATTGAATAGGAATGAGAGTGTTAAAGAAGAAAATAGAGGATTTACCTTCATTAATTTGTTGATCTAAAACTATGAGGTAAACATCCAAAACCTTGTGGAAATTGTAGACACTTAAAAATGTCCTGAATGATACTACACACTTGAAGAGTCTAATATACTAACATCGTTTCATCCTAAATTTCATCCTCTTTTTGTCTGTTTGATTAAATAAACCTAATTATTTAATTAAATGTATCATTTTGCATCTATTAATCTAATTGACCTAATTGAGTTAATTCGCCCCCTCTCACACTAACATTTCACCTCGTTTAATTAAATAATGTAAATTATTTAATTTAAACAATAATTCCTCTTATTTAATTAAATAACCCTAAGCTATTTATTAAATATCATATTTTGCATCCCTTTTTCATTAATTAAATCAATAATTTAATTAAAATCATATTATTCTCCATCTTGCACATTCAAATTTAGTTTTAATTAACTAAATTGCTAAATTCCCTCCATCCACTTGCATAGGGAATATTCCAAAGGAATATTCTCCTATTTGGCTCCAAAATGGAATGATTTCTTTCAAAAAAGATTTGTAACAAACTTTCAAAGTTGTTACAAAGTGTGTTTGTTTGAATCATTCTTATCCCTTTATCTTTCCTTGATCCATGTGAACATTCATTCTCATCCATTGATGAGAATCCTTGATCCATGTTTCATCTTTCTTTCATTATTGAACATTGATAGATCAAATCAATCTGAGCCCTTGATTTTTCATTTGCTTTCCTATAAATACATCACTATTTGGAGAGAAATGGATCCATCTTTTGATAGAAAATTTATGCTATTGAAATTCATGTTCACTTGCATCCATATTTCATATTTGATAGCATTTTAGATTAAAGTTTCATCCATTTAGCTTAAGCATCCATTAATGGATTCCATGGTAACTTAGCTTGCATCCATTTTAGCATATTTTGAATCTATGGCTTGCATCTTTGAAATTTGTTTACATATAGCATAGATCACATCCGTTTTATCAAGCATTCAAGCATTTAGCAATCATCTCAACAAGTTAAACTTGTGTTATATCATGTTTCTTTCATATCTCATAGATTTCATTAGTTTTCTTCAATAAAACTAATTGAAACAAGCTCATATTATCTAGGGGATTGGGAAAGGGTCACCATTCCACATCAATGTGACACCCCCCCCAATACAATAAGATTTGAGGTCTTAGAATAGATTTCTTTTACGTTTCATGTTTATATCATGTTAGTTTAATGGTTTCTTGTTCTTTGGAATTTCTATTATCTTATTTGGATCATTGCTTATGGGATTAAATAGGCTTTAAATTCATCTAGATATAGCATATTTACTTCACACTATGACATTGGTCACATTCTAGTGCTAGAAAGAGGGCTTTACTGATCAAATCTGATGATTTTCTCTTTAGATTCCCATTTTCTTGTGTTTGTAGATATAGCGATGCTATTCATGGATTGAACAATGCATCTCAAATGCGTCACTATACAACAACGTACTTTGGTTTAAACACAATGCCGTGTGATTTAATTTCATCACTGTATATTTTAAATAGCGATGCTAACATGATTTTTACAAACAACATAAATTTCATTATAGCGATGCATCCATTATCACAACGCATTTGATGTCACTATTTTACTACATAGCAATGCACACGATTTTCACCAGAGATGCATTTATGATATGGCGACACATTTGACAAAATTCAGTGATGTAATTGATTTCAACGACAATTGATTTCATTGACACTTTTTTACTTGTAAACAAAATAGAGACCTAATTTTGATATATGCTTTAAATTTTTGGTTTTATGTGCTCTCTAACATGTCACTTACGTCTAGTTTTTGTTTTTAAGGCTAACTAGTTTCAAATATTTGAACAATAAAACTTGAAAGCATACTATCATTTGACCATGCATTGTAAAAAAGTGTTTTTACACTTATGGGGCAATTATAACCCATTATATGATGCTTCACCTTATGCTTTAGGACCAACTAAACTTCCATTGGGTTTAAAATTAACTTTAAAAGTTGGTTAAAATTGGACCCACACATCCTCATTTTTCTATATCATTTAAAATTGAATAAAACAATCAAACACTTCCATTTGGTGCTTAAAATGAACTCATTGTGCTTTTCAAGGTTAAAATGAATGATTGTTTTCTTTGCTTGTGTGTACATATAGTGTGTATCCTCTCCCCTCATTCCTTTTTTGGGTGATCTTGGGTGATGAAAAGCATCTTGAGTTTCACATATTGTTTTACCTTTAGAGGGCTTGCCTCTCGATTCGTCAGAGGGAATGGCCCAAGCGATACTTTCATTTCGGTACACTTTATAAATAATTGGTGTGATGAAACTCATTAACCACCTAGTGCGGATTTTCTATGCTGGCGAAAGTCTCCCTTAGTACATGTGAGATATGTAAAAACCCTTATATATTTCTAAGGGCTTGAAGGCCTCTCAATTGAGTGAAACCTCACATGTATAGACACAAGGTTATCCTGAAAATTCTATAATTAAGAAACTTGTTTATAGTGGAAACTAGTCCATCCAAAGAGTTTATCAAAGTAGTACATTGGAATTTATTTCCAAGAAGTTACTTGCCATGTCCGATTTTTGTTAAAGTGTAGAGGTTAATACTTCATTCTTAACATACCTCTACACTCTTTCCTCAATTGCATGTGAAATCGTCTCTTCTACTACAAAGACCATGAGGCAAGCCTACAAAGAAAAATGTACCACTTGAGCTAGAAATACTATTTCTTGTGAGTCAAATTAATGAATTTCTTAGTTCCAAAACATTGAACAATCATCAAAATTCTAACCCTTTGAAAAGTGTGAATACCTTTGAAGAGTTTGATATTAATGTTTGTCCTTAAGGATTTTATCCCTAGAGGATTCTAAATATTTGGACTCATATCTTAATTCACACTCTTCAAAGTCAACTTAGGGAAATTATGGCCTTAGCTTCTTGCTTTTCACATAATGGACTTTGTGGAATAAAGGTTGCTTAGACATAGACACTTAGTTTGAAACTTAAGCAAGACAAGTGAATGTGGTAAAAGCAAGTCATTAATCAAAATTAAATCACAATTGAACCCCAAACATGTGCTTGTCTTCATGATCTCTTGCAAGACCAAAATACTTAAGCAAAGATCCACATTCCATTTTTTCAAAAATAGACATCATAGTTCAAGATATATCAAAAAATACATATTGAAAAACTAACGCAACCAATACAGATTTATAAGGAATTTTTATGTATGCCCCTTGAGGAACGAACCAGATTTACATATCCAATATGGGCCTAGCATTTAAATCAACATTGATCTTTTGCGTTTGAGTTACTCATAGGGTAAATCATTTTTTCTCACTACCGATTCAAACTTGATAATGCTTCCAATTTCCAAAAATACTAAGAACCACAGGATAAACCACCCTGGTACAATGAAAAGGGATCTTTGTGACTTTCATAAAATCAAAGGACACAAAACATTGAACTGTATGAAATTGAAGAACATCATCCAAGACCTTATCGAGAATGGAGACATATCTATTGATGTACACCCAGTAACTAGGACCTCAAGATATACAAGAACCCTATGCTAGATCACATCAAAGGGAACAACAATGGAAAAGGGAATAATTACACTAATGTGCAACATGTCTATTCCAATGTGGTCGCCTCTTGTGACAATGTTGTAACATTCGTTACCATCAATGGACCTAGTGTGGAGTGTGGAGTCACCACACGATGTGGCAAGGTTACCATCCAAAGAGCCTCATCTCAACCAAGGGCACAACCTACATTGCCAACATCCAACCCTAGCAAATACAATCTCCTAGATCAACTAAAGAAGACCCCCACATAGATCTCTATTCTAGAACTATTGAGGCTATCCCCCACACATAGGGAGATATTAGAAAAGGCTTTATCCACTTCCTCTATTCCTAAGAATATTGATATAGAGAAGTTTCAAGCTATGGTAGGGCATATATCACTACCCCTCATCTTCTCACCTTTTTAGAACAAGACCTACCAACACATCCATCTCACAATCATGCCTTACATCTTGAGATAATTGTTCATAATAATAAGGCTAAAAGATTCTTAGTAGATGGAGGGGATGGTCTCAACATTTGTACCCTTTAGTTGGTCAAGAACTTGGGTTATTCAAAGGACTCTATTGAGAAAACAATGAGTACAACCATAAGGGAATATGACAATCAAGAAAGAGTGTCACAAGGCATTATCATACTAACTATTCAAGTGGGGCCCATCATTGTTGAGACTACATGCCAAGTAATAGACCTTGATCTCCCCTACAACATCCTACTTGGTCAACTATGGATTCATGTCATGCAAGCAGTAGCTTCCATATACCACCAATGCGTCAAGTTTCCTTTTGAGGATAAGGAAGTTACTATCCATGGAGATCTTGAGCCTTTCTACTATTGCAAGAACCTTGAGGCTAAGTTATACAAGATCCCCCAAATACCAAAGAATGATGAAGGCCTACATCCTCATCCTCATTTGTTGACCCATCCTCCCTTGCACCCACATTGGAATCCAAAACACCCATTGTGCAGAATATCCCCAACATAAAAGTAGTAATCAAGGATGATGGCTATGGAGATTATAAACTAAAGGACACTTTTATGTTGGGTGAGTTACCTCTTTCCCCAAATCTCATGGGAAGACCACACTATCAACAAAGTGAATGAAACATTAAAACTTGTATCTACCACCTTCACCAAGTGGGGGGATTGAACAAAGAGGATGTCAATGAGGAAGATATATCTAAACTACTCTATCAATATGATTGACCTGTGCCTGTTTTTCCCATGGAAGAGGATAATAAAGGTTTGCAACTAATGATGGGATAAAATGATAATGGTTTGCTAGAACCCATCATTCCTAAGAGATGTCTGAAGAATCTTGGATTAGGATGTACTACTAGTAAGGTGCACATTCTTAGCAAGGGTACTTCTTTTAAATGGGTTGAAGCTTCCTCTTGGCTACCAACATCGTGAGATACTACCCTAGATGATTTCCCCCTCGATGTTGCTGACCTATTTGAGAATAACTCTCTCTTTATGATACCAACAAAGAAATCTTTCACCCCAAGTGACCAAACCATTTAATTATGCCTAGTATACCCCCAACTCATCAATTGGGACCAATGAGGATCACCGATTCTAGATATATTCAAAAATGATAAAGCAATATTATAATTCATGGGACTTTGCGATAACTTACCATGTGGTGATAAAGAAGAAAGATTTGATATAGAGCTAGACACACAAGCATACTATGGGGAGACGATTAAATCCTTCAGTCACAAAATTGATGACATGAGAATAACATGTATATCTTTAAGTGAAAAACACACCGTGGCACTTTCAAATTCTAAAATGGTAAAGAAGAAAGGATGCATCTGAAGGTGAAAACCTCTTTGAGGTGCTCAGGATGACGGATTCAATCTCCTCCTTAGTGTAATGCATCCAAAAAATTCAGTAGTGCTAGCAGAGAAGGCTACCCCAGTGAATGGAGGAATAGAAGAAGCACCCAAGATAACTTTCTATGTCGAATCCTTGTTGGATGAAGAACATAAAAACCTAGCATCATTCTTGAAAGAGAGAAGAAAAAAAATTCCATGGTCATACAAAGATATGCTAGGGCTCAATCCAAAATTGGTTTTGCATCATTTAACATTCTATCCTAAAGCCAAACCAATCAAACAAAATAGAAAATGCACCCTCAAATTGCATCATTAGTTAAACTAGAGTTACAAAACTCCTTGACATTGGATTTATCTACCTGATTCATGATCTTAGGTGATACCCTATACCGTAGAATCATCGAGGGGACATTACTACAATTTATTAACCAAGAGGAATCCTTGACCACCTTAACAAAAGTACATGAAGGAATTTGTGGTTCCAGTTCTAGTGGAATAACCTTATCTAAGAAACTGTTGAGGACATGGTACTACTAGCCAACCATGGAAATAGAATCTCATCAGTATGTGTAGAAGTGTGTCCAATGTCAACAACATGGAGATCTTATCCATGCTCCAACTTAGGAGTTACAACCAATGGTCACACCTTGGCATTTCTTGTAGTGGGGGCTTGAACTCATAGGAAAGATCACTCCCACCTCACCAAATGTCCACAAGTTCATCATAACAACCACTAATTACTTTACCAAGTGGGTGAAAGCCATGCCTATGATTTATATAATAGGGAAGTCAATCTCCAAGTTTATCCTAAATTACCTTATATGTCGCTATGGTGTTTCACAAGCCCTTATCTCAGATAATAGATCATCCTTCAAAAATTAGGATGTAAGAGAGCTATGCCAACAATTTAACATCCAACATTGGTTCTCTACCTTGTATTATCCCCAAGGCAGTTTTTAAGCCGAGGCTACAAAGAAGACCATTCTAAAGATCCTAAAGAAAACGGTCAATGAAGCTAGTCGTGACTAGAATCTATTGTTAAATCCCTCCCTATGGACCTATAGAACTAGTATCCACACACCTTCATGTGCAACCCCTTTCTCCTTGGTCTATGGGTCATAAGCTATCCCACCTATTGAGGTCAAGCTTCCTTCATTGTGAGTGTCACTGCTGAATCTGATCAACGATGAAGAATATTGGGTGATTCTCGGGTTGAATGAGTTAGAATTCTTGGATGAGCATCATCTTGACACCCTTAATAACTTGCAAGTATATCAAAACCAACTGAAACGAAGCTATAACAAGAAGATAAAATGTTAGTATTTTCAGGGAGGAGATCTTGTCCTAAAGAAGAATCAAAGAATGTTCTAGATCAGGACAGTAAAAGAAATTCTAAGCCTAATTGGTTGGGCCCATTCATTGTCACAACAAGCTATGGATCAGGAGCTTACCAATAATCAATGCCAAAAGGTGAACCCTTGTAAGAGCCAATCAATAGTCTACATATCAAAAAGTTTTATGTCTAGGTTTGAAGGGTGCAAATCTCAAAAAATCAAAAAAATAAGAAAAAGGATTGAAAAAAATCCTCCTCTAGTGAAAACCACTTCGGTGGTGCTTTGGGTAGGTACCTTGGTGAAAACCTAGCAAACAAAGTATCTTGCAGCAAACAAAGCACCCATCTATCTTTGGCTATTTAGCTTATCATTCTTGTGCATTGCATTCATCCATCGTGATCATTCAACCTATTTATTCCATCACCCATCCACGCTTTTGTATCATGGCTTGATATTGCAGTATCATATTCCCTTAGTATTACTTCCTCGCATTCCTAAGGTTAGTTTGTCCTTCCTATATCAAGGTAGTCTATAACATCATGTTGGGGGAAATTTGTTATGCTCATATTAATTTGGGTTCTTGTACATCTTGAGGTTATTGGAAATATCATCAAAAATCCCAAAAAAATTTATAAAATATCATCAAAATCCAAAAACACTTGCAAAATACAAAATATCAAAAATCTGTGACAACCAAAAATCTAAAACATTAGTAAAAAATTATAAAGTCAAAATTCAAAAACATTCAAAATACATAAAATTCCCCAAACATGTCAAACATCAAAAAATAAAAAAATAGTACCATGCTTCAAACTATGTTGTCTCTGAAGCTCAAACATGAGCAAGGCCATCATTGATGCCCTTGAGACCCCTAGGATAGTCTTTTTAGGTTAGGTTAACAAACATCATAATAAACCGGACAATCTTCTCATTGTCCTTATCTCATCAACAATAAGTCAAGTCAATCAAATTACATGGTCTTTGCGTGTATAACGTAGGAAAGGTTTATCTTTGATCAGCCCTCGAGGCCCCTAAGATAGTCTTTTAGGTTAGGTTCTTGGTCGAATCTTGGAAACCCCAAAACATTTGAAAAATCAAAACTCAAAAACTTGGAAATGGAAACCTAAAACATTGAAAAAAATTTCAAAAACTCTAAAACAAACTTCAAATAATTGAAAACCTAAAATGACTATATAAACATAAAAAACCAAAAACAATCTCAAAACATTTAAAAAATACAAAAAATATTGAAATATTCCAAAAAATTCCAAAAATCATCCATCTCGCTTTGCTTTCAATTCTACACACAACATTCATCCATAATAAATCATTCATCATCTTTAAACTTTGGTAAAACAAAACAAGGGTCAAAAATTTGTAAAGTGAGAACCTCAAGTCAAAAAATCTAAAGTCTAGATTATAGGTAAATGAGTCAGTAGCATTTATATCAATGGCATATCAAACACTTAGTCTTAGTTAAAACATCTGATAAACATGTCCTCAGATGTATCCTTCCTACAATGGGCATCAATATCATAAATCACCTTAGCTATGTTACATTGGAAAGATATATAGATATTAATGACTATTTCTTGTTGATCTTTTCTTATGATTTATCTTATTTACCCATTTTGATGACCTCTTGATGATGTCTCAACAATTTAAAGAGAAAGGAATGGGCATCGATCGTTATCTTTCATTTATTGTGCTTGTGGGTATTCTTGTAAAATAATCTT
>VDFB02000363.1:73599873-73814815 GCA_007258455.2 Sequoia sempervirens
GTATATATATATATGTATATATATGCGTAGACATATATATATATATATGCATACTTTATTATATGTGAGCTATGAGGATACATAAGAGTATCCGTATATTTAATGATACAATTCTTTTTACCTATGAATTATGTATATTTATATATATAATATATATACTTATATACATAATAAATACCAATGCATATATATATATATAAAGTAATATTTTATTTAGGTGTTGAATTATCTTATAAGCGCATTGTACTATAAACTTAGCTTATGCTAAGAATAGCGCTTTGCATATTTATGTGGAAATAAAGCTAAAGTTGGCAGCACATGAATATTGCATATTTATGTGGAAATAAAGCTAAAGTTGGCAGCACATGAATATAAATTGGAATGATGATTTAAACATTTTAAAGTGTTGTGATAAAATGTAGATAGTGCTATGTATAAAGTGCTTAGGATATCATTGTCTACCAACGTGTAAACTTAAGTTACCATGACTTTGTCAAACAAGTAATATTAATAACCATGCATTGTATCTATGTCAACCAAGTCAATGGGTAAACATTGACCTATATTTTATGGAATGGATGAAAGAATGTGACACCAACTGATAATAGTATGAAATTGAATAGAAGTCTATTACTCTTTATGAATTTCCAAAATTTCCAACCTTTTGTAAAATGTAGATTTGGTCAAGCACTCAGTCATGCTAAGTAGACCTATAGGGGGTAGAAACCTTACATTTCTGATTACCTTTCTTGTTGTTCTTGAGAAGTACAACTCATTCTCCTTGGTTGCATATGTGTTTTCTCTACAACAAATGTAGCTGCCACCTTTTGTTTACTTTGTTGAGTCGAATCATTGGAGTTGAGAAGTGTTAATTCTCATGCCCTATTTCTAGATTTTGGTTGTTGATTTTTATGTATAAATAGAGGAGTTATCTACCACATTTGGAAATATCATATTGCTGCAATCTTTCTATGAGTTTTCTAAGTTATAGTATTCCAATTTTCTGATTTGTGAGTGAGTTATTTTGAGTGAATTTGAGAGGAAGTCTTCGGTGAAGTGGAGAAAAGCTACTTGGGAGTTGTTTGCTAAGGCTTGAAGGTTGTGTTGGGAATTTGATTAATTGGAGCATGAAAAAAATAGGCATGTTGATTCCTACTCTTTTATACTTGAATGAATGTTTTTGAAAAGATTGTGTGACTTTGTTTGAATTGTTTGGGAAAAATAGATTGGTTGCTTATTAGGGAAAGGTTATTAGTTTTATTTTATAGAAGTGGAAGAAAGATTATTGAATTTTGTATATAGAACTATTTTACTTGATGTGTTTGTACATATTCCATATTAAGGAATGGGTGGACATAGGGGGGTATTAAATACTACGTAAGGGATATATCTTATGTAGATAGTGGAAACTAGATGATTTATAGAGACACTTAGATTACTTCAAAGACGAGTTAGATGAATAAAGAGGTAATAGGTTATTCTTGGGGTTATGAAAATCCAATGAAGGGGATATCCTATGCATAGATTATGAATGGTCATTATAAATCAAGCTAGGAAAGTGGATGAATTATTGATGTCTCTTGGAAGAGAGAATGAAATACTTTGGCCAAAGTAGTGTAAGTTGCCACTGTTTACATTGTCAGTCATTGTGATCCAGAATTACATTCTACGTTGAGGTATGCCATATATGTATGGGTTGTAGCCACTATGGGACAAAATCTAGGTATGTAGGACACAACACCAAGCTCAAAAAGGGTCAATATTTATTATGAGGCTACCAAACCAAACTCTTTGTCGAATGGTAGGGCCATCTATCAATTTGATAGTTGTGTGGGGGACCACAATTAGTCCATGGTTGGTTAAAAAGCACTTGAGTGATGCTTCTCCTCATCAGCAGGTGACCAAGATTTGGATGGAGATTTCTAGGACTATTTGATTATATTGCCAGTAAACTCTATGAAGCCATGATTGTGTATTTGTATCCATTATGATGGAAGAATTGTAAAAGAGAAAAGATATCATGTTATCATATTCTATGAAATATTTACTTTGGAAAGTTGTAATAATTTGTTATAATGAAATGGAAGTTTTGAAAGAATATATATTTCAAATGTGCATGCTATCTTTATAGTTTTGAAAATATTTTTTTTTAGCTTAAGATGCGTGATCTATTTGCTTGAGGTTAAAACTTAGGAAAGTTACAATGTAGAGCAATGGGCATGTTACACGTGGTATTAGAGCTACCAAGTTCAGCTCTAGAACCTATGTGCTCACTATTTTTTCCCTTCCAACATTATGAGTCTAATGTTCAAAAAATTCTTGTGTCAAGATGGTTCATCTCAAGTTAACTGCAAGAAAGTCAGTGATAAGAAATGAGAGCTACCTATAGACTAAGAAGGAAAAATAAGCCCTTTGTTCATACCATAGAGGGAACCAACTATGACAACACCATTTGGTTAAGTGATACGAGACAATCAGTCACACTCTATCATAGATTAATGTCATAACCCAATTTTTATTGCATTTAAATTATAATATGATAAATTGAATTATTGAGGAAATTCAATATGTTGAATGAAATTTTTGATATTTTTGAAATATTTGAAAGAAGTTGACCGTCTTTTGACCATGTGATCTTATGAACTATATCATACTTTATCATGATTGAATGTTACTGACATGAAATGTGTAAGTGAAAGTGTGTGCAACTGTAGGGTAATAGGTTGAAGTATGAGAACACGGTTGAATTAGGATCGTTTAGCCTGATTGAACGATAAGCATGATGGAATTTGGATGCACAAACCACAAAACAACGTGATAGATTGCATTTAAAATTTCATATAGAAAATTATATTGACTTGATTCAAAATGATTTAATGTTTGAAAATAATAGGCTTGTGGAATGTTATACATGTGACTTCTTATTCAATTGTTTATTCTGATCATATGTTTTCAAAATTAAAAAGAGAATGATAGCATGATTAAACATATTTATATGCAATTAAAAAGGCATGCTGGAAGGATAAGAAAACTACTTCTTTTGAAAACAATTATTCGAATAAAATAAAATTTTATTCGTTGCTTGGTAGTGATTGAATACTATACTATTATAAAAGTAAAATAGAGATAAATAAATAAATATGTATATGTATAAATAAATACATATATACTTATATATAAATATACATATACATATTCCTTATAAAGCTCAAATATAGGATCAAAATTATCAAGATTCAAATAATATTTAAATTAAGACATAATGAAATAGTGGTCTGCATTCGAATTTAAGGCCAAAATTTTAAAATTTGAATAGTGGGGTGGCCAAATTAATGTCAATTATGAATGAAACAACCCCATAATGTTGCAAATAGGTAAGGAAAAGATGTATTTTCCATTTTGGTAGCACAAAATACTAGGAAGAAATTGGTAGGGGGTCTAGCAGTGGCAACAAGAAATCAGGAAAAGCAAGCTAGTGAATTGAATAATTTGGAAAAGAGGGAAAAATCTGAGAAAAGCCACGAAAAAAGGTAAAAATTGTTGTTTGATGTTGTTTATGCTTGAATTTTAAATTCAAAACTATTTGAAACTTTCATTTCCATTGCTTTTTGTTGATTTAATTTGAGTTGATGGAAAAATATTAGATGCCCATTTTTTGCAAGTGTATTATGCTTTGCGACCAGGGCGTTTTGATTTGAGATCGACCATTTTCTGGAAATTTTTTGTGAGGGCCTTATCGGCCAATGTTTGCATGCACCATATCTTTTCATATTCTTTCTATAGGTATGATAGCCGAACTAGGTTAAGCACTATATGATTTATTTGTTTCACCTCTTTCATCCATTACATGGTTAATCAGATCGATGATTTCAAAAGCTTGAATTATTTTTTTGTATTAAATGATTTAAAAATCGTATTATTTTCCTTCAAGGGAAACAACTATATTTCTATTGTAATATTTCACTTTTGTTGTTCTTCCTGTCAGATAGGCCGAATAGGTATGTCGCTCGAAATGGGTGAGAAGGGTGTAAAAATCATTCATAGAATGATGTATATGTATATGTCACTATTACTTTTGCATGTCACCTCGTTCACCTCGAACGATGGAGGAACAATTATATCATCCCATTTATTTATGTGGGCATCAATTTTTAAGATCGATTACATTATACCATTTGTACACAAATTTAATCATTCAACCAAATGATCCTCATTTCATTTTTTGCATACATGTGAAGCTCGCATATGTTGTTTACACCAATCCATTTTGCATGCACATATAATTCCCAAAACGATGCTTGAATCGTTCCATAGAACGATCACTATGAATGTGTCTTACCAACTAGTTGTTGACAATGTAAGCCGATAATCAACATTCTTCATGGTTCAACTAATGATAATGTTTATGATAAACCAAACTATCATTTGACTATTAGCCATTTTTAAAATGAAAGTAGCTTGAACTTATATCCATAATAGTCACCAATAGAAGCATGACTCTTTCTTAACCAAAAATAGTAAAATAAATGTTTCAACTTTGTATGTGATTAGAAATGGCAAGCATGTCATTCGATTCCTTGTTTGCACAAAAAGGACACTAGTACTTTTGAGATATTTGTATGACTAGAATGATGGAACATTGATCATTTACATGATATATTGGTTAACTTGAAATTGTTAATGAGACATATTGGCACAGTAACTTGTAAAACTCTACAAACAACTTTGTTTTGATACAAACAACATTGTTTTGATACAAACAACATTGTTTTGATACAAACAACACATCAATATGTAAAAATTGTTCAAACAGATCTATTCTTATTTCTTTGAAAAAGGAAAATTTACATCTTGTATCATTGTTAGATGATATGACAATTTGTAGCATTATTTTGAATGAAAGAAATATGTTATAATGGTTTTACTTTAGAATGTATGCACAAATATATTAACTTAAGTTGGCACATATATGTGTATGCACATAGACCTTCATCTACGTACATACACATACTTGCACGACATACCTTCTTTTGTTACTTATTTAATTCATTTTTGATGAATACTGAATTTCGTTGAATGTATCATGTGATGTGTGTATGAATTGAATGGATAATGTATTGAGAAGTTCCATTTGAATTGTTTTTCTGATTTATTTAAGTTGAGGAACTAAGTAAATTGAATTACTTTTTCATAGATATGTGTGTAAGAATATTCTCTTGTTGAGTAGAACAAAAACACGTAAGTAGACTAGAGCACCTCAGGGTAGATGTTTCTAGAGGGTATATAGTTGCTAAGGAATAAATTGTGTTGTTGAAAGTTACCTTCTAGGATGGGTGACAAAATGGAGTTTAGAGAGTATAGGTTTTGGCTTTATCCAAAACCTATCTTTTGTTGTTGCAACTAAATTTTAATGCTTCGCCAAGTAATTATCCCATTATGTATGTATGGACTTTGTGATAACACTCTCTTATATTCCTAACATAGATCTTGCATTTTTCTAATCATAGATAGAGATGCATGTTGATGTTTGGGCACACACCAAATCCCACCTTGCATATTGTTCTCTTGCTAAAATTTTCATGCAGGTTTGGGCATTTTTCAAGTAGGAAGAATTTTGGGGAAGTGTAAGCTTCATGGTTGGGTGGTAAAGTGCTTCAACCATGTTCTCGTCCACTAGTAGAGGCCAGTGTCAAGAAGAAACCTTGGATGTTTTCATGATTATCATGGACTATGATGTAACCTTGATGCAAAATTGTATATTGTATTGACTTTGTGGCCCAATGATCCAAGTCAACTTGGATATTGTAATTGACATTTGGAAATGAATACATATTATTATGGCTCTTATTTTAATTAGACATGTGTTGCTATGATTGAAAATAGCTGCTAAGTTATGTCTTTTTAAAATTAAATATTCATAATGTCATTTGCAATAATATAATTAAGTAATAATTAGAATGGGTTATTACAATTAGTCAGGAGAAAAGAAGGATGAGATATGAAGGTAATTTCAACAACTTACCATTTGTTTCTCCAACCAGATCAAACTCATTATCTCTTTCTAGGGATATGCCCTCATAATGTAGTGCTAGTCTTGCGTTGATATTTAGAAACCCTCGAGTAGTACTTATGGTTGAAGTAATTTTTATAGCCTCAAGTGGAAAATAGAAGGGATACAATCCCCAAAATTATGTATCAGAAGATAAATATGAAGGTTACTATCCTTTTTGGGAGGAGAAGAGAAAATTAGAGATGAGAAAAAATATGAGGGGTATACCCCATTGAGCTATGTGTCTAAGAGTGTCCAATGGATACTATCCTCTTGAATATTTGAATAGTCATTTTGTGTAAAATAAAGGATATTGAAATCCTTATGAATAAATAAAAAGGCTATGTTTTTCTTTAAAAATGTATGCAATGGAACTTTGCATGTTTATTTGTTCTCTTGAAATGTTTTCCTATGCATTTAGTATACCATGATAAGATCTAATTTAAGGTAAACCTCTAGGTATAACATTACTTAAGATAATGGTTAGGACAATAACTAATCATGGATGGAGTCAAGAAGTAGGACAAGGTCCAAAAAATTCTAAAGCAAAGTTGGATCAACTTTTGGAAATCATGGATGAGACTAATGCAAGGATAGGGAATATTGAGCAAGAAGTAAAGGGAAAATAAATAATGGAAGAAGAAGTTCCACTCAATGAAGAAGATGAAGAAATTCCCAACAATGAGGAAGAATGGGAAGATTCTAGAAATCACACTAAATCTAGGGATCAAGAAAGTGAAGAAACTCAATCATATTTTGAGGGAACTAGGAGAAAGCGAGTAACAACTAAATTGTCTAGGGATACGAAAAAAATTGGACCACCTACATTCAAATGAAGCACCAACGGAGAAGAAGTGAGGGCTTGGTTAATTCAAATGGAAAATTACTTTGAGATACAAAACTATTTAGAAGTTATCAAAGTTGTATGGGGAGAATTCCAGTTAATAGGAGAAGCCTCTAACTAGTGGATGAACAAGAAGATGGAACTTGGAATCAATTATTTAAAACTAACTTGAAATGAGTTTGTCAATATTTTTTGAAAGAGATGGTTACCCCAATTCTTTTTCGATCAAAATATCATTGACTTTCAAAAACTCAAACAAAGAGAAATGTCTGTAAATGAATATTGGGAGAAATTCACTCATCTCTTGAGGTATGTACCCATGTACTAAAAAGATGAGAAATTTCATATTAGAAAGTTTACTATGTGACTAAATGGCCAAATAGGTGGAGAGGTGGATGTACATGGACCAACCACTATGGACCTAGTATATGAAAACGAAATTAAGCAAGAGCAAAAACTCAAATCCATCATAGTCTATAGGCAGAAGAAGAATAGAAATAAGAATGGAGGACCTCAATTTGTACAAGCTCCCAAGAAGTTTAGTGAGGGGAAAGAATTCAGAGGCAAGTGCATAAAGGATCCCACAATAATTAGAGTGATAAAAGGAATATCGTCAAGGAAACAACTTCAACAACTACAACAATGGAAACTACAACAAAGCTGGAGGGAATGGAGGTAACTTTGATAGACCAACAAAGATAATAGGACTAGTAAAAGGATGCTATACCTGTGGTGGGGATCATTATGCTAGTCAATTTCCTAACAAACCAACTAGTTTGCAACCACATGGTAATCCACTTCCTCCTCAATGGGTTTTGTTTCAACAAAAGATCCATATAGCAGTGGATAATTGACAAGGTGAATACAAAATCACCTCAGTGGAAACTCCAAGTACTTTATTTGGTTTACCTATTTCCATACTTATAGATACTAGAGCCACAAGAAATTTGTTTCACCTAGAGTAGCAAATAAAATTTCTAGAAATTCTAATTTAATGTAGAAATCTTAGGTTTTAGAATATGAAAACTAAGCAAGAGCAACGATGAACCAATGTTTATTTGAGGCAAGAGTTGAACTTCCAAGTTTCACAATGGAAGTAAAATTATTCATAGCACCCTTAGGGTTCTATGATGTCATCTTAGGTATGAAATGGTTATGGAAGCATAAATCTAAGGTTAATTTCCATGCTAAAACCATAGAATGTCTAAATGATCTAGGTAATCTAGTGTCTTTTCAAGGAACTCCTAGAGAAGTAAAATTGCAACAAATTCTGGTTGTGCAAATGTAGAGTGAAAAAGAAAGGATGCCACATTTCTGTAGTCAAAATGGATAAATTATTATAATTCAAGGAAGTCACTCCTCAAGATAAAGTCATGAATGGTGTTATGCAAGAAGCTAAAGAAGGAGAAGTGGTGGATTCTGGAGCAACAGATATGGAGAGGTATCCAATCTTACAAAAAATTATGGATGTCTTTCTAGAAGAACTACCTGGACTGCATCCCAAAAGAGTATTTGATTTCTCCATTGATCTTGTATTAGGATCGGAACCTATACCTAAAGTACCCTATAGGATGACTACAATGGAATTAATGGAGCTTAAGGCACAATTGGAAGAATTGCTATCCAAAGGATTAATAAGACCTAGTGTTTCACCTTGGGGAGCACTAGTGATCTTTGTAAAGAAGGATGGTACACAATGTGTATGCATAGATTATCAGATGCTTAATAAAGCTACAATAAAGAACAAGTACCCATTACTGCATATCAATGATATTTTCGATCACATGCGAGGAGCGGAAATGTTTTCAAAGATTGATCTGCAATCCGGTTATCAACAACTAAGGATCAAAGATGAATACAATTTCAAAACTACTTTTAGGACTAGATATAGTCATTATGAGTTCATAGTCCTACCCTTTGGGCTTATGAATGCACCTATAGTATTTGTGAACCTAATGAATAACGTATTTAGAGACTGCTTGGATAGGTTTGCATTAGTGTTCCTGGATGATATCTTAATCTATTCCAAGAATGAGGAGGAGCATTGTAGACATTTAGAGAGTTCTCCAATAGTCAAGAGAGCACAAGTTGTTGGCAGCTAATCAACACTCCCCTCGAGATTCGTGACATGGACTAACTACCTCCCATGGATCCATTAATGCTAGTGGTTGTATCAAGCATAATCAAGTCAAATTTTTGGTGCAATGAAAACTGTGTGGCCAACAATTGGTATCAAAGCCAAAGGTGTCAGGTTTGAATCCCTTCCGATAATGTTGAGGGGGAAATAGTTGGTAGCTAGTCAGTGCTCCCCTTGGGATTTGTGACATGGACTAACCGCCTCCTATGGTTCCATTAACTTTGGTAGTTGTATTAGGCATTATCAAGTCGACCTTTTGGTGCAATGAAAAATGTGGAGCCAACACAAGCTATATGGAAAACTCTCTAAATGTACATCCTTTTAGAAGGAATTACAGTGCCTAGGTCATGTAATTTCAGAGATAGGGATTGCTATTGATCCAACTAAGATAAAGGCTGTGCTTGAGTGGCCAGTTCCCAAAAGTGTACCAAAGGTTAGAAGTTTTATGGGTTTGCTTGGTTATTATAGGAAGTTTGTTGCAAAATTTTCTAGGATATCCTTTCCTTAATTACTTCATTACAAAGGAGGGTAAGAAATTTGAATGGTTAGAAAAGTGTCAAGAAAATTTTGATCTACTCAGAGAGAAATTGACTACTGCACCAATATTGAAGGTACGTGATCTAAAAGGAAATTTTACTGTCATTATGGATGCATCAAGTGAAGGATTAAGAGGAGTTTTGATACAAGAAGGGAAAGTTATTGCACATGAATCAAGAAATTTGAAGCCCTACGAAAAAAATTATGCATTACATGATTTGGAGTTAGCGGCAGTTGTTCATGCACTATAGATGTGGCGATATTTCCTAATGGGAAAGCCTTTTGAACTAAAGACTAGTCACCATGATCTAAAGTATTTATTTACCCAACCCAATCTGAATGCATGACAAAGAAGGTGGTTGGAGATAATAGTAGACTATGAATTCAACATCAGTTACATCAAAGGAAAAGAGAATTGTATTGTTGATGCCCTAAGTTGAAGAAGGCATATCGCCTCTATGACAACGATCCAAACTAACTTCAAGGGATAAGTGTTGTAAAATTCCTTGAGTGAGAATTTTATAAGAAGTTAAGCAAGCACTTGCAGATAATCCTCAAGATACTAGATATGAAGGTTTTCACTTTGAACCAAATGGATTATTAATGTTTAAAGGAAGAATATGTGTACCTAATTCAAAGGAGTTAAGAAACAAGGTGTGGGAAGAAGTTCACAATGCATCATATTATGGACATCTTGGTGTGTTGAAGATGTTGGCATATGTTAAGTCATATTTTTGGAAGGGTATGAAGGGAGATGTTGCAAAATGCTTAGAATTTCAAAGGGTAAAAGAAAAAAATCATCACCTTGTAGGTCTCTTATATCCTCATGATATACCCAAAAGCAAATGGCAAGTCATTAGTATGGACTTTGTGCAAGGACTACCTATGTCAAGGAATAAGCACAATGCTATTCTAGTGGTGGTAGATAAGTTAAACAAGGTAACACATTTTATATTGGGAAATATAACTAATGGAGCTCTGGTCATAGCTTGAAAATTTATTCAAGAGGTGTTTAGCTTGCAAAAAAATCCTAAAAAGATCATATCAAATAGGGATGCTCGTGTAACCTCTAGATTCTAGAAAACCTTATTCTCTTCACTTTTAACTAAGTTGAATATAAGCTCAGCTTATCATCTAGAAATAGATGGACAGACAAAAAGAGTAAAAGAAGTGCTCAAAGATCTATTAAGAATGTCTTGCATGGATCAACAATACAAGTGGGAATATTACGTACCATTAGTTGAGTTTTCATACAAAAATTCTTATCATTCGACAATCAAGCTGACTCCATTCAAAGCATTGTATGGAAAAAAAAATTGGACTCCTAGAAGTTGGGAGCTAGAGGATAGAATAAGTCGGGTGAGAAATGTTATAAAAAATGGAAGAGAAAGTAAGGATTATTAAGTAGAGGCTAGCTGAAGGCAATGATAGGAAAAAAAGTTATTTAGATTCTAAGTAGGTACCCAGAAATTTTGTAGTAGGGGAAAACATTTTGTTAAGAGTGAAACCCCATAAGAGTTCCATCAAGTTTGGAAAGTTTTCCAAACTAGCTCCACGCTACGTAGTTCCTTTCAAGATACTTGAGTAAATAAACCCAGTTGCTTACCATATATACTTCTTAGGGTATGAGACGTGAAAGATACTAGAAAGAGCTCTTTCTAGGATGCACAATGTATTTTTTATGCCTCATACCTTAAGAAGTATATACCAGGGGATAATCATCTTATTTATTGGAATTATTTATAGGTGCAGGACCCAGGAGTGGTAACTATCGAGCCTCTCAAGGTGCTCAGAACATGTAAGCTTCACTTGTGTAATAGGGAGGTTATGCAATGCAAAGTCCAGTGGGACCAACATGCAAAAGATTTTGCCACTTAGGAAGACTATGTTGAGATTAAGCAAAATTTTCCTCATGTCTTGCATGCTTTTGAAAGTTATTGAGAAACAATTTTGTTATGATTATGCTTATAGTTTACTTATATGTCAGATACTTAAAAATCATCGGGGATGATGATTCACAAGGGGGGGACTATGTTACACCCCATTGTGCTACTACTTATTAATTTTACCTAGTTGGGTGAAAATGGTTGAAATGAGTGTATTTATGTTTTATGTGTTTTAGAAATATGATTAATAAATGTTGTTTCAATTTAATGTTATGATAATTCTAATTAAGAAATAGTTGATGCAAATGAATGTACTGTTTTCAACTAACTACTATTGCAATGTAATAAGTTGGATGCAAGAATTGATTCAAGCCTCCTAAAGAGAGGGGAAGTATCAATCGGGGAGAAGAACTTGGTCTGGTAACCTTCGATAAAAGACCTAAACTGAGCTTTCACACACACACACACACACTTGTAGTTTGTTCAAGTTGGGACATTAGTGGGGAATAGTAAGTTGTCTTTAGTCTTGTTTGTGGTTTATTTGTGAATGTTCTTGTTTAGAGGTATTATGATGTTGAGTACCTTTGTGATGAGTGAGTTCTTCTTATGTGTACTTTGGAAGCGATAGGATATATATACATAATATTTATATGTATGTGTCAATGATAAAATTATACACATGAGTAATTACACACATGGGTATACAAAAATAGATGTATCAATGCATATTCATGGACAAATTTCTCATGTGCATGGGAATATTGATCGTACAAGATGACATATATATACATAACATGTATATATGTCGATTGATATGAATGTTTTAATATATTTTTTTATATAAAAAAATTATGATATATATATATATGCGTATATTAACATACAGGTATGTATCGATGTAATGGAAACACCCATACAAGTATGTTAATACATATATGAATGTATATATATGTGTGTGTGTGTGTAAAAATATATATGCATACTTTATTATATGTGAGCTATGAGGATACATAAGAGTATCCATATATCAAATGATATAATCCTTTTTACCTATGAATTATGAATACATATATATATATACATAATAAATAGAGATGTATATAAATATATATGTATATACATACATACACACACACACATATATATATGTACATATATGTATATATATGTACATATATGTATATATATATACATATATATATATAAACATACATACATATATATATACATACATACATATATATATACATATATATATACATACATATATGTACACACATATATATATACATACATATATATATACATATACATATACACACACACACACACACACACACACACATATATATAAAATCTTATAAGCGCATAGTATTATAAACTTACCTTATGCTAAGAATAGCACTCTACATATTTCTATGGAAATAGTGCTAAAGTTGGCAGCATATGAATATAAATTGGAATGATGTTTTAAACATTTTAAAGTGCTATGATAAAATGTAGACAACACTATGCATAAAGCACTTAGGATATAATTGTCTACCAATGTGTAAACTTAAGCTATCGTGACTTTGTCAAACAAGCAATGTTAATAACCATGCTTTGTATGTATGCCAACCAAGTCAATGAGTAAACATCGACCCATATTTTATGGCGTAGATAGAAGAATGTGGTGCCAATTGATAACATTATGAAATTGAATAGAATTCTATTACTCTTTATGAATTTCCAAAATTTGAAGCCTTTTGTAAAATGCAGATTTGGTCAAGCACTCAGTCGTGCCAAGTAAGTCAACCTATAGGGGGGAAAAAACCTTACATTTTTTATTACCTTTCTTGTTTTTTCTTGAGAAGTGTGACTCATTCTCTTTGGTTGCATATGTGTTTGCTCAACAACGAATGTAGTTGCCACCTTTTGTTTACTTTGTTGAGTCAAATCATTGGAGTTGAGAAGTGTCAATTCTCATGCCTTGTTTCTAGCTTTTGGTTGCTGATTTTTGTGTATAAATAGAGGAGTTATCCACCTCATTTGGATGCATCATATTTTTGCAATCCTATTATGAGTTTTCTAAGTTATAGTATTTCCATTTTTTGAGTTGTGAGTGAGTTATTTTGAGTGAATTTGAGAGAGATTTTGAGATGAAGTCTTGGGTGAAATGGAGAAAAGCTACTTGGGAGTTGTTTGCTAAGGCTTGAAGGTTGTGTTGGGAATCCAAATCAATCAATTGGAGCATTGCAAAAATGGGCATGCTGATTCCTACTCTTTTATACTCGATTGAATGTTTTTGAAAAGATTGTGTGACTTTGTTTGAATTGTTTGAGAAAAATAGATTGGTTGCTTATTAGGGAAAGGTTATTAGTTTTCTTTTATAGAAGTGGAAGAAAGATTATTGAATTTTTTATATAGAACTATTTTTCTTGATGTGTTTGTACATATTCCATATTAAGGAATGAGTGGACATAGGGGGTATTAAATACTACATAAAGGATATATCTTATGTAGATAGTGGAAGCTAGATGATTTATAGAGACACTTAGATTACTTCATAGATGAGCTAGATGAATAAAGAGGTAATAGATTATTCTTGGGGTTATGAAAATCCAATGAAGGGGATAGCCTGTGCATAGATTATGAATGGTCATTATAAATCAAGCTAGGAAGGTGGGTGAATTATTGACATCTCTTGGAAGAGGGAATGAAATGCTTTGGCCAAAGTAGTGTAAGTTGCCACTATTTCCACTATTAGTCACTGTGATCCAGAATTACATTCTAGGTTGAGGTATGCCATACATGTATGGGTTGTAGCTACTATGTGAAAGAATCTATGTATGTTGGACATAACACCAAGCTCAGAAAAGGTCAATATTTATTATGAGGTTACCAAACCAATCTCTTCTTTGAAGGGTAGGGCCATCTATCAGTTTGATAGTTGTGTGGGGGACCAGATTTAGTCCATGGTTGGTGGAAACACACTTGAATGATGCTTCTCCTCATTAGTAGGTGACCAAGATTTGGATGGGGATTTCTAGGACTATTCGTTTCTAATCCTAGTAAGCTTTGCAAAGCCATGATTGTGTATTTGTATCCATTATGATGGAAGAATTGTAAAAGAGAAAAGATATCATGTTATCATATTCTACAAAATCTTTACTTTGGAAAGTTGTAATACTTTGTTATAATTCAATGGAAGTTTGGATAGAATATATATTTCAAATGTGCATGCTATCTTTATAGTTTTGAAAAGAAATTTTTTTAGCTTAAGATGTGCGATCTATTTACTTGAGGTTAAAACTTAGGAAAGTTACTATGTAGAGCAATGGGAATGTTACAAACTTGACAAGATAAATGGTTGTAGGTTAGAAACTCTCTTTGAATATGTATACGTTGTGATTGTAAACTATGTTTAACATAGGTTTTGAAGTCTTCATAAATAAAAATTTATATTCCTAAATTTTTGGGGTCATCAAATTTGGTATTAGAGCCTAGGTTACTTTAAACCTAGGAACCTAAGGGTTGTTAGTTAAAACACTTCTAAAATTAAAAAATATTAATGAAAAACATTTAGGTGAAAAATAGGGATGGAGGAAACCTTGGAGGGTGTAGATGAGGATGAGGGAGGAATATATATCCTCCATTATCCAATCCTCCTTATCCACCCCCTTCAACACCTCCATAAGAAAAAATTATTCGAGTGATAGTAAACACATTAAAAAAAACTAGAGAAGGAATGGAGGCTCAAGAAGAGAGAATATTTTATTTTACAAAAAAATAGGTAAATTAACTTTAAAAAGTACCTATGAGGCCTATTGGATAAATTCCAAGGTAAAAAGCCTCTTCCTTAACATTAGACTTAAAGAAACAACCCCTCCAAAAATTTAATTGGTCAAAAGTAGGTAACATAGTTGAAGCTTGGCTTATCATTTTAAAGAATTATTTTGGATTACAACTTCTCTCTAAAAAAGAGAAGGGTCAATTAGGAGTATTTTAGTTATATGGTGATGCCTCCCTTAGGTGGGAACACTGAAATGTGTTAAATAATTTGAATCTCTAGACTCTTAGGTGGAATAAGTTTAAAAATAAAATTTGGGAAAAGTATATATTGTAGTACCCCTCCATTTTGCTTGTGATTTCTGTTAGCATGTTTTCACACTGTTAGACTTTGGTACTTTGGTTTGGATATTTTGATCACTGACTTTGAGTGACAGTGGATTCGTTTTGTGATATGATGATACATTGTATGGTGATAATTAATTTCTGACATGCTTTGTAATAGCGTAGATGTTTCCTTCAAATGTTATTGCTATATATATGTTTATGGTAGATTAACTGTTACTTACTTTTTCAGTTTTATGTGACATGTATTGGTGTGGAGAACAGAGTTGCATCACTCGCTTGTGAGTGCCCTGTGATTTCCATGATTTTCTCCGCACGGTGTGCTTGTATAATGGATTATATATATGTATGTTATTTGTTTGGTTGCAGGATTGTAGGTACATGACACTGACTCCACCTGGTTATTCAGGTCTGAGCGTGTCAAGACTCAACAAAAATGTTGATTGGGAGGTAGTAACATGGTTTATCCTAGTCTAGTCTTAAACCCGGTCAAGTATGTCGTCAGTTAAGTTTGGTGTCTTTGGTTGTCTTGTTTGTGCCTAATTGGAATAATTGTTTTGAAAGGAAAATTTTGTTAATTTTATGATAGTTTATTATTCTTTAATTTACTGTTGATTTTAATTAAATTAATTAATTAATTAAATTAAAGTTGCTTTAATTGTGTGAATAAAATTAAATTTAAAATTAATTGTTATGTGGGAAATGGTATTTTTATTGTTAAATAAATAAATTAAATGAGGAAAAAGGGAAATTTGTATTTTGAAATTTGAAAATTTTAAATTATTTAAAAAGCATGCAAAAGAGGAAAGAAAGATTTACCAGAAAGTTGTTAGAAGATATTTTCTTCTCAACATGTGTGCCAGTGAATTTATTGCTTCTTGTTGAGAATTTTCTCGAATGATATCTGGGATTTGGGAAAATAAATAGAAGATTACCTTTTCTTCACGGGAAATAAAAAAGTGTTCTGTTAAAAAAAATTGTTTTTGGGAAAAAAATTTGTGATTGCCTTTGTGAATTGTTGTATATTTCTGGAAGATCTCTGGTTGAGATTTTGGCATAATTTGGGATTTTGTGTTTGGGAAGGACTTTGGAAGCTACAGGCAAAGCTACTCTTCACCAGCCAAGTTTTATTTTTAAAGCTTCTAGAGTACTGGTATTTTCTTGTGTATTTTAGTTTGTCTACTTTGGAAAAGATTGTCTGTGTGAATATTTTATATTACCTGTAGAAGAAATTTTAGTTTGTTAAAATATTTGTTCTTCTCGGGAAAAAATGTTTACTATATTCTTTTTGTAAGGATTTGTTGATTTCTATATAAATTTCAAGAAATCATGGATATGTAGAGAAAACAGTGGAAATGAAAGATGAGATTCAAAATAAAACTTATGTAGCTTTCTCTCTATAGAAAATAAGTTTGAGTAAAATTTGTGAAGGGAAATCATTTGTTTTGGAAAATGACATTGAAACCTCAGGGAATAATATAAATCTTGTTGGGGAAAAATCTAGTGCGTACTATAGAAAATTTCTCAATTTCCCCATTACAAACCCTGTAGAATTTTCTAAATTTCCCCATAAGAAAACCCTGTTGAATTTGTATATATATAGATATTTTATACATATATATATTCATATATAAATTAGATTGTAAAAAGTTTTGTATTCAATACATGGTATTTCTTTGGAAGTCGCCATACAGGCGTAATATGGATTTAGGAAATTTATTTAAAAAAAAAAATAGAATTAAATTATCGCCGTCCGTTTTTTATTTTGTATAAATTTATTTTTATTTTTGAAAATACATATTAAAAACTATTAGAGCCAAACCACTGTGGGGCGGGGCTACCCGCGGCCGACCCCGCAGGGGGACGACAGTGAGGGCCAAGCCTAGCGCTGCCCTCATGGGCAGTGCTCGGCTCAGCCACCCGCGGCCGAGCCCTGTGGGGCGAGCTGCGAAGGCAGCCCTACCCACAGCGTGGCCTGCGCAGGGTTAGGGCATAAAGCCCTTAACTTTTTTTTTTTTAAAAGCCACGCGAATTTTTATGTATATGTTTTAATTTAATTTATTTAGCATTGTAACGCCCCGCCGTGTGAACCCCAAAGGACAATTAAACCATAATTACTGCACAATTTTTTTTTTAAAGTAAACATAACATATATGTAATACACATTAAATCATAACATGAACTTTCAATTAAGTAGATTCATTTGCACATACATCCCTTGGGGTACACGAGGAGTCATTACGCGACTTAGATCCCCACAACGACAATAAAGAATAAAAGCCAAAGATATAATTCATAACAAAGTAAACATTAGCAAATGTAATACATACATGATAAACATTGATAAGAAACCATCTATATATACAACATAGGCATAGCTAACTCAACACATTGAATAACAACTACCAATAACCACATAAGGTTTAATGTTACATTACAATACAATATCAAGAAGTACAATGATACAATAGTGTTTCCAATATGCACGGAAACCATACAACAAGAAGCATGATACAAATGAATATATGAAAACTAGCTCCAAGAAGGATACAACTCTGGAGTCGCTGCAACCGCACCAATCTGCACCTCTCGATCCTCGACTGGGGACCCAATGGGGTGCTTAGCACGTTCCACCCGACCATGTGAGTCCAAAGACCCACCCCCCGTGCTAGGAGCTAAACAAGAAAGAGTCCTCAACCAAGAACATCCGAACGAGGAACCACAAGGCTCAACAACATATAAAAGTATGATAAAACTCAAGAATTACAAAGACATAATCCACAACATCTATTAAAATAACTTAAAAATCATAAATCTCATCACGTAAACCAAAGTAATGACCAATAACAAGTAACCAAAGAATGATCATGGAACACTTCCAAATCAACATAATACAATTCCAAATTGCAATTAAACAATTACAATAACATCATATCACAATACCAAAAGAGTACAAGTCATCAATATCAATGAGATCATCCAAAACCACAAAGTACACCAAAGATGTGTTAAGACAATAATCATAAATCGATTTAAGTCAATATAAACAACAAACTTAACCAATATCCCACAACATACTTCCAGAGGAACACAATAAAGTAAAACACATGGGCAACTAGGGGAGAGTGTCATCGCATAGTCCTACATGGGCTGTCCTATGCTCTTCCTCCCAACTGGAGGCGCCGGTCCCATCTATGGCTATCCTGTGCTCTTCCTCCCAATTGGAGGCGCCGGTCCATAGGGTGACTCATGCGGAGCCGTAGACCTCTCGTGAAGACGAGGTCATGACCTTGCCAACCACGGCCTTCTCAGCCTTCCATTAGCCTACGGAAGCACTAATGAAGACGAGGCATCTATTTTTAAAATCTTGCAATGATATTACTAACCAACCCACCTAAGTTAATTATTAGGTTTTCACTTATTTACTAACTCACTCGTGGGTTATCCTGGTCTCTTCCCCTTAAACGGGGCGCCGGCCCCCACGAGGAGCCACTCTCCCTAGAGACCCAACAACATCAAACTAAAACCAAGAACAATCAAGGGTTGTACCATCATAATTTGAACTAAGAATCACATCATAAAAAGCATGCAAGGCATTACCCATCTCGCTAACAAGTACAAAAATCAGAGTCTCAACAATTCTCGTACAACCCTTTCAAAATCCAGATACCAAAACACTTGCCACCTCAAGGGCACATAAGAGAAAGAACATCAAATGAAAAATCATCTCAAGCCTCTGGAAGCCAAAAGAATGAAAACCCACAAACAAGGGTAAAATGAAGCAACACAAGTTTTTCCCAAATAATTCCAATACAAGGATAAAATTTCCTTCAAATATGAGATTAACTCCGAAAAGCTACACAAAGTAAGTAACAATGGTGTCACCTCAAATAGGGAAACGCAAAAGAAAATCAACCTTGAATTCAACAAAGTCACTTAATAAAACCACAAGCCACCAATTAGGTATTCCACGGGATACCTCAATTTTCTCCTTACAAGATACCTATATAGTTGGTAAACAAATGACGTTTGATAAAATCAACAAACATGACACAATATAATTTAATGTTTCACCAAAATAATAAAAGTGGGAAGACTGCATTAAATAAGAAACATAAACTTATTACAACCAAATCATCACTTTAGTATCCAAAATATTCCACCACAAAACCCCCTTAACTCAAACCAACCAAGAATTCACCATGTAAGGATAAATGAATAGCAACACAACTTAACTTAAAGAAGATCACCAACTCACGTCAACTCAAGAATAAGTCACAATGAAAGGATTTGTCAAATAACACATAAATCGACACGCACCCAACATAATGCAATCACTTCCGAGCCAAGCAATTCCAAAGAGGACACCACAAATAAGATACACCAAATTACCCCTAAAAGATCAATGACCAATCAAAACAATTTATCCATTTGTTCAAAAATAATTAATTTAAAAATAAATAAGGGAACTCTAAAATCACTTATCGTAAATATCTCAAGACATATTTTTACATTCCACAATATTCCTTATCATTAATCTCATAATAATTAAAAGATTATTTCCCTCGGATATTAATAATATTTGAGACAATCATAATACAATTTCCTAGTTATTTAGCTTACACACTAATCTTACCATTCTACTCCAAGGGTTATAAAATAACAACATTCACCTACAATTAACAAAGAGTAATCCATAATAATCGTGATAATTATAATATCCTAAAATTCTTAATCTTCTAATCAAATAATGGAAATAACCTTCATTCAATTTTCAATGTCCAGGGAACTTAACTTTATTTATCTTTATTTAAGTAACCAACTACCCTTAAAAATATTAAGAGTTTAACCAAGAAAACATGGAAACGAACCTATATGAAAAAAACCTAACATTACATTCCTAGACTTTTGATCAACTAAGCATATAAATTTCCTAAACCATCCAAATAAAATCATTCCCTCAACATGAAGTTTAGAGAGACTAAAGGAGAATTACTAAATGATACTCATTTAATGCATAACTACTAGATTTACAAATACATATATTTACAAAGCTTGATTATGTAAAGTAAACTAATGTTTATAGTGTAAGGGCTTAATTTTTAAACTCTCCACATAAAATTTAAATAAAATTTATAAAAAAGGAATATGAGAATGTTTTTTATGGGAATAACAATTAATAGAATAACCCAAAATATCACAAGCCACCATAACTAGCAATGGAAAAGTAGCAAACTATATTGACTACCAAGCAGTGACAGGTTGACAATGAAATAAGAGAGATGACAGAATCAGAGAGATTATTGTAAACCTTTAAACTTCCTATTATAATTCAAAAATGGGTGTAGCTAAGACAATTTGACAAATGAAAATAGAGAAGTTATTTAATTTACTACCCCTATGCAAGTCTAAAATTTGCAGCTGAACAAGGGCAATGGTTTCAGGGAGGCTGTTTAAATCTGTATAACGCCTCAATTCTAAATGCTGCAATAGTGACAGATTGCCAAGAATATCAAAAACTGAATTTTAGACATGGCAGCTGAGATGGGTCGCCAATGGTTTCAGGGAGGATATTTAAATCTGTACACTCTCCTAAGAATAAATTCTGCAGCGGTGATAGGTTGTCAATGGTAACAGGGAGACTATATAAATTTAGATTACCAGATTATGAGAAGGAGCTCATCTAAACACTGTAACCAAAAACATCAATTTCTCTCAGCTTCGACTGAACGGAGGTAATTGGCAAAGGCTTGAAACATTGTGCAGACCAAGAGAATTACATAATCTGCTCATTGGTCCTCAATTTCTTCGCCTGAACAATCTGCTCAATGACGACATCAGTGAAGACACACGACCCAAGCTTCCTCCAAGTTTGAGATGGTTACGGTTGCCAAAAACATGAAAAGCCATTTTCAGGCTTGCGGATAACATTTGGGATTTGATAACAAAACCAAGGAGTTTATTTAAATCTAAACACCCTACCATGTTCAAGTGCTGCGGCTGTGACAGGTTGCCAAGTATATAAGAAAGTGAATACTGGAATTTGGAATTATCACCATCTACTTGCATTATTAACAAATCTCAAATGTTATATGCAAGACTAAAAGGGAAAGAGAAATGTGAGGTGCAAATACGTGACTTAAGAGAAGGAGAATTAATATTTTTCAAGTGCAGCAATTGCAATAGATTGATAGCAGAATCAAGCAGGTTAATTAATTCTATAAACTTCCTATTAAGTTCGTGTGCTGCGGCTGAGATTGGTTAATAGTGACAACAGAGAGAGTTTATTTAAAATTTTAACTTTCCTTCATGTCAATATTCACCACAGTGCAGTGAGTAATATAAATGCTCTATATATATATGCTAAAAACAATAAGAATAATGTAGCATACAAATAATCGGGTTAAAATTAGTCCTCAAGGCACACAGTGAGGAAGAAAATACAGCAGCAGAGTGAAGATGCAAATTTAGGGGAGACTTCATGTGTGGCAAGTCTAAAGGAGGATTAGAATACTCCTCGATCCTCATAAGAGTTCGAATTGAGGATACAGCCATTGGTCATCAAACAAGGCAAAGAATCTGTAATGCACAATACATTTGTGAATGCGTATACTTCCAAGGGTAGCTAGAACGATATGAGCAAGATCAGGGCGCGGTTGTAACAGCTAACAAGGAATATCTGAGAGAAGGATTATATTAGGGTTGGATGCCAACATGTGCATAACAATAGCAGATACAAAATCGTTCTACAAAATTTGAAGCAAGATAGGTGAATTCCAAAACACCAAGGGCTATAAGGCAACAACAGAACAAGAAGAGAGGTTTGATGCAGAAAGAGATACAATACGAAAGAAACGAATTAGAATTTCTCCAGAATGATCGAATGAGACATCAATTCGTAGTATAGATTAGATATGAGACAACATAAATACATAAACAAATACCTCGACTAGAAGATGGTATTTTTGTAGCTACTACTCCATATGGTACCGATAGCTTTCTGGATTTCTCTCCTCTTCTATCCCTGCTGCTTGGCCTAAGTATTGCACTTTCTTTATTGCAAAGCCCTTCTATTGAATCGATCTCGCCTGGGTATCTTTTCCAAAAGCTAGATATACTTTATTTATTTTTCATATTCTACAGTTCAGTTCTTTTCGACTTCCAATTGCTTGATAGGTGAAGTTTCTTTCCAGCTTCTTTTGCCTTTTACACTTCCCACAAATCTTATCACGATTTATTTAATTAATAAACTATTCACTTTCCATTTTCCAATTGCCTTCCTTTTTATTATTTTCTTTTCCAGATCAATTTATCTAATAATATCATTTGTGTTTTTAACAAATTAGTTTAATTTGATCATTTGATCTAAATCATTTGATTTAATTTAATGGATTATTGTTTTAATTTCTAATTATATTTTAAATAACCTCGCAGATTCACTTATGATTTAAATTAATTATTTAAACATGACTACTAACATTTGATATTTTCCACATAATCGAATAACACAATAATCAATGAAGCATACACAAATACTCACACAAAAGTTCAGAACAACCGACACGGAGGGGTATTACAAGCATTGATAATTATAATTTGTATAATTATTTAATGTTATGAAAATTTAGAAAAATATCTATGTTAATAATGGAATATTTAAAAATAGTTTATTGAATATTTAGATATAAATATTTAATAATCAATTTATTTTAACATAGTTATTTGTGCTTAGATTAAACTGTTGTTCTTGAGTTTATTTAGATTTTATTAAAATATGTGGTTATGAAATTGAGCAAATTATAGATTTGATTTTTGTATTTAATGGAAGTTGAATTAAATCCTAGAAGATTAATTTTATACTTCAAATTATTGTTTGACTGGATTTAGTAAATCCTAATGTAGATTCCCAATGTTTTCGATTTAATTTAAATTGTGTTTCTTTTATTGGGCAAATTGGGAATGTTTTAGATGTACAAGTCTTCCAGACAAGTTGTATAACGTGAGAGTTGTGATTGTTTAAGTAGAATTCTTGTGTTGACTAAGGTTGTGTACATAGTTTTGCATGGTGTTTAGACATCTGATTTTATGAACATAGACTTGATGTCTGTTATGAAAAGTGTAGAATTATATGTTGTATTTTTGTACACCTTGTTTACCTAGTCAGGGAAACTTAGAATTCCTTTGTTATTTTTAGGGGAGTGGCTCTGTGTGAGGGCCAACACACAAAGTGGTGCCAAGGTAACTTACAAAGAGTTAGTAAGTCAGTGGAAACTAAAACAAAACATTAGTTAGCTTAAAATCTTTAATTAGATTAATATGCCTCGCTTATAGACTCAAGAGCTAGTTTAGTTTTGAGTATAAGTCGAGAAGGCTTGGAATGGAAAATTGGCAAATTGATATCTTGTTACTTTAAAAGATATTTGATTCCGCAATAGTTTGCATGTGGGGCTAGGTTTCGTAAGAGGTTACCAGGGTAACCCAAGTTGGGGGCTAGAACCTAGGAAGAAACACCAGGGTAACCTATGCAATATTGTGATGACACTCCACCTAAAATAACAATTTACCTTGTGAGCTTAGTATATTTGATTATCCTAAATATGGAAGCAATGTAACCATCAGTTAAGTATGTACTTGTGTCTAGGGTTAGTAGATTGTCTCTAGGTAACCATATTACTATCTCCTAGCATGGGGGGTGGACCTACGGGTACCACATGGTTGGGTGGAACGTGCACCTTACTTTGTTGGGTCCCCAGTTTATGATCATGGCAACGAGAGCTTCATGGATGGAGAGCTCGTATTTGGATATTTATATGTACTTCCTTTATTGCATCATTGGAAATCTTGTATTTGAAACATCCCTCAATTGTTATGAGGTGAACATTCGTAAAATGTAATTGTAAACTATTATTTGATCTACCTCATTTGAAGAATGAGTATTGTAATGTCATTTCAAATGCAATGTAAGAATCTTATTTGTACCTTATACTATCATGAATGGAATTCAAATGTTGTGCAATGTTTACTTTTAATTTTATGTTAATTAAATATATGTAATGCTAAATACTAAAGTCGTCTATGGAATCTCAAGTAGTGTTACATCGCATAACTTAGAGAATGTATGCAACTAATAAAGTTAATATTAACACTTTAAAAAAAAATATTACACTTACATAGACAAATGTAACATTCCTTAGTTTACAAGACGGAGCATTGCAAATTGGTATCAGAGCAAAGGTTCTAACACTGGATGCTCTGGGTAATCAAGAGCCCATTAGGTTGACCTAGTACGTAGTGTCACTATCTGTTAGCCTTGGTTGATTAGTATCTGAGACTCGTTATTGTTTATGTGTAGGATCATGTCTAGGTGACGTGGTAGAGGTCGAGGTGGAGGCTGAGGGCCAATCCCTCAGGTTACTCCCCCTCTGACCCCTCATCAGAGTGATCAGGTAGAGCAGTTGGATCAGAGGAATGAGGGACAGATTCCTGAACAGTCAGGAGTAGAGGGTTCACAACTACGCCCTTTATTAGAGGAGGTCCTAGCTCGACTTGGACCTAGACAAGAAGTTGATCAGGAAGTAGTTAGAGAGCGTGATAGATCTCCAAGGAGAGTAGATGATACAGTGCAACATGATGCTATTATTGCAGGACACATGTGGGATTTGTTGAGGGCACGCCCTCCTACTTTTGATTGTATAGGAGATGGTTTAGAGGCAGAGACCTAGCTTTTGGACTTGGGTAGATGTTTCACCATGCACCCATATAGTAGCAATACCTGAGCGAGATGCGCTATCATGCATCTGAGAGGATTCGCCTCTACTTGGTGGCACTTGGAGGCGCATAATCTCCACTTAGATATTGGGTCAGTGTCTTGGGAGATGTTCCTGGAGAGGTTTAGAGCACGGTTCCTATCGGAACATTAGAGGTAACGATGGGCTGACGAGTTTCATGATTTACGTTAGTTGGCTCTATCTGTTGAGCAATATGAACGTAGATTTTATGAAATCAAGCAATATGCAGGTGTTGGTGATGATGAGTCTATGTTGGTTCAACACTTCATCAGGGGATTAAACGCCCGCATTAGTGGTGGAGTCAGAGTCTTTGTGCCAAAGACTATGGAAGTTGCTATGGAGAAGGCTCGCATATTGGAAGAGAATCTTGTTATGGTGTTAGGTGGTCACACAGGAGTACAGATAGGTAGTGCTCCTGCAGTAAGTTTTAGTCCATGGGGTGGATAGATGTAGATAGGGGGTTCCTCTAGGAACCAACAGACACCTTCTAATGGTGGGCAGTAGCAGCAGTAGCGTACACCTCAAAAGAATAATAATCCACAACCACAACAAGGTAATAGTCCACAGACAGGAAAGAATCACAACTGGTGGTGCAACAAGTACAATAGACAGGATCAGCCTACTCAGAGTACGCGGTCTACTGATAGTAGAAGCAGTTTCTAGCAATCCAATGCACCTTCGGGTGGCAGAGGATTTGGTAGAGGCACTGGTTGTTACTCGTGTGGACAACAGGGACACATTGCTAGGCAGTATCTGATGAGAGGTTCTTCTGGTTTTGGGCCTCAACCTACAGTGTCTGAGCCTACAATAGGTGATGTAGGACGATCACATACTTTTTATGCCATGGTTGATAACCGCCAAGCCGATCACCAGAACATAGTGGTTGAGACTTCAAGTAAGTTGCATGGTGTTAGTGTTTCCATTCTTTTTGATTTTGGAGCTACCGACTCCTTTATTTCACCTACCATCGTTGAGCGATATGATCTTGTGGCAATAAAGAAAGGTGGTAAGTGGTAGGTAGAATTCGCCTCTGGGGTGAAAGTAGTGGTAGAGAACCTAGTACATAATTGTGAACTAAAAATTGGTATGTTAACTACCTTAGTGGATCTTCATATTACACCTTTAGGATTGTATGAGATAGTTTTAGGTGTGGATTGGCTAGCATCTCATCATTTTGTGATTAACTGTCAACTTAAGATAGTTAGTTGCATTAATGATTTAGGTGCGAAAGTGGAAATCATAGGTATACAAAGACCTATCTCTTTGCGGATGGTGTCTGTGATGCAATTAAAGAGATGTCTTCATCAAGGTTGTCAACTGTTTGCAACAACAGTTACTGATTTGGAAGAAGGTGAGAGTCGAGAGATATCTCTTGATGATCATCCTATTCTTAGGGAATTCACTGACGTGTTTCCTGATGATATACTTGGAATGCCACTAAAAAGAGATATTGATTTCAGGGTTGACCTAGTTCCTGGAGCTGAGCCTATTTCTCAAGCTCCATATAGAATGACTACTCAGGAGTTAGAGGAACTTCGTATTCAGTTAGAGGAACTATTAGAAAAGGGTTTTATTCATCCAAGTGTTTCTCCTTGGGGAGCACCTGTCGTCTTCGTAAAGAAGAAGGATGGGTCACTTAGACTGTGCATTGACTATCGTCAATTGAACAAGGTTACGATTAAGAATCGTTATCCTTTGCCTAGAATCAATGATCTTTTTGATTAGATCAAGGGAGCTACTGTGTTCTCTAAAATTGATTTGAAATCTGGTTACCATCAATTGCGAATTGCTGAACCAGATATTCATAAAACTACATTTTGAACTTGTTATGGGCACTACAAATTCACAGTAGTATCGTTTGGGTTAACGAACACACCATCAGTATTTATGAGTTTAATGAATGGTGTTTTTCATACATACCTTGATCGCTTTGTCTTGGTATTTCTCGATGATATTTTGATCTATTCGAGAAACATGAAGGAGCATGAAGAGCACTTGAGACAGGTATTGCAATGTTTAAGGGAAAATCAATTGTATGCAAACCTGAAGAAGTGTGACTTCTTTCAAACTAAGGTGAAATACCTTGGACATGTGATTTCTGGAAAAGGTATTACTGTGGATCCTTCAAAGATTCAAGCTATTGTAGATTGGCCTGTGCCTACTAATGTAGGTGAAGTATGTAGTTTCATGGGTCTAGCTGGTTATTATAGGTGATTTGTTTAGGGGTTTTCTAGAATTGGTCATCCTATTACTTCTCTTCGGAGAAAAGGGAAGAAGTTTGTTTGGACAGAGCAATGTCAGCTGACTTTTCAGACACTTAAAGAAAAGTTGACTAATGCACCTATATTGATTGTTCCTGATCCTACTAAGGATTTTGTAGTTTGCATGGATGCATCCTTAGAGGGTTTGGGAGTAGTTCTGATGCAAGATGGGCATGTGATTGCTTATGAGTCTCACAAACTCAAGGATCATGAATTAAAGCATGCATTAGTTTGATGGAGGAATTTCTTATTGGGAGGAATTTTTTCTAGGGGCTATAACCTAAGGAAGCTACTACTCCTTTATTAAAAAGGAAAACAATTGAAATATGAATAACTTTATGGCTTCAACCCATTGATAGTCATCGATTTTGTACATTAGGTATGTAGTAGATCTTATCACACTTTGCTCATGCACTTATACATCTTTGCACACTTCCATACTTCTCTTCTCATCTTTGATCTTATATATATATATATATATCATCTACACATTTGCAAAATATAAGTTCAATCGGTCGTAAACAAGAAAATATGAAACTTGTAGCATGTCGACCTACATATCCATTAATGGTATACAAAAATGATGAAATATTATTTACATTTCTTCCAAGTGAGTCAACAAGATCCATACAACATCTACAAACAATCCTTAAACTCTCCTCACACTTCAACTTGTGGTGCAAATCACCAGTATACCTTAGTCAACCTCAGCAAAAACATAACTTCACAAAATGTTTTGAAACAACTATACAATACTGTAAAAAAGAAAGATCTTCATGCACTTCATACCTTAGACACTATGATACATGTGGAGTGTCCACACGATATCATACAACTCAACTTCATAATCTCTTTTTGGCATAAGTGCACTTGTTTTGAAGAGGATTAAGCATCTAGAACCAACTATATCAATATCTCACTTGAAAACTAAACTTGTAGAGCACCAAATCACTTGAAACTTGAATATAGTATACATTTTTCATCATTGAGTATGTCCTCAAAACTGCTTGGTCAAACCTTTACATCTAGAGGAATGTGGAGCATTCCAACAAGCCTTTTGAATCACTTTGATCTGCCATAGCACAAACCAGAACTTTGTCACTTAACTTTTTTTGTAGAAGGGATAATGACATGAAAATTTGGATATAACACCTTCACATCTCTATGCTCTTAAATTCTAAATCTCAAGACTAAATCATTCTATGTGGAAGGATGCTAACCAAAACACTGTGTTTTACCTTAGAGTATATACTATGAATGCATCGAACAATTTTTTTGCAACTTATCACTGAGTGTGGTACACCAAATAGGCAAGATATCATTGTAGGAATACTAAAAATACATTTAGACATGTGTACCCACCTCTGATCATACTTAGGAAACACTTTGATTACTAATCTTCCATATACTACAATGTTGACTTGCACCATTAGATATCTATGCATATTAATAGTCTCTGGAGCATGTACAATCTTAAACATACTTTTGACATCAATGAAAAACAAGCTTATCAAGCTACACAAATATCCCCCTTTGCCATTGATGGAAAATCTAACTGGTGTGCACCAATAATCCCCCTTAGATGCACAATTCTCTCCCCTTTGACGCCAAGATTAAAGGGTAATGAAAACTATCTTTGTACATGCAGATAGACTCCCCCTTAATCTACACAATTTTTATTTCCTCTAGGATGAAGTTTAGTTACTTCATCAAAAAATAATCTTTATATCTACAAAAAAAGTTATACTCCACATATGTACAAAATATCAAAAAAATATATCTTACATCAAAAAACAAACACAACTCAACTAGATGGCAGAATGTTCTTGTAAATATTCTTGAGTTGGATCAAGCTAATGTCCCATTGCTTCTTTATTACAGCCAAGGTTTGGAATTGACAAGTTAACAACAGATATGTATCTTCTACTTCCTCTAAAGAAGATGGTGCCTTGTACTTTTGAATTATATCATTACCTTCTGCCAAAAGTCTAGTGAGTGAATCCAATCTTAGACTCACTACTTCTCTTAATTGTTTCACTTGATGTTTAAATTGATCCCTTTCATCTTGCAGTTGTTGTATCTAGGAGTGCAAACTTTCCACTTATGCCCTAATGGCACCATCACTGTCTTGTATAGGATCATAAGTTGCAGCCACATTAGTGATCTGCACTTCAATAACATTGATTTGATTCTTTATACTCTTTATTGTTGCTGATCACTTTAGATGAAAAAAATATAGTACCTTTGCTTCCTCCAAAAAATTCTAAATATCTTTGATGCATAATTGCAACTTGGTTAGAGCAATGTCACATTTTCCGAAGGCATCTTTCAATCTCTTCTCATTGATCTTTTTTTTTGTCTTCTTTTCCAGATTAGATGGATAAGTCTCAAAGGACTCCATTAGTTTCTTCATTTATTATGTAGGGGGAAATGATGAATACCTTTTTTTATTTTATAATTTTCTCTTCCAACACTTTCATTGCTTCTTCCAAAACTCCTGCACTCTCCACCTATTGTTGTAGAAACTCTTGCCTTGTTGTGGAGTGGAGTATATCTCCAAGCTTCAACTTGTGAAATGGAGACATACTAGACAAATTGACATGTCCATAAAATGTAGAAAATTTTAGTAACTGTGGAGTCACTACTGGTTGACTCTACATTTCTTGTGCCAAGAATTCCTTGATTGATTCCATCAGAGAGAATATGCTTTCTTTGAACTTTCTTATTTATCGCTCTTCTCCTTCTCTTTTTCCTTCTCCATTTCCTTGTCCTTTTCTTTCTCCATTTCCTTCTCTTTCTCCTTACCAGAGATATCCTACTCCTCTTGCTGATTGGAGACACCTTACTCCTCTTGTTGATTAGAGACAACTTGCTCATTGGTACTTGTCAGAGGGGGCATATTATTAGTATCTTCCATATTCAGAGGCTCCTTTGTATTCATGTCAACATCAATTTTTACCTCTTTAATGATCTTCTTTGTGGCCTCTTCTATTTTGTGAAGAACCCTTTTGGCTCAACTTCAACCCTAATGCTCAAACTACTTGTTTTTTTGTGTTTTGAAGGTTTCTGGTTTTTTTGAAGTTTTTGCATAAAAAGAACATAATGCGATTTTGAAAGAAATGCTTCTAAAATCTATAATAAATTCAATAAGGTGAAAACTGATACACAAAGATCCTTGAATTGATAGAAAATGGTTTTATTACACTTTCTCAGTGCTTACAGTAATTAAACCCTAGCATGCAGACAAAAAGGCAAAGTTGGTTGCATTATTTAAAAACCTGATTTGTTGATTGAAGCCACCCCAAATTGATGAAGAAAGAGTATGACCAATATCAATTGGCAATTCTCCAGCCTGAAAACCCCTGTAGATTGATCTAGAGACCAAGGCGTCCCATCTGGTGCAGGCAGAAGGCCAAAAATGAAGGCGTCCAAGCTCACAGAAAAAGTACAGCCCTCAAGCTGATTTGTACGACCCTTGAACATCAACAATAAAATTTGTACTACCTTGGGAAGTGTGCCATATTTCTGAGAACTGATGGAAAATAAAAAATAACCCCCTCTGGAAAGAAATTGATCCAGAACACTGACTATTAAGAACTCACAGTAAGATCTGTAATAACCTCTGAATGAAGTTATTCAACTACAGGCAATAAATCAGCTAATATCTCACAGCCTCTGAACTGCAACACTGAAGATGGCTCGTTCTCCAATGCAAATAGACAACTAAAACCCTTGGCTCCATTCTCTAAAGGAAGAAGTGACAAAAATTGATTTTCATAACATAATGAAGTTTTCTCACAAGTCAAAACCTTATATTCTTCAAGAGGGTCGACTTCTCTCCAAAAAGCACCATTTAAATAAAAGTTGACTTTCACTTTTAATAATTCCATCGTTTGGTCGCCCAAATTAATTATTATTAATAATTGAACTTGGCTCCCTTTTAATGATGATCGACCCCTTCCATAAAGTCACTTAAGTTATAATATTTAATTATATTATAACTTTATAATATAAGCTTCAACTTAATTAATATTTATTTTGGCAAATAAATATTAATATCTCTCTCAATATAATTCTGATTAACGAACCGTCTGAAGCTGGATGATAAGTGACTGAATTTGCATATGACCAGACCATACTACTAAAAATAGCAGGGGTGCTCCACTGAGTGTCCCCACTTACTAAAAATAGTAATTCAAGCAACTGATGTCCAAACGACTCCGAACGAAGGCCAAACTGAATGATTCTGCCAACTGAAGCCAAGCCAAGCCTCAATAAGACCCTCTATCCACCCTAACAGCCTACGAGGGTCACATAATAGGCTAATCTCATGAACTAAGAGATGTCAACTGGAAGGGGACATTACAGTCCGCCCCTCCTGAAGTTTCTTGTCCTCAAGCAATCTCAACTCTGGATGCTGCAAAATCTCCTCACTCTCCCACGTAGCATCCTCCACTGGTAAATCTCTCCATTTCACCAAATATTCCCTAATAGTCCTCCTACACAACTATCTTTCCCTATATTCCAAGATCGAATCAGGTAATAAAATCAACTTTCCCTCATCATCTAAGGGAGGTAATACTACTGAAGGTACCACACGATGTCCCAACGCCTTCTTGAGACGTGACACATGAAAAACATTATGGACCTTACTATCTGATAAAAGCTCTAGCTCATAAGCTACCTCTCCAACATGCCTTAGAATCTTGAAAGGACCATAATACCATGGCTTGAGCTTCTCTGATCCACTCTTCCTGAGAGTAGACTGACGGTAGGGCTACAGCATGAGATATACCATGTCTCCCACCTCAAAAGATCTTTGTCCTCTTCTGATCTGCATACTGCTTCTGTTGATTCTGTGCCTTAGCAATATTCTCCTTAAGAGCCCTCATAATGTCCTGACTCTCCTGCAATAATTCTCTAGCACTAGGCACTCTACTATCACTCAGTAGCGAATCAAGAAAACTAGGCGCCTCATAACCATACAATGCCATGAAAGGGGACATCTGAATGGTCATGTGATAGGTGGTATTATAACAATACTCACATAAGTATATCCACTTGACCCACACCTTTTTCTGCCCTGCAATGTAATTCCTGAGGTAGCCTTCCACCCATTTGTTCACTATTTCTATCTGACCATCAGTCTGCGGGTGGTAACTGGTGCTCGGTGTAAGCTCGGTCCCACAAAGTCTGAACACCTCCTGCCAAAAGTGACTTAGGAACTGACTATCCCTGTCACTAAATATGCTATGAGGAAACCCATGTAATTTGAAAACCTCACGAAAAATACCTCTGCTACCTGAGTAGCTGTGTAAGTGGTGGTGATCAGAAAGAAGTGGGTATACTTCGTCAGCCGATCCACAACTACATATATGCAATCCCATCCTTGGGCTTTAGGCAAGCCCATAATAAAATCCATCAATAGGAATTCCCACTTCGTATTAGGAATCGGAAGTGGCTACAATAACCCTGCCGAGTACATGTTCTCTTGCTTGTTCTGCTGACAAACAGGGCACTCACACACATACCGAAGAACATCTGCCTTAAGACCCTTCCATGTAAACCTTTCCTGAACATGTCTGTATGTTTTGAAGTACTCGAGATGCCTTGTTGTAGGTACATCATGAAAGGCTCACATAATGGTGTTCTTCATCTTTGATCTTCGGATCAAGAAAATCCTGTTCTTGTAAATGATCAAGTCATTCACAAGTGTGTACCTGGTGTCCACCGCAGATCCCTCAATAATACCAGATGCCCATGTATCCTTGGCATACTCTGCCACAATCAAGTGCCTCTAGTCCTCTACAATATGTACCATAGAACTTAGATAAGGCCAGCGTGAAAGAGCGTCAGCAACAACATTTTGTGTACCTTTGATATAGGTGATATCAAAGTCATATTCCTGTAACTTACTCACTCACTTCTGCTAATGGTCATTCAAATCTCACTGCCCTAGGAAATTCCTCAGGCTATTATGATCAGTTTTAATACAAAACTTACTTCCCACGAGATATTGCTTGAATTCGGCCAAGGCATGCATTATGGCAAACATTTCCTTATCATATATACTGTAAAGCCTCTCTGGTCCTCTGAGTTTTCTTCTCTCATAAACAATTGGGTGCTTGTCCTGCATAAGCACCGCTCCAATACCCTCACGAGAAGCATCACTCTGAAGCTCAAAAGGCTTCATAAAATCCAGTAGTGCCAACACTGGACATGTAGTCATAAGCTCCTTGAACCTCACAAAATACTCCTGTGCCTTAGGAGTCCAAATGAATGCACCCTTTTTGAAAAAATCTGTCATAGGTGTTGCATAGCGTGAATATCCACTGACAAATCTGTGATAGAAACCACATAACCCAAGGAATCCTCGTAGCTATGTAAGGTTCGCTGGAGTAGGCCAATCTACAATAGCACGAATCTTCTCACGATCCATCTGCACTCCCCCTGCATTGATAATATGGCCTAAGTATAACAACTCAGTCATCCCTAAATCACATTTGGATTCCTTGGCATACAAGGACTCCCTCTCCAAAATGTTGTGTACTGTATCCAAATGAGCCAAGTGCTCCTGCCATGTCTTGTTGTAGACCAAAATATCATCGAAGAAGACAAGTACATATCTCCTCAAATGTGAGTGGAAGACCCTATTCATGGTGGACTGGAATGTCACTGGAGCATTGGTTAGCCCAAATGGCATAACCACAAACTCAAAGTGTCCACAATGACAACGAAAAGCGGTCTTCTCAACATCCTGCTCACGAACTCTAATTTGATGATATCCTGACCTCAAGTCTATCTTCGAGAAGTAACAGGCACCATGGAGCTCATCAATAAGCTCATCTATATGGGGTATGGGATACCTGTTCTTGATAGTCCTCTTATTCATGACTCTGTAATCTATGCACATACGAAGTGTACCATCTTTCTTCTTCACTAGAACCACTAAAGAAGCAAATGGTGATTTACTTGGTTGAATGTGACCCATAGCAAGCAGCTCCTTGATAGTCTTCTCTATCTCATCCTTAAGCCAATTTGGATGCCTATAAGGAGTAATCATGATGGGCTTAGCACCCTCCTCAAGCTCTATGATGTGCTCAATACCCCTGTCTGGAGGTCTCCCTGGTGGAATGTCACTGAAAACCTTCCCATGCTTAACTCTAAATTGCTGAATGTCAAAATGATACTCGGTCTTTTGCTATCCCTCCTGTGTAGGTGTCAAAGTGCACTCAGCAGCCCACTCAACCATGTCATGACGCATAAGTCTCTCCATTCGTCAGAAGGAAATAGTCCTGACATTACTGTCTCGAATGGCCTTCAAGATATGAGTCTTTCCATCCACATCGAACTGAATCTCCATGTCTTTGAGATGAAGTGTGACTTCCTCAAGGGAGTGAAGCCACTTCATGCCCAAAACTAAATCAATATCTCCCATATTCACCACATAATAATCATCCTTGAATTCATAATTATTCAAGCCCAAAGGGAGATCCTTAATCATCCGGTCACATCTAAGAGTGTAACCATCAGCCACCTTAAACCGAATGCCCTCAAACTCCTCAGTTATGAGCCCACGCTTCTCAACAAATCTGGCATCTATAAAATTATGGGTGGCACCTGTGTCTGAAAGGGTGATAACCTTTTGACCAGCCAAAACTCCATAGAGTTTGAAAGATCCCTATTGTTGAATGCTAGAAAATCGTGCCTCCTGGATTTGGAGCTTTGACTCTACCCCCGCCTTAGGCTATGAAGCCTCTGATTCCGACTCCTCAGAACTCTCCTGCTGTTTAGAATTCTTAGATTCTGAATCCTCATAATAAACCCACATAACTCTATTGGCCTTACCCTTACGCCACAAAGGATAGTCATGGTTAGCGTTGTAGGGACCCTTGCAGTAGAAGCAAAGCTTCTTCCTACGCAAATCATTAAGAGTCTCATGATCCAAGGGTGCTACTGATTTTCCCTTCAAATCACTCCTAAAATCAGATTTCTCCTTATTATTATTGAATCCCTTGTTTTCCTTGAATGAAGAGGTATTCCTGGAATTGAACTTGCTAGATGGCATTGCAAGTTCCATGCTGCGTGCCTTCTTCATTGCTTCCTATAGTGAGAGAGGATCAAATGCTTTGATCCATCCACTTATTGGTTCCATCAGTCCTTCCACAAAGAGTACAACTATACACCTCTCTGATATGTTAGGAACCATCACAGATAACCGCTGGAAGTCTCCTATGTAAGCATCCAAGCTACCAACCTATTTCAACTGGGCCAAATCTTTGAAGTAAGTTTCAAGATCCTTCTTATCAAACCATTCCACCAATCTATCCACAAACTCCTGGTAAGTGGTGATACAGTCATGCTGAAGTGTCACCATCCCATGATGCCACTAGTCATAAGTTGCCCCCTCAAGATGCAAAGTAGCATATCTAATAGCATCCTCCTCTGCCATGGGATGTAATGTAAGGAAAGTATCCAGCTTACTGATCCAAGCCTAGGCTGTAACCTTACCGCTGTTGTCAAACATAGCTAAAGAGAGCTTGTTTGTGGCATGCTTTAGGTTACTATTCAGATGCCTAGGCCTCCTATCAAGCCTATTCCTGTAATGCTCTCGCCTCTGTGTGATAAACCTGTGAAAAATAATTCTCTGTTTGACCTCTGGGGTCAATAACTCCCACTCATCATTTGCTGCCATAAGAATATTAGTGAACACTGCCTCAGGCTCTTGTCTCACAAAATTCAGATGGGTAGGCCTATTAGTGATCCGTGAAATAGTCCTAGGCATCCTCCGTGAACTTGCATCACTCCTGTCCTCATCACGACGTGGTGATGGTCTCCTAGGTGAACCAATCCTCTAGATCACCATGGTCAACTACTGTAATACATCAGCTACCTACTGCTAACCTGTCCAAAGATCTCTACAAGTCTGTCTGACCTCTACATCATCATCCCTAGGATCTCAAGGAATCTCTGTTTTGTCAGCCATGGTACCCGACTGCCTGTTTACTCCCCATTCCCTGTCAAACAAAGCTCTTCTACGAGTGTAATATCTATGAGACCCAACCTCTTGTAGCTGCATATGAATCCCAAATACTCAAGCTGGCAAGAAATTGCTCTGATACCATTGTGAAGAACCCTTGTGGCTCAACTTCAACCCTAATGCTCAAACTGCTTGTTTTTTTGTGTTTTGAAGGTTTCTAGTCTTTTTGAAGTTTTTGTATAAAAAGAACATAATGTGATTTTGAAAGAAATGCTTCTAAAATCTATAATAAATTCAATAAGGTGAAAACTAACACACAAAGATCCTTGAATCGACAGAAAATGGTTTTATTATACTTTCTCAGTGCTTACAATAATTAAACCCAAGCATGCAGACAAAAAGGCAAAGCTGATTGCATTATTTAAAAACCTGATTTGCTGATTGCAGCTGCCCCATAATGATGAAGAAAGAGTATGGCCAATATCAACTAGCAATTCTCCAGCCTGAAAACCCTTGTAGATTGATCCAGAGACCAGGGCGTCCCATCTGGTGCAGGCAGAAGGCCAAAAATGAAGGCGTCCAAGCTCACAAGAAAAGTACGGCCCTCAAGCTGATTTGTACGGCCCTTGAACAACAAAAATAAAATTTGTACTACCTTGGGAAGTGTGCCAGATGTCTAAGAACTAATGGTAAATGAAAAATAATCCCCACTAGAAAGAAATCGATCCAGAACACTGACTATTAAGAACTCACAGTAAGATCTGTAATAACCTTTGAATGAAGTTATTCAACCGCAGGCAATAAATCAGCTGATATCTCACAGCCTCTGAACTGCAACACTGAAGATGGCTCATTCTCCAATGCAAATAGATAACTGAAACCCTTGGCTCCATTCTCTGAAGGAAGAAGTGACAAAAATCAATTTTCATAACATAATGAAGTTTTCTCACAAGTGAAAACCTTATATTCTTCAAGAGGGTCGACTTCTCTCCAAAAAGCACCATTTAAATAAAAGTTGAATTTCACTTTTAATAATTCCATAGTTTGGGCGCCCAAATTAATTATTATTAATAATTGAACTTGGCCCCCTTTTAATGATGGTCGACCCCTTCCATAAAGTCACTTAAGTTATAATATTTAATTATATTATAACTTTATAATATAAGCTTCAACTTAATTAATATTTATTTTGGCAAATAAATATTAATATCTCTCTCAATATAAGTCTGATTAACGAACCATCTGAAGCCGGATGATAAGTGACTAAATCTGCATATGACTAGACCATACTACTAAAAATAGCAGGGGTGCTCCACTGAGTGTCTCCACTTACTAAAAAATAGTAAGTCAAGCAACTGATTTCCAAACGACTCTGAACGAAAGCCAAACTGAATGATTCTGCCAACTGAAGCCAAGCCAAGCCTCAACAAGACCCTCTATCCACCCTATTAGCCTATGAGGGTCACATAATAGGCTAATCTCATGAACTGAGAGATGTCAACTAGAAGGGGACATTACATATTTCCTTATGAATATTATTTCTAGCATCATCATCCATTCTCCTAAGAAGGTCTATTCTATGCTTTGTGCAAAGCTCTTTGGATTTCTTCTAGACTCTTTTCCTTTTCTGCTTAAGAGATAGAGGATCCAACTTTGTTGATGGCTTGCTGTCTGAGCTCCTCTTCTATTTTTATTGCATTCTCTCTTCTTTGTCTCAATGCATGATGTAGGATTTTTGAAGCTTTGTCAATGATGTCACTGAAATACATGTTATTCTTGAGCATATAAATGTTGATATCCCTTTCAATGGTCTTCTAATCTTCTAGAGGCACTTCCAGATGGAGCTTTATGGTTTCATCTAATAAACCATGGCTGGAAATTGAATTTAAGATGGTTTCAAACTCAAGGAGGTCATGTGAAATTTTTTCCAAAGGAGAATTCTCTATTTTCTCCTTTTCTACCTTATTCCCTTTCTTTTTCAATTTGGAAGATCCTTCATCTTCAACTTCTTCCTCCTTTTCATATTCTTCAGCATGTGTCTTCTTCCCCTTTTCCTTTTACTTAGGTCTAGTGGCCTTATTTTCTGGTGTAGTCAATAATACAATTCTTTTCCTTACACCAATTGTTTGTGTAGATCCGAAGGGCTACAGAGGAGATGCAACAACAAAAGTGGATCTATCGGACCTCCTTGGTAACTTCTTTGCAACATTTTCTTTAGGGTCTAAAGAGATATTCTCCAAAGTTTGGGCAGAGGATGGCAGTTTCATCTTTGAGTACCACAAAATTTCCCACTTCTTAAACAACTTATCCACTCTCTTTTCATTGGTTTTCTCTATTTTCTTCTAGATCACCTTATCCATGATTTCTCTATATGCACTAGATCGCTTTTCTTTAGGATCCTTTGGCTTCTTTAGCATGATATCCACATAATCTTGGATATATTCAAGTGTAGCCTCATAAGGAAACTTAGGATTCCATGAGGTTTTGGGCTCAACAACCTCCATGTAACAATGATCCTTATCCACCATGAATATAACCTCAATCTTATACTTTCAGACCAAATTAGAGGGTATCCTTTGTCTACTTTGCATCTCTACTTGTAGATTCTTAAATAATTCCCAGTTAGAAGGTATTATATGCTTGCTTATCTTGAATTTTTTTATATGTTTCTTGATTTGTGTTGCGACTAGAGAGACCTTATCCCATATTTTTTCCTTTAAATCTAGGTAATTCATTTAAGAAATAAAATGTAAGGAAAATGATTAATGAAAAAAACTTGAAATTATATCTAGGTTCTTTTATTCTCTTCAAATTTTCCATCAGCTGCTAGCTAAAAAACTCACATAGGTCAAAATTAGACCTTCCTTCACCATTTGATAGGCAGTATGAATTGTGGCAACAATGGCAGAACCTTCTCTATTAGTGAAGTAAATTTTGTAAGCTATCCCCATTGAGGCATAGTGAAATTTTAGATTAGTGATGTCTTTTACTATTAAGGTTCTTTTGTCAAATTTGTTCCAATAAGCTCAATAACCCTTTCATTCTTAATTGACTTCATCACTGGGATTGGTCTGGTGGCACAAAGACTAGTAACTTCGTAATTGCTTCTTTCGTAATCATGTAGGGTTTATCCAACCAAATGAATTCTTCATGAATGCAAATTAGGATAATCCTTACCCATTCTTTGTAGTTGCAAAAGTTTGGAAAATCTTTTTAGATGTTTAACCCTTTCGCTACCACATTTTCATATTCTAGCTTGTATACACCATTACCATCTAGGAGTTCATTGATCAGGGCATGGATATAAATTATTACATCCTTAGAGTACACCACATCCATAGTAACCTTTGAAAATGTACCATCCTTATCAACTTCCATCACCTTGAAAGGAAACTTCTTGTACTTTGGCTTGGGTTTCTTCACAACATCTACCAATTTTGGTGTCACCATTGATATTCCTATTGAAATCTTCAAATATCATCACTAGGGTTTGGCAGAAAATCACACAGATAGTTTGAAATCCTAAACACTCTTCTCTAATTTTGAACACAAATGCTTTTGATTGTAAATGAGAATAAATCATTCAAATTAGTCATATAAAGCCTTCCATTTGCACTAAATTTTCACCATTAATGCATTCATACTTGTTAGGTAAACATTCTACTAGAATTCTCTATGCCATCGTAGGGATACAAAGATGGTCAACACACCTCCAAAAATCATTTCTTTATTTCAAAACCTTGATCAATAGGTTCATTATTGCTCAGTATACTTGCACACCAGAGGAATTGATCCAATTCAACTTTCATGCTGAAATATTCAACATTTTATCCTTTTTAGGGGGCTAAAGGATTTGAAAATGATAGCTCCCCCTAAGATAATTCTCTATCTTATTTTGTCACATGATCTTGTGTAGAATGCACAAGCATGGCATCATCCTTCTTCAAATTTTCCTAACCTTGCTTCTCTTTCCAAACTTTTGCATTTCCCTTCTTTTGTTGATTAGGGCTTCCTTCTTCTAGTTTTGAACAGGCGGTTTCACAAAACAATATCTACAAAAAATTTCTTTATCCTCCAAGGAAGAGGAAGATTTTGAGGGTGAGGCAAGAGGTGTAGGAGCTTAGGTTACAACTTTATTGTGGGGTGGGGAAAATCTAGTGGAGGGTCCTATAGTGTACTCTTCAAAAGTTGGGTCAGTATGGGGGGGACTAAACCTTCCAGATCTCATATCTATGTTTTGATAACTTCTTCTAAAAACATGTCTAGAGGTAGTCCATTGGGTCATAAATCTCATAAAGAATGTTACTAAGCCAAATATTTTTGGATAGGGTAGCTCTCTTACACTTCTAGGGTTTTGCACCTAAAAGGAGAGAGGTATCCAAAAGTATTAATGACTCACTCAAGAATATTCCCTTGAGATTACAATGCAAAGATAATTGAAATATATCTAAGGGGAATGTCCTAGATGCAAAGGAATGATAAAAGAGATTAACTATTAATGCAAAACTAAGAAAATGCAAAATGTTTGAAAACATGTTGTGATATGCAAAATGAACTAAAAATGCAAGTAAACTGTAACAAAAACTAATGAGATTAAAGGTGTGTACCTAGAGGCTGGAAAGGGATGGAATGGAGCTCTAGACTCCTACAAAAATCATTGTTGAAGCCAACTGGGACTCATACACCAAGCTGGGCAACTTAGTCCTATTTTGGGGAAATTCTGCCAGAATGGGTTTTAGACAAAAGGGTACTTAGAACTGCAAAAATCCTTAGTTCAGGCCTGACAGTGGGACTCATGCCACTGATGGCATATCATTCCACTTCTAGATTTTGGGAAATTCAAAAGTGCAATCTGTAACTCCTGGTCTGTACTTCTGCTCTTGATAGTTTTTAAATCTGAAACTGTAGAATTTGACCTGTAGGTGTTCTCCGAGCTTCTTTTAGGGATTTTACTACTTTGAATGACTTTGAAAAATTGTTGACAACTTTTCACACCTTGCTCATTGACAAATCTGCACACTAGACCTGCAAAACATGTTCAAAGAGAGGTAAAAATTATTGAGGGTTAGTGAATAGGGGTTTTCCTTGGTCAAACCCTGGTTTGGTAATTAAACCCTTGAAAATGAAATGAAATAAAAAAAGAATGATGAATGAATAAAAGCAATGCTACAACTCACCAAACCCTTGAAGTGGAAATCTGAAGACATGCAAGTAGAAGCTCCAATGGATGTAGACTTGAAGATACTTGAAATTCCTAGAATGCTTAAGTGAATGATTGATAATTGATGGAATGCTTGAGTGAATGAATGGAGGTGAAATGAGAGAAAAAACCCTATATTTATACTTGATTATGCAAAATTTCCCAAAAATACCACATCATAGGCCAACCTTAGGTCTTAGAAAATAATGTCCTACCAAAAATTTGAATTTATTTTGATTTTTGAGCTAAAGGGGACTCATTCACCCCTAGTGGTGAATGGGTCCCACTTAGGAATTTTAAGTGGGTGTCAGAAATTAAGTGTATTAATTGATGTTTATTGAGATTATTTTCAAAAATACACGTAAGTAAGGCCTGTAAGTGTAAAATGGGTTCAATTAAAGCATAAGAAAGGGTCAAATTATTGATGACAAGCCTAGAATAGCATGAAAGTTTGTTACAAAACTTTACAACACTTTGAAATAAGGCTTGGTAAGTGATAAAAGAGATTATTTAGGTGAAATATATTAATAAGATCCTAGAAAAGTATGAAAGTGTGTTACAACACTTCACAACACTTTTACAAGGCATCACAAAATTCTTATTAATTCACAAGGGTCCAAGACCTAATGTGAATGTGTTGACCACATTACAACATTAAATCCATGAAAAACTAGGCCAACATCCAAAAGGACTCAAATGAGCATGAACATGTTCAAAGATACATTTTTCTCTGCTACATTTAGCCCCCACTTTAGTGAGAGGATGAACCTACTTCAAACTCACATTAAAGTAGCCAAACATGCACATTAAGAGGGATCTGAATGCACTCACGCTGGAAAGATGAGACAACAATTAAGAGGGGTGATGAAGCCCCCATGATCAAGATACCATGGAAAATGAAACATAAGCACAAATGAACACACATGAAAAATGATGTAAAGAGTGAAAATGGAGAAAAGGAAAAAGAGAAGGAAAGAGAGAATCAAATCAAGCTTTGATCATTTGTCCATCATGTTGTGGATCAAATCTAGGTTGTTTGTCTAGAAAATGCATACTCACTCTTAGGCGATGGAACTCATGGGTTTCCATTTGGTGAGAAGGCCTAAAAGGTGAGAAACATACACTCATGGATGGTATGCACTCACACACACACAAGTGGCTATGGGAAAAGTCATGCCTCAGAATGGGCTTCCCACTCAACCATACCAAAGTTATACCTCCTAATAACTTTAATAAGGCACCACAAAATAAAATGACTTTTTGAGCTTCATGAGACAAGCAAAACTTCATATGCTTGGAACTCATGAACAAACGCGATGGTTCCACAAGCATGCAAGTTGTGTTATGCAAGGTGGCCATATAACAAACAAAATATGCAACATGCAAAGGATGTTCAAAGGATTCTTTTTTAGTTCATGCGAGGTATTTAACTTAGGGAACATTGTGTTTAATGTCTCTAAGAGAGGACCAATCAAAGAATAGGAAATTCGTAACTTAGGGGATATAGTGTGTCACATCAAGCCACTAAGAAAAATGTAATATGCTAAGATAGATCATGCTCATGAAGGACACTACACCCAATGTCATCCATAAAGTGACAAACACATCGTATGAAGTAAGAAGGTTGCACTAAGAACCAAGGAAAAAGGAAAAATGAAAAAGAATAATGCCAATGTATGTCCGCACTTTAAAGGAATTGCTACACACTGTATTGTAAGTAATTACTTTAAAGTAACAAATGAACAATGCTAACCAAAAAAAAAAAGACATGAGAGAAAATGTGGAAAGCCCTATGCCAAGACATATGTTTCCAAGTAAAGCTATGTCATGTGAAGTAAAGGAAAAAAGAAGAGAAATGGGTTGCCCCCAAAATGAAAACACCAAACACATACGAGACAAGGAAAACACAAGAAAAAAAGGAAAAAGATAAGTGAAAAAGAAAAAAGAAAAGGGTCTTTTGGGTCAACATGAAAGAGACATGAATGTATGAATGCCTTGCGCCATCCCTAAAAGGAAAACACAAGAAAAATTAAAAAGAAAAGGAAAAGAAAAAGAAAATCCTTTGGGTCAACATGAAAGAGACATGAATGTCCCAATGCCTTTTGTCATCCCCAAAAGGAAAACACAAGAAAAAGACAAAAGAAAATGAAAATAAAAAGAAAAACCTTTTGGGTCAACATGAAAGAGACATGAATATCTCAATGCCTTGCATCATCCCCAAAAGGAAAACACAAGAAAAGGATAAAAGAAAAGGCGAAAGCAATGTATGACATAGAGAAGAATGAAGGTACAAATAGAGGAATTAATGTCACAAAGAGAGAGAACATCAAACAAAACATCACGGGGGATCACATTACACACATGCAAACACACAAAAGAGAGAAAAAGAAAATACAAAATAATAGTAAGGAAAATGTGAGTGAATCATCAAGCAAGTCATCCGCCTCTCAATCTCAATCGGTATAAGTGGAAGGTGAATAATGCAACTGAGGGACAATAAAAAATGCATTACTAGGACAAATATAGCAACTTCTTTCCCCCATTGGGTGCAAGGAAAGAATGAGCCGAGGTAGGTGATGGGAAAGGTCATGTAATAGTGAGAAGGGAATGTTCTACAACTATGACATGACAAGGAATAGGAGAGCATTTTATGGGTTCACTGGATAGCAATTATCGCCATCAAAATGATACTTGCCTAGTATTTCTTTCAATGTATGACACTCATCACTTCTATATCCAGGAATGTGATGATACATACAACATGGAACGTTGGAATCTTTAGGATATAGTAATAGTACAAGTCCTAGGTGGTAATAGTACAAGTCCTTTGTTTAAAAGTATTTGTAATTTCCTTTCATATTGAGGTGGTGGACGGAGAGGAAACTTTAGTTTTTGTAACTTGTAAGGCTTCTTGCATTTGATAGACTCATCCTTCTCTTGAAATGAATGAGGAGGACCCAAAGTGATCCTCTCATCCTTGTCATTGTTATCAATCAAGGGTTGCTCTCGAGGAAGGAGGACATTCAAATCGTGAGGGGAATCAAAGATCACCATGCCATCATCATGAAGCCTCAGATATTCTCTAGGAGGCTTGCTATTATGAGAGGGATCTAGATGCCCTAACCTCATTGTGTTTTTATCTTTTGGATTTTTCTCTAAGAGTTGATGAATTCCATGTTCAGTTGTTGTGTCACATCCTTGTTTGTTCAAAATGGTAAAACCTTTGCCATAGGTTTCTTCAAGGTTGATTGGAGTATTTGTGACTTTGTTATCATAAAATGGTCAAGTGGTTGTTTGTTTAGAAGAACTAGGTTAACCTTGTGTAGGGAACTTAGGTTCTACGTTTGTTTCAAGATGTAAGTAACCACACATCTCAGGTGGTGGTATTGGAGGAAGGTCTTGTTTTTTCATGGATGGATAAAAGGATGCATTAGCTTCAAGGTTATCAATGCAATCATTTAGAAACTTATTCATGTTGTCATCATCTTCTCCAATGATGTCAACATCACGAGGAGGAAAATCATGAGGAGTTGAAGGAGCATGAGGAAGTTCAATGTCATTAGGATGAGTTCCAAAGGCACAACTTGACATGTCAACTAAGGATTTTAATGACATCCAAAGCTTATTAAAACACATATCCATGATGCAAATGAATGAAAGAAAACTAAGCACAAGAAATTCAATGAAACAACAAATCTAGAAATAGTAACAAAAAGGTAAAAACAAAAAATAGAAATGCAGAGAATGAACTGAAAATGATAGAAATTGCAGTGCAAAATGTGCAACTGGACTAAGTCACCTAGGGTGGCGAATGAGTCTAGGTAGTGATTTTTTTGAAAATTTCTAGAAGTTTTGAATTGGTTTTTATGCTTTTTAGATTTTCAGATGCAAATATAATATGAATATGTAGAATTTTGTTGATTTTAAATGAAATGAAATGCAAGCTAGATGAGCTTTTCACTAATGCAAATTTGGAAACCCTAGGATGTAGATTAAACAATGCAAAATGTAATGCAATGCTAATGTAAGCTATTCCTAGGATGTAAATGTACTCTAAATCAGAAATAGGATGTTCTAAATGCAGGTTCACCAAAATGAACCAAAGATTTTTGGATAGGGGACTCTCTTACACTCCTAGGGTTTTGCACCTAAAAGGAGAGAGGTATCCAAAAGTATTAATGGCTCACTCAAGAATATTCCCTTGAGATTCTAGTGCAAAGATGATTGAAATATATCTAAGGGGATTTTCCTAGATGCAAAGAATTGATAAAAGAGATTAAATATTAATGAAAAACTAAGAAAATGTAAAATGTTTAAAAACACGCTATGATATGCAAAATGAACTAAAAATGCAAGTAAATTGTAATAGAAACTAATGATATTCAAGGTGTCCACTTGGAGGTTGGTGATTGGATTAAACTGTGGTTAATACTTTGGGCATAACTATCCTTGTAATTCTATTTCGAATGGGTTGAGATCAATCTTTGGGAATTGTACAAGTTCCTCAGTTTACTCCTCAATGTCAATCTAGGAGTGTAGGCTTGTGAAAGATATTGGGGTTGTTTTACTAAGGGATGAACCTAGAAATCCAAGTGGAGATGGATGAAACTACAAGAAAATTGCATTATTTCAAAAATCTAGTTTTCAGACCTCCTGTCACCTGTGTGACAACAACCCAAGCTAAACAACTTACAACAAAAGTAGATTAACACTAACTAATAAAAAAAAGATAGTAATTCTTACTGAAATTAAACTACCATAAGTAATTGAATGATAAAATGTAAAAGTACTAAATAAATTTCACATGTATTAATAATCATTCCAATTAACACTTGTCTAGAATAATTTGCTAAACTAGTTTATATAGAATAGTGGATGTATTAACTAAATCTGATTGCAAAGTGAGTTGCTAAATCAAATACACCTGTAGTATGATATAAATACATCAATCACCAATACATCGAATATTAATTAATAGTATATTAAATGGCACAATGTTTAAAGATCAAAGAAAATTTAAAACTTAGAAAAATCTCATTACCATACAACACATAGATGCTACAGCTAGTCACTGGGCGATCAAGGAAGTGGGCCCTGCCTTCTCTGATTTCCAGTGAAGAAATAAAAGCTTACTTTACTCTACTCAATGCTTATGCAAAAAAAATTTCAAATTCCAATCTTCCTTTAATCAAAGCAACAACTTATAGATATGTTATTGATTACTAACTCAAGTCTTAGCATACATATATAGAGATCATATGTCATTGAGTTCTACAAAAGGCTAACCATAATGGTATATGATTTTTTATTTTGTTATGGCCTGTGGCCAACAAAATTTAAATGCATCTTAACAATAGATTTATAGTTATAACATTGTTCCAAAAACAAAACAACTTTAGACCGAACTCTAATCACAAGTGACTCATGACTCATAAAACGGTTCTTGTCCTCATTCCACCATTGCTCCTATTGCTCCCATGCAACATCCACTTAATCATCCCCTGGTTTTCATAGTCACAAGGATAATTAGTAAATAATTAAAGGTTTTGATATATTCTCAAGCTTCCATCTTCTCTTTTCATTTTATTAAATATCCCTACTCATTAACAAATAGTGATAGGAACTACAAGGGATTCTATGCGAACAACAAGGTAAAAAGGTAAAGAAAAAGGGGTAAAAATAAAGACACTTTTATCCTTCATCATTCCCCCCATCTTAGGGTTTTGCATGCCCTCATGCAAAGGAACAAAGGATACACACTAGACAACATCTGCACTACATTGGAGATCTCTTTAACCCAAGTATGTTTTAGTGCATGTATTTGATCCTTATGCTCCTAAATGGGCTTAAGAGAAGTATCAATAGTCTTGGTATGCTCAAGAGTTGCTTTAAGCTAATCAATTTATGTTTCCTATGAAGAGTTGAGAACCTTTGCATCCTAGACCTACTTTTGTAGAGCTTGATTTTCATTAGTCCAATTTGGTCACTAGATTCTGCATATCACATATTTCATCATTGATCAATAGAGGATTCTCCTCAAATTCCTCCTCTACCTTGGATTCTTGTTCCCCTTCTTGTTCATGGTGGGGAATCTCAAAATTTTCCTTTTCTTGATCACCCAACTCACTCACCTCCTTTCTTTTCTCCTCTAACTCTTGTTTTACTTCTTGATTGTCAATAGGAGGAGTTTCAAACCCACCAATGTCCTATTCTGCAAAATTCCTTAAGTTGTCATTGCTTGGTTACTCGATTGACATTTTTTCGATTTGAATTGTATTCTCATCACGAATACCCTCACTAGAAACTCAGATTTCTTCTACATTTGGAGAGTTTTGGGGAGGCGTTTTAGGGTTTGATTTGGGCTCCTTTTGGTCTAATAGAGTGGCCCTAGATTCTTCCTGCATTTTCCTTCTCTTACTCCTAAGTTCACTAGAGACTGCTTTTTTTTTCTTTTCTTTTTGGAAGACTATGGCCAAAATTGTTAAATCACCAACTTCATCTATTTCCTTAGGGTTCAAAACATTACTAGCCACATTGGCTAAATTTTCTAGCTTATCCATTTGAATGGTGGGTGATGGTTTCTTTTCTTGATAAATTTCTCAGACAACAACTAAGGTTCATCCACTGTGTAATGTCTTCTTACCCTTAGAGTAAGGTGTAGTAGTCTATTTACCCCTAGATTTAGGTGTGGTAGTCTTAACATTTTCGCATTTGACACTAGAATCATTTTCTTGCTTACCACTCAACCTTGGGGTTTGTCTAACCTTTTTCTTCTTTGAACTACTAGGTAAATCCCCTGATTCAGAACCCTCATTAGGTGCATTGGAAGAGTTTTCATTTTCTCTTCCTTCATTGAAACTTACATGACCAGACCCCTCTTACTCAGAGTTAACAAGAGATTTTTCCTTATTAGGGGAGCCCTCTTCCTTAGAGTGTTATGAGTTGTTAGGGAGGTCTTCCTCAAATTTTTTTGGGGTTTCATCTACATTGAATGAGTCCCAATCCCATGGAGGAGAGAATTTATTTAATTCCCTTACAATTAACAACTTTATAAGTCTGTGATGGGCTAATGAGTTTTTACTACCTTTTTGAACTACCTTTCTCATTTGCATTATGGAAGAATACAAAAAGAAAGGAAGGTTTACATACAAACCCCACCATAAATGTATTAGGAGCCAAATTTGTTTAGCATAGACATAGACATACTTTCCTTCACAAGTTATATGCTGGATGGAAAACCTCACCACATCATTACAGGGCAACAAAAGTGAAGCTAGCTTCATGCCTTGTCCCATGACAACTTCAACTGACTCTCCACATCATAGGAATTTCTTACGAAGGCTCTTAATATCTGTTGCCCACATTGAGTTATCTGGGAAGTAATTTTCCCCTAATAGTGGTAATCCAGTGACATCCACTATAGCTTCAATTGAAGTAGGGATTTCTAAACCATGGACCCATGTCATTTGTTGTGACATGTCATGGAAATTCATGTGCCAACTTCTCATCATACCCTCGCAATATTTTGAAGAACACATCCCACACTGCTTGCTTAAATACTTTATAGGCTTCTATCGTTGTTAGAGCCTTTAATTCATTCATATTTAGAGGCTCAAAATGGTGCCTGTGCTCTCCTACCATAATGTTACTAGGAGGTTTATTCAAAACCAAAATAAGGCACTCTCGTCAACTTGGAATAGTGTGCAGAAAGAAGTTGTTAATAGGTAGATAAATCGTCTCTAGTAAGGGAAAGACATGGGGAAAAATTTAGAGTGGTTTCAGATAATGGATGAAAATGGTAAGTTGCTAACTAAATCTAGATGGAGTTTAAAATGGAAATGATGGCAGGTTACGATCTACACAAGGGATGACAATGGTAATAATGTTATGAAATTACCAAGGCCAAGCAATGAATATTTATGACATGTCAAATAAATGCAGCTTCTCATAAGATGAGGATAAAAAAGGTAGGAAAGAAAGGTGAAATGAATATGGTGACATACAATATAGTTAATATTTGATAATTATCATGTATGATTAGATGGTTTCACCCCCCCAGCATAGCATGTGGCCCATCCATAGGACACGTCACCATTTATTAAATAAATAGAAGATATAGAATAAAATAACAAAAGGAAATAGAAATGGAAAATAGACCAATACCAAACCATCATGTGTATGAAGATGACATGGATGCGCAGGCATGAGGAATCGACAAATGAAAGGAAGAATGATCAAATCACATGGTGCATACATGAAGATGTTAGTGGAGCAATGAGAGAGCTGAGAGGAAGGCCACATGCATGGATGATGAAAAAGATGCAACAATAAAGCACATCATGAAAACTGTAGCCCAAGTGGATGGGTATGGACAATAGTTTACTACCACTACTGTAATGATGAAAAAGAAGGCCAAAATTGAGCAAGTCCAACCAAGTAAACAAAGCAGGAGATCAACAATGGAGGAAGTGCAGCCATAAATGATGGAGCGACCGATAGGAAAAATCCCTCAAAATTTACCAATGGGTAGCACACCAAGATGGAGATGAAAGAGTTGACCCAAAGCTCCTATCCAGAAAATGATAGGAACTGAGTTCCCAAACAACCAGACAGAAGAAAGCTCATAGGAGAATGAGATACTTGGGGAAAAGAAAAACCAATGGCCTTGTGCATGCCAAAGATTAAAGAAAAATGAGGGCTATGGATTTTACAAAGAAGCTCCTGTCACCTAAGTGACAGGATTTTGTTGTTTTTAATTTTTTTTTTTTCAATTTTTAATCTTGACAATAGGCCGCCAATATCTTGGTTTTCATCCTATCACCACCTAGAAGCATCAGGAACCCAATTTTCACTTCTAAGATACATTTAGTAGTTAACATCTACCAAAAACCCGTTTTCAAACGTTAACTAGCCAATAACGCGTGAGGGTTTTCATTGTTGAATTTTTTATTGCATTATTATTATTATTATCAAAATTTTGAAAAGTACCTAAAAGGTATAGGGAGAGGCCACCAAAACCGTGTCAAGTAGATGGAGTTCCTTAGGAAGATTTGAAACAAACTCTTCCTTGGAGAGAGGTTTCTTGTACAATTTTAACTGGTGACCTTTGACAACCAAAGCCATACAATCAAAGTCTATTGTGTAGAGCTTGACAACCCCATTATTGTAGAACATCTCAATTTCATAAAGCCTGAGCCACCGGGTGTGGAAATTTCCTTTAAAATATTGAAAATGAGAATCATACAAGAGTGCCCAATCACCTGGTTGAAATGATCATTATCAAATGAAACAATCATTCCAGAGAGTGTGCTAGTTCTAGATAATATCTGCATGGAAGATTGCTTGTTGGAAGAGTTCATCTAATGAGTGGAGCTGTGCAATTCATTCTTTTATGCATCCAAAAAGTTCATACCCAGTTGGAGTGTGGTACAAAGATTTTTTACCTCAAATTTGATAAGGAGAACAACCCTCTTACAATAGACATGCTCGTAAGGCGTCAAACCAGTGGTGGTTTTCCATGTAGTGTGGTAGGCCCACACGGCTTTAGGGAGTCATACAATCCAATATGTGGAGAGCAACTATCTTGGTAAGAATGGTCTTGAGCTCTCGGTTGGTGACTTTGACCTAGCCATTAGCCTTAGGATGGTAAGGTGAAGACTTACGAAGCTGAATCTCATATTCACAAACCAAAGCATAAATGAGGTCAGACATGAACTGTGGACCCTGATCTGTAACTATCTCTCATGGAACACCAAATTAGATGAAAATATTGGAATAGAGGAATTCAACTACCTTGGTGTCCCTGGCATGCTTTAAAACAACAACTTCAACCCATTTTGTTACATAATCTGTACATATAAGGATATATTCCTTGTCCTGGGATGGTAGGTTGGCAAGTCCAACAAAATCAAGCCCCCATTTTTCAAAAGGCTCAATGGACAACTGAGGATGTAGAGGAATTTCATCTAAGCATGTGGGTTGGCCCATATGCTAACACTTGTGTCATTGTTGAACATAGCATTTACAATCCTTGTGGAGTGTGGTCCAATAGTAGCCTATAGTTAAGATCTTTTGAGTAGTCCTCTAAGTGAAAAAATGTCTTCAGTAGGGTTTTGTATGGCATGCGTGAAGCATGTTGAAGATATCATCCTCGAGCACACACTAGGACATGCTATTATCACATTCACAATGGAAGAGAAATCCATTGATCCATGTGTAATCACCACTGAGTCCGACCAACTTTTTGCATTCCCTCGAAGAGAAATGAGGTGGGAAATTGCAAGTGACCAAGTAGTTTGCCATGTTAGCGCACCACAAACTCTTTGTTGATATGGAAAAGAGATGTTCATCTGGAAAGGCATCATCAACTGGAACTAGTTCATCATCTCCCTGTTGTAACCTGGACAAAAATTATGCAACCACATTCTCATGCCCAGGCTTATCAAGTATAGTGATATCAAATTCTTAAAGCAACAATAACCATCTAATAACTCTACTAGTTACAATAGGTTCATTCAATAGAAATTGAATTGTAGAATGATCAATATGAACAAACACTTTATATCCAGTAATATAATGATGAAACTTATTAATTGCATAAACAGCAACCAAGAACTCCTTTTCAGTTATCGTATAATTTATCTCACCCCTTATGAAATTCTTGCCGATGTAGTAAATGGAGTAGAAGATATTATATTCCTTTTTTCAAAGGGCAGCCCCCATGGAACAATTTGAGGCACTAGTGTGGATATGAAAAGGTAGTTCCCAGTTCATACCTCTAAGCATTGGTGTGGTGACAAGCTTGTTCTTGATGGTTTCAAAAGCTTCTTGACATTCCAGTGTCTAGGAGAAAATGACATCTTTTGCTAGCAAATCAAACAAGGGGGAGGCAATTTTACTAAAATTAACCTCCTATAGTACCCTGCATGGCCTAGAAAACTATGCAAATCCTTTTGACTAGTGGGTGTAGGCAAGTCTTGAATAATTTGTATCTTTTTGGGATCAACTTGAATACCCTTAGCATAAATATAATGACCAAGTACTATCCCTTTTGTCATAAGCAAATGGAATTTTTCATGACTCAATAATAAATTAGTTTCTATACAATTCCTAAGTACATTTTCTAATAATTTTTTAGCCTCTTCATAAGTATTACCATGAATGGTAAAATCTTCCATATACACCTCAACACAATCATTTACAAGATATGCAAAAATGCTCAAAACCACCCTTTGAAAAGTGGTAGGGGCATTACATAAACCAAACGAAAAATTGTTGTAAGCAAAAGTGCCCCAAGGACAAGTGAAAGTAGTCTTGTTCTGATCCTTAGGCACTACGTGAATTTGGTTGTAGCCGTTGAACCCATCCACAAAAGAGAAAAACTTCTTACCTACAAGAGTGTCCAACACTTGATCACTAAATGGTAATGGAAAGTGATCCTTTTTACTAGCTTTATTTAGTGCTCTATAATCAACATAAATTCTCCACTTACCATTTTTCTTGGGAACCACAACTAGAGGAGAGACCCACTAAATAACTGAAATAGGATATATAAACCCAACATTTAATAGTTTTTGTAACTCCTCTTTAACTATTTCACACAAGATGAGGTTGAACCACCGCTATGGTTGCCTAATTGGATGACTACCTTCCTTAATGTAAATATGGTGGGTATAGGTGTCAGGGTGAATTCCACGTATGTCTTGGTATTCCCAAGAAAATGCATCTTTATTTATCCTAAGTATGGAAATAAGGTCTTGGATTTGTTTAGTGGTTAATTTTGGATTAATATTAAGTGTGCAATTAGGAAAAATTTCTATAGCTTCTGATTGTGTTGGTGAATTAATGGCTAGTACTTGGGAAGTGGATGCCATATCACTAGAATTTCCAATAGATCAAAATGAACTGTACAAAAAATTATGAGGTAGCAACTGATGCAATGTGACAAAATGTTGAACCAACCATGAGCTACCTACCAATGGAAAGTTTCCAAAAGGACATTGAGTGTTTACACCTAAAAGGAGAACCATGCTTTCAAAAAATTCATTAAATGTATACCTATTTTGAAGGAAATTAACAAGAATACTATCTTCGGTGGGTTCTTCAATATCTAATGCTTGATCAATAGTCAAGATTGGAAATGAATCATCTAAATCACTATCAACCCAAACTGGATCCTTCATCTCCAACAAGGGTTGCATTGGCATGTATCGAGTCAATTGTTTCTTGTGCTCGCCATTAGAAATGACCATGTTTCCTAATTGGCAATTGATGAATGCATCTGTAGTCACCAGCTAAGGTCATCCCAAAATAAAGGGGTATCCTCCCAGCTTAATCTTCAGCTGCAAAATCACAATGTCATTTGGGTATTCCCACGAGTCAATAGAAAGGATTACATCCTCAATCATACCCTCTAGTTTAACCAAAGATCGGTTTGCCATTTGAAGAATAGTGTGAGTAGGTCTCAGTCCCTCTAGTGAAAATATTTCCTTTGTTTCATTTGTCATAACATTAATTGCAGCACCCAAATCAACAAGGGTATTAGGAATACTTACTTTACCAATAAATACCTTAATGATAGGGCTCCCTGGATCCAAGTACTTCAAAATTGTTATGTTCCCAAGCATATTGTCTTCCAAGTGTTTGATAACTTGGATGGTCTTTGGGTCTTTCTTCTTCTTTTGCTTGTGAGTACATAGATACTAAAATATTTGTGTATATATGGGAATGTCCTTGATGGCCTACAACAATAGAATCTTGATATTAACATTGTGCAACTCATTAAGAAAATCAAACTCAGGTTGAGAGACTTCCCTTTGTATTAGTTCAAACTGAAATCGTTAAGGAAAGGGGGGTTCTTTGACTAGCTCTACTTCAAATTCCTCATTGATTTTCATAATGGTGGGCCCCTAAAGAGCCTTTCCTAATCTTAATCGAACTCCATCTAATTCTACTATGTTTATAGGATAAGTGGAGTAACCTATTGCCTCATTATTATATGCTGGTTGTGTGGCCTTTTTGTTGGGATTTGGGTTCGGTTGGGTTGGCATTGGTGTAGGCTTCAGTGGTTGTGTTGGATTGGTTGGTTGCATAGATGATGATGGTATGGCTGGAAGAAGTTGTTGTGACTATTGGTATGGGTTAATCATGGGAGGAGGTGGAAATTGCAATTGTGACAGATATGGTTGTTGGTACAATGAAGGTTGTGGCGATGGTGGCCTCCAGGCTTGTTTGTGAAGCATACTGATATTATGGCATGCATTGAGGGCATGGTGATATTTTTTTCCAACCTTCATACCATCCAGGTTGATTTGAAAAATAATTGGGATTGCTAGGTCCCAAAGCAAGATAATCATTCATCATGATAGGGTGCATTACTCGAGGTGGAAAAGGTTGCCTAGGGGCCATGTAGTAGATAGGTTCCTTAAAATATTCCATATCAGGAACACCTACAGGAAGAGGCCTTAAGGTAGAACTTCTACTGACTTCTCCTAAGGATGAGATGTTTGTCCTATTGTAAGGGCAATCCTCCCTACCATGTTTCTTGTGAAAAGTTAGACAAAACATAGCCAAGGCCTTTTCAACTTCCTCTTGCTTCCTATGGATATAAAGAGTGTCTATTTGTTTACCCATATGATTTAATAAATCAATTTTAAGATCCTCAAGTGAATTTCCTATTTCACACTTCGTTATACCTATTGCATTACCTAGAGCATAAGGCTTACTTGGATAGTTCTTTCCTGAATGCTGTGACCTTGAATAATTCCTAAAAATATAAAAAATATTGTCAAAGCTCATTTTAGAAATGTTCCCTTTACCTTTAAATTTAATGCTTCCATAGTATCATTTCTTATGCCTCTAAGAAACAATATTTTAACATCGTCATTTAGCCCTTGTTGGTGAGATCATTGAAGACTGAACATGAAGTGTTTGAGGTAGTCCTCCATGGACTCGTCTTCCTTTTGTGTCATGCGGAAGATTTTGTCCCAAACCTCCTTTGTTTTACAATACTCTTGGTACTTGGTTAGGAATAACTCCATGATTTCCCATGTCCTGATATTTCTGAGGTTCATAAACCAACACAATGTTGCATCTTTCAATGTGGTTGGAAATAGTTTGAGCTTCTGCACATCACTTTGGTAATCATAGTTGTGGCACAACACATCAAATTCAAACAAAAACATGTCAGGATCCTCAATCAAAAGACCACGAAAGACAAGCAAAGCAGAATGAGCAATGTTATTCATTGGGGCATCTTCTTTGGGATGTGTGATTGGAAACTCAAAGGTAATTGGATTGTTGTTGGCCAATGCTATATTGTTGTTGTTGTTGATGATGATGTTATTGTTGTTATTGTTGTTATTGTTGTTATTGTTGTTATTGTTGTTGTTGTTGGGGTCCATGACGTCTAGTGCCCAAGGGGTAAAGTAGGTTCTATATGGCTCTTGGGTTTCTGAAAATGGACCAAATTTTGGCCCGTAAGATTCCCAAAAGATCTTTCAACCTTTCTTCATAATATTTCAGAAGAACTTGGATGAGTACCTGTAGGTGTCTCAACAGTATTAGACTCTATGGAACACTTCTTGATATTAGGTTTGGGTAATTGTAATGATTGTAATTTAGTTTTCAATTCCTCTTGAGTTGAGATACTTCCTTTGACAAATGGCTTTGACCTATTTTTTAGTTCTTTGGGTTGTGTTCCCTTAATGGATGTTTTTTATTTATATTTCTAGGGTTGTGAACTACTTCCTTTTTATTTTCTAATGAATCTTCCTCTACTATCCCTACTATGATTCATGCACCTAAATGACTTACAGTAGCACAAATCAAGAGTATTAACCTTAACAAGGTTGACAATTGTATAGGCTTTCCTCTTGACATACTGGTCCTAACTTAGCTTGCTATGATTTTAGGCCTTTAGTATCTTTCCTCGGAAATGATGCCAAAATGATTGGATTAAACTGTGGTTGATACTTTGGGCATAACAATCCTTGTAATTCTATTTTGAATGGGTTGAGATCAATCTTTGGTAATTGTGAAAGTTCCTTAGTGTACTCCTCAATGTCAATCTAGGAGTATATGCTTGTGAAAGATATTGGGGTTTTCTTCCTAGGGATGAACCTAGAAAGCCAAGTGGGGATGGATGCAACTACAAGAAAATTGCATTTGTTCAGAAATCTAGTTTTCAAACCTCCTATCACCTATGTGATAGGAACCTGAGCTAAACAGTTTACAACAAAAGTAGATTAACACTAACTAATAAAACAAAGATAGCAATTCTTACTGACATTAAACTACCAGAAGTAGCTGAATGATAAAATGTAAAAGTACTAAATAAATTTTACATGTATTAATAATCATTCCAATTAACACTTGTCTAGAATAATATGCTAAACCAGTTTATACAGAACAATGAATGTATTGACTAAATCTGATTGCAAAGTGAGTTGCAATCAAATACAACTATAGTACAATATAAATACATCAATCACTAATACATTGAATAGTAATTAACTGTATATTAAATGGCACAATGTTTAAATATCAAAGTAGATTGAAAACTTAGAAAAATATAATTACCATACAACACATGGATGTTATAGCTAGTCACTAGGTGATCGGAGAAGTGGGCCTTGCCTTCTCCGATTTTCAGTGAAGAAATAAAAGCTTACTTTACTCTACTTAGTGGTTATGCAAAACAAGATTTCAAATTCCAATCTTCCTTTAATCAAAGCAACAAATTATAGATATATTATCGATTACTAACTCAATTATTTTCATACATATATATAGAGATCATATGTCACTGAGTTCTACAAAAGGCTAACCAAAATGGTATATGATTGTTTGGGTTGTTATGGCCTATGACCAAAAACCTTTAAAGGATTCTAAACAATAGATTTACAATTTTAACATTGTTCCAAAACAAAATAACTTTAGACCGAATTATAATCACAAGTGACTCGTGACTCATAAAACGGTTCTTGTCATCATTCCACCGCTACTCCTATTGCTCCCACACAACATCCACTTAATCATCCCCTAGTTTTCATAGTCACAAGGATAATTAGTAAATAATTAAAGGTTTTGATATATTCTCAAGCTTCTATCTTCTCTTTGCATTTTATTAAATATCCCTACTCATTAACAAATAGTGATAGGAACTACAAGAGATTTTATAGGAACAACGAGGTAAAAATGTAAACAAAAAGGGATAAAAATAAAGACATTTTTATCCCTCATCAGCTAGAAAGGGATGGAATGGAGCTTTGGAATCTTGCAAAAATCAATGTTGAAGCCAACTAGGATTCATATGCCAACCTGGGTGACTTAGTCCTATTTTGGGGAAATTCTACTAGAAAAGGTTTCGGACAAAAGGGTACTTAGAACTGCAAAAAACCTTTGTTCAGGCCTGACAGTGGGACCCATACGACATTGGTGGCATATTAGTCCACTTCCAAATTTTGGGAAATTAAAAAGTGCAATCTATAGCTCCCAGTTTGTACTTCTTCTCCTGACAAGTTTCTGGATCCGAAACTGTAGAATTTGACCTGTAAGTGTTTTCCAACTTCTTTTAGGGCTTTGACTACTTTGAATGACTTTGACAAATCATTGATGACTTTTCACACCTTGATCTTTGACAAATATACACACTAGACCTACAAAACACATGTAAAGAGGGGAAAAAATTGTTGAGGGTTAGTGAATAGGGGTTTGCCTTGGTCAAACCTCGATTTGGTAATTAAACCCTTGAAAATGAAATGAAAAGAGAATGATGAATGAACAAAAGAAATGCTACAACTCACCAAATCCTTGAAGTGGAAATCTAAAGACATGCAAGTAGAAGCTCTAATGGATGTAGACTTGAAGATACTTGAAATTCCTAGAATGCTTAAGTGAATGATTGATAATTGACGGAATGCTTGAGTGAATGAATGGGGGTGAAATGAGAGGAAAAACCCTATATTTATACTTTATTATGCAAAATTTCCCAAAAATACCACATCATAGGCTAACCTTAGGTCTTAGAAAATAATATCCCGCTAGAATTTTAAATTTATTTTTATTTTTGAGCCAAAGGGGACTCATTCGCCCCTAGTGGCGAATGGGTCCCACTTAGGCATTTTAAGTGAGTGTGGGAAATTAAACGTATTAATTGATGTTTATCGGGATTATTTTCAAAAATACACTTAATTAAGGCCCGTAAGTGTAAAATGGGGCCAATTAAAGCATAAGAAAGGGTCAAATTGTTGATAACAAGCCTAGGAAACTGTGAAAGTTTGATACAACACTTTACAACACTTTGAAATAAGGCTTGGTAAGTGATAAAAAGAGATTATTTAGGTGGAATATATTAATAAGATCCTAGAAAAGTGTGAAAGTGTGTTACAACACTTCACAACACTTTTGCAAGGCATCATAAAATTATTATTAATTCGCAAGGGTCCAAGACATAATGTGAATGTGTTGACCACATTATAAGATTAAATCAAGGAAAAACTAGGCCAACATCTACAAGGAGTCAAATGAGCATGAAAATTTCCAAAGATACATTTTTCTACGTTACAGTTACAACACACTATTGGCTACACATCTTAACATAAGAGAAGTAAAAATTTTTAAACAAAGATAAAGAGAATAAAAATTTAATGTTAGGTTCACAAAAATGTAATAGAGAGGATTCACTAATCCCAAGTTTCTAGGATAAAGAAGAGTCTACAAGGAGAAAATAACTCTCTATTACCTCAAGGATAAAAGTTCATGTGATGGGGTATAATTAAGAGGAAGTTTAAACTATGTTTTTGGGTTTTCAAGATGTTTATGGAAAAGAGACTTTAGAATTTGAGTGAAAAAATCTCAGAGGTCTCAAGAGACAAATAGATGAGCTCTCAAATAGAGGATGAAAGCGTAGACCAATGACGACAACATGACGTGCTAGCATCTCTATGTCACATTGGCATCTCATATGAATTAGAGATAAAGTCAACCACCAAAGACAGTTAGGATCTACTAACTATCCAAAAGTTAAACTCTAATAGTTTAACTAATCTAAACATAATGCTACAAATTTAGGAAACATACAACAAGAAGAATATTAAATAATAAGTAAACTAGCTATTAAGTAAAATGATGAGTAGTGGAAGAAAAGAGATTAAATCATGATAGGTTTAGACTCTTGCAAGCTCCTCATGGATAATCCCACACACATAAATATGAAAAGTGTTGGGACTACTTTTTGGGGCTCACATTGGTCAACCCCTCACTTTGGTGTTTCCACCTCTGCGGACAACCAGATAGATAATGATATAGAAAAATAGATAAAGAAATGATAAAACAAGACGAATAATATGAAAGACAACAATATGTTAAGCAACAAGAATGATAATATAATGAAATTAGATGTTACCCTCCAATGAGCTTGGTGAAGCCGAGAGGAAGAGTAGTGCCTTTGAAGCTTGAGATGGTCATGCAAGAATGTGGTGTAGAGAGGTTGAACCTACAAGAAGGGAAGGTGTAGAGCTGCAAGAAGAGGACTAGATCAATATGAGAATGAAGTGTTAGAATGAGAGTGTGAGATTGAATTGCTAGAATGGAATAGAGTGAGAATGAGAAGAGATAATGTGATCAAGTTGCATGCCAAAGAGTCATTCCCAAGCATGCCTATGATTACAAAGGCATTACACTCTATGAATAGGAAACAATGTAACATTCCAATGACCACAAGGTTAGGAATACGGGAAGGACATTCACACGACATGCTGAATTCTTTGTAACACATAATCATCCTAGATAAAAATTCCTCCATTGATAGAAAATGACAAGGTAGGGATGGGAATGAAGGCTAGGGAAGTGGGTTTTTACATTGTTTCCTTATTAAGAAAATGTGAAGGTTGATGTTATGTGAAATTGTATAAGGGTGAAATTTTAAGCCAACACCCAAATCTAGATTTTGAAAATTAAGGTTTAGAATACCCACACCACATACAAATTTTCCTTGTAAAATTTATCCCACTCTAGGAGGTAAATCTATTCCAAATATATTTTTTTCTAATTTTTCCAATGTTGATATGATGCCTATTGGGATTCTTATAACTGATAATATAAATTAGAATTGTTGATAGTACTTCTTTGACAATTGTTATTTTACCAACCATGGTTAACCATATCCATTTCTAGGATGATATTTTCTTTTAAATTGTAGATAATTTTTTTCTATTTTTTTTAATTTTTGAGGCACTGATAAATAAGTCAATTCCAATATACTTACAATATAGACTTTTTGACTTGAATCTAAAAATATTGGAAGTCCTTTTTGTACACCTAAATAGATCTCCCAGATGAACATGTCCCTTATATCTCTCATGGCTGCAACCACTTACAAAATTTAGTAAGTGCATCTTAGTCATTTAAATCCAACAACTTGCATCTCAACCCTCAATTCTATCCTTGATCCTAGGGAAATATTCTCAAGCCTCCTCCACCATTGATCTCACTATCAAATCTTAGCCATCTATTGACTCCTCTAAAATTTTATAAATTGAGGCACTCCCTCACTCATTTTAAGATCCACCAAATTTATGCTAGGTACATGTTGTCAAAACATGTAACTTTAAAGAAAAGGAGAATCCACATATCACTAGTCATTTGAGAAAATTATTCAACAATTGAGGATTTGGTAACATTTGGGTTTTTTGATCTTATTAATTTCTTTGCACTCTCTTTTTGAGCTCTATCTAGAGCTTTGTAGTACTTTGGAATAGGAATATAGTGCTTTGCATTGGTTTCTATTTAAATTTTATATTATTACTCCCACTTTTATAAATGTTTTAGGAGTTGTTCATGATGAAGAGTGTTTATTTGGTTATATTTATTCTTTGACCCAAGGCCAAAATATAAGTTGAAATTTCCTTATTAATAACATTTTATACAATCACACTTGAATTAATGAAAAGGATGGCATCCTCAATGAAGAGGGTACAAGTGACTACAATGCTTGAAATTTTTACCCTTGGCTAGTTATTCATACTTATTTTTATTGAAATTGATATACTAAGGGCCTCTACCACTAATATGTAAAGAAAAGGAGGACGGCGACCTTCTTGCCTAATACCTTGTAAGGATTTGAAAAAATTATTAGCTTCCATAAGTGATTATTAAGAAACTAATTCGTAATATGAAAGAGTGTATCCATCTGCACCATTCCTTGGAGAAATCAACCTTATTGAGAACTCAAATTAAAAAATCCTAGTTTACCCTATCATAGGCCTTTAACATGTTCAATTTAATAACCATTACAAAATACATACTTTTTTGAATGGAATGCAAGACTTCATGGGCAACTAGAATCCCTTTAGTTGGTTCTCATCCTAACAAAAAGATTGTATTATTTTTTACACATGTATTACATGTTGACATATGGATGGATTATAAACCCATTTTATAAGAAAAAAATATTATACTATTAGAATCTATGATGCACAATTAATTGTATTAAATTTAGAAATTTGACGTCTTAAGATAATATATCAAATTCAGGTGACCATGGTGAAATATGATAGCTACAATTAATCTTATCTTGTGTATGAAAACTTATCATATGGCTTATTATGAAACTTGAACTATGTGCTAAGAATAGGGATGAAATTAATGAACTATATAAAGGATATTATTAAAACTTGTAAATCTAACACATGAATAAGGTTTGAAATATTAACCTTGAGATTACATAGTGAACCTTGGTTCAACCAATGAATTATGTAGTTATTTATCTCAAACAAAAAAAGTGAAAACCTTAGATAAAATTATTTTATTCATAACTATTAATAGTTGGGTTGTAGTTCAATATTATTATTATTATTTACTTCTATTTAATTTATTAAATAGCCTTTATTATAAAATAGGTTATTTTTAAAAAATTAATATATTATTTAAGGGATAAAAGTCCATACCTTATGTTTTGATTCATTCAATTTTGATGTAGTCATGGATGAAGGGTCCAATTAAGGATTATCCATCCATGTAATAAAATAAAATAACACACAACATAAATCAATGAATTGGTAAGAAAACAACATGTTCTATATTCATTCATAATCACAATGGAAATTGAATCTACCACAATGGGCTTCCAAAATTCTAGGTCTTATTTTTTTATTATAAATGGGCATACTATGTGCCAATTTATAAAATTTGAATGGTATTACAATTAAATACAAGAAAGTTGAGCTAGAACAAAAAACTAACACTTTAAATAATTAATAAATTTATTTTTATAGTAGCTTTTGTCCTTATAATTAATCTCAATTATTTACAAGGATGTGCAAAACTCAGTGCCAAGTGTAATGTGTAGTCAGAAAGCATGTGAAACAATCTCCTAAAATGAATATGGTGATGATGGATTGTTGAGTCTCAATGTAATTAATGTTATATTCTCTCCTAGGTCTAAAGAATCTAGAAACATGTTCCTTTATAGATACATTCTTTAGAAAGTGTCACAAGCCTCAAATTGTGAAACTAGATGTTATTATGTCATGTTTGATAGTGATTTAGAAAATGAATTATGTTTTTATGGTGATTAAAATCACTTAGAAATTAAATATGACATTGTACATTCAATGTAGACCTTTTATTCCAAACCATGAGGTGAAATATGTAAGTACAAAAAATTGTAGTAGGATTTGTGATGAATGAAATATTATTGAAAAACTACAAACAAATAAATAAAGTAAAAGGAAAATTTTTTTGGATGATGCAAGATTGCTCTTACACCTTCAAATTCTATTGCATAAAATTTATAATTTCTTTTTCTACTACTATTATAAATATAATTTTAATGTTTATTTATTTTTATTTTTGCTAGCTTATACAAGATTGATGAGAATCCCTTAAGATCCCTACCATCTTGGACTAGGACATGAATAAATTTATATTACCTAAACTAAACCATGTGATAACATTGCACACTCTTTCAGACACCAATAATCCTCTCTTAAGGCTAACTCAAGTTTGGATTTTGACTATTACTTCATTAAATTGTGTTCCATAATCAACTCAAGTTGAGAAAATAGAATCTTGTATTTATAGACAATCCTAGAACATTAGTGAGAATAATTAGGAAAATGGAAAAGATGGATGTCGTGTGGGTTGTGGAGAAGCAGGCCTATGGCCTATAGCAATTCATGACCTGCATGTTGCAAACCAATCAATGCATGTGCATGGGGGGTGGCTATATGGTGTGCAGGGCTGTGTTTAAGTGTGGGGTGGGATTATTTTGTGTACACAGGGTTTGGTGTTTGAAAAATATGATTTCTCTTTATGTTTTTGTTGTTCCTTGTTTGCTTGGTTCAAGGGTTTCAGGGAGGCATAAGGAAATTTTCTTGCTTCCATTTCTCAATTATGGCTTCAAGTGAAGCAAATTGTTTTAAACATTTTATGTACTTTCTAGCATCACTACATGTGAAACCTCCATCTTCATCAAGGCTTGATATTAAGAAGAATTTTTTGTATAAGGCTTCAGGGGTTGAGGGGATAGATTTTTCTAGAGGTCCTTGTATCCTGAAAACTAATGGATGCTTGGAGAGGAGCCAAGATAGACTAGTTTTAGTGATTCAACTAGAGTCTATTACCAAGGAAGTTTAGTATTATTTGAATCATGCTTTATTATGCAAGTTCATGGGGAAGCTAGTCTCTCTCCCCTTTTTGGAGTCCTAGGCCAAATAGACATGAAACCTTGAGGGAAAAATGGAAGTGATGCTAATGGCCAATAATTTTTTTATGGTCATTTTCAACTGTATGGTTGATCACAACAAATTTTTTGAGGGAGGTCCGTATTTTAATAATTAGATTGGCTTGTTTATCAAGACATGACATACTAGATTCAACCTTGAGGAGGAGCTTCTAAATCAGGTTCTTGTTTGGGTGCACCACCCTAGGTTCTCAGTTGAGTTTTGATAGAATGACATAATGCATATGGTTTCTTAGTTGCTCAGAAAACCAATGGGCCCTTCTCAGCAAAAACAAGATAAGAAGCTACTAAATTTTGCATATATTTATGTTGAAATAGATTTGAGCATTCTAGATTCTTTGGAAATTTATGTGGGCTCTTCCTTATGGGTGCAAATTTTGGATTATGAGGTACTCCCCTTCTGCTACTAGTTGTGTCATGAGTATGGTCATTTGCAAAAGAGATGGCATAGGCTTCACTCTTTGGATCCCCATTGGAACTAGCCACTATATAACCCTCCTAAGGAGGATAAGGGAAAGACTCCTATTTTTTGTGAAGTGGCCAATAAAGAAGGATTTTTCCTATCAAGCCTCATAACAAGAATCGTGGTCAAAAAGGAACTTTCAAGGAGCAGTAGGAGGAGGAGATTTTTAATCATTTTGATGTGTTGGACTATCTTAGCCAACAAAAGTGAACTTTGGTATGATGCTTCTAGAACTAGGTGTACTGGAGGAGGTTTAGGAGGGTTCTAAATCCAATAATCTTTAGAACATGCAAGAGGTAAGTATGTAACTTGCTCAAATGGATATAGATCTAAGCATTGTTGTTCCAGCTATTATTGTGGCACATAGTCCTTTAGAAAGGCTTGAGGTTGAGAACACTTCCTCTTTGGAGAAGATGGCATCTGAGTTAGAGAAAGGTAATAAGGATTCTCTTCCCTTAGGGATCCTCTAGAAAATTCCAAAGAAAGGGGTTAATGAGAAACCCCTCAAGGCTGGGAGGAAGAAGATTTGGAGAAAATTAAGATAATGGGTGAAACGTTGGTTGAGTCAAGGTCTTTCAAAACTCTTGACTCCCACTTTTCCACCTGTAAAAGATGATTATTCTCTCATAGAATGTGAGGGGCTTGAATAGCATCCCTAGAAAAAAATTGTTCATGATTGCTATGAATTCATTCACTTGATATGTTATTTATTCAGGAAAATATAATTTTTGTGGAGAGTATGAGTAGTTTAGTGCCCAAAATATAATGATAGGGCCAAGGTTAGTGTATTGGTGCATAGGATAATGTTGGGGGTGTGGCTTGCTTATGGAACCCCCTAAATATTTTCCCTCTTTGGTGGATTTCTAGTAATTTTTTTATTTTCATAGTTTCTATGAGTCTCGAGTTTGGAGAGACTATTATTTCATGTAACATTTATGCCCCAACCAACATGCTTGGTAAGTAGCACTTATGGTCTCATATTCAATTTATCCAAAGTATTGATCCTCTTTATCCTTGGATTGTTGCTGGAGTTTTTAATGTTATTATAGATTTGGAGGAAAATAAGGGATGAATGTTGAGGTTGGAGTAATCTACCTATCTTCTTAGAGAGAATATTTCCTCCTTAAATATAGTTGACATAAAACCTAGAAATGGTCAATTACCTGGAACAATAGGAGGTGACATAAGGACTATATTGATGAGAGGTTGGATAGGTTTCTAGTATCTTGTTTCTAGATAGGTAAATCCTAGTCTTCCAGCTTGGAGAGTCTAGATTGGAGGGGCTCTCGCTATTGGCCAATTAAGTTTTTTGCTTCTTTGGCTAGTGTTTCTCGTAATCCCTCTTTCAAGTTTCAACTCATGTGTTTGTGTGATCCCTCTCTTCAAGACCATATAATTGAGTGGTGGTAGCATGATAAACCTTATTTTGGCACAACAATGTACTCTTTTGTCAAGCAATTATAGTTTGTGCAGTATCACCTTAAAAGGGGGATTAGGTAATATCACCTTAAAAGGGGGATTAGGTAATGTTTTGGCAACATCTTTCATGCTAAGGCTACTGCTCAAGCTAGTTTGGATGCCATTACTCATGGGATTAGGAAGCGTGGATTTTCTGAGGAATCTTTGATGGAGGATTCAAAGGTTTTGAAAGGTTTGGAGGAGTGTAAGAAGTAGGAGGAGATTTATTGGAAATAGAAGGCAAGGGTTGAGTGGTTTCAAGAAGGGGATAAAACCACTACTTTTTTCTTCAACTCAGTGAAGGCCAGGAGACATGGTAATTTTATCCCTTGTCTTGTGAATTTTAGCACATGATCATTTTAGCTCTTGAGGGGATATCTCCAATGAGAATTTTTAGTGCTTTGCTTCTTTGTTCAAGGAGGACTTCCTTGATGTGGGTTAGGAAGAAAATCATATTCTTGCCTGTATTCCTTCTTTAGTCTCTAGAGAAATGAATGAGAATCTTATGAGCCTTATTTCTCTGGAGGAATTGGGGGATATTGTTTTTCACATGAAGAAAGGAAAAGTTCCTAGTCCTAACGGGTTTTTGATTGAGTTCTTTTAGGAATTTTGGGAAATCATTAACTTAGACTTATTAGAGGTGGTGCATGAATCTCAGGGGAGCAAATGGATGTTGAAGGCTTTGAACTCCACTTTTATTTCCCTCATTGCCATGTGTGATGGGGCTAATAGGTTGAGTTTATTTACTCACATTTCCCTTTGTAATGTGGTCTATACAATTCTTTCCAAGTTCATTGCAGAAAGACTAAAGTGGTGGATTGGGAGGTTGGTCTTTGAGGAACAAGGAGGTTTTGAGGCTAACAAGAAAATATTAGATGGTGTGGTTATTGTGGGTGAAACTATCCATTCTTTGGTAGCCTCTAAGGAAAAAGCTATGTTTATTAAATTGGACATGGAAAAAGCCTATGATAGGGTCAAATGGTCCTTTATGTAGGAAGTGCTTGGGGATTTTGGTTTTTTCGTGGAGTGGGTTAAGTGGGTAATGAGCTATATTACGTCCTCTTCCTTCTTTATGTTGGTTAATGGGGAGTCATCCCTCTCGTTCAGCGCTTCTATAGGTCTTCATCAAGGGGATCCTTTGTCTCTATACTTATTTATTCTCCTGGTTGAGGGTCTAGGGAGATACATTAAGAGCCATGTTAATCAGGGTTTGATCCATGGGTGGAACTGGGTAATGTCCTTCCTCCTTAATTGCACTTGCAATTTGTTGATGATACTTATTTGATGGGTTTGGCCAAGATTAAAGAGGCTACTAATTTTCATGACCAATGTCATAGTGTAAACTAAATACGCTAGATCCAAATGAATTTAAAGCCTATTAATCCCCTAAGCAATGATCCCAATAAGATATTCAAAATTCCAAAGAACAAGAAACCATTAAACTAACATGATATAAACATGAAAACGTAATAGAAATCTATTCTAAACCTCAAATCTTATCCTATTGGGGGAGTGTTGCCACATTGATGTGGAATGGTGACCCTTCCCCAATCCCTTGGATAATATGAGCTTGTTTCAACCAGTTTTATTAAGGAAAACTAATGAAACTAATGAGATATGAAAGAAACATGATATAAACTAGTTTAACTTGATGAGATGATTGTTAAATGCTTGAATTCTTGATAAAATGGATGTGATATATGCTAGATGTAAACAAAGTTCAAAGATGCAAGCCATAGATTCAAAGTATACTAAAATTGATGCAAGCTAAGTTACGATGGAAGCCATTAATGGATGCTTAAGCTAAATGGATGAAGCCTTAATCTATAATGATATCGAATATGAAATATCAATGCAAGTGAGCATGAATTTCAATAGCATAAATTTTCTATCAAAATATGGATCCATTTTTCTCCAAATAGTGATGTATTTATAGGAAATCAAATAAAAAATCAAGTGCTCAGATTGATTTGATCTATCAATGGTCAATAATGAGAGAAGGATGAAACATGGATCGAGGATTCTCATCAATGGATGAGAATCAATGTTCATATGGATCAAGGAAAGATCAAGGGATAAGAATGATTCAAACAACCACACTTTGTAACAACTTTGAAAGTTTGTTAAAAAGTTTGTTTGAAAGAAATCATTCCATTTTGGAGCCAACTAGGAGAATATTCCTTTGGAATATTCTCTATGGAAGTGAATGGAGGGAATTTAGCAATTTAGTTAATTAAAACTAAATTTGAATGTGCAAGATGGGGAATAATATGGTTTTCATTAAATTATTGATTTAATTAATGAACAGGGGATGCAAAATATGATATTTAATTAAATAGCTTAGGGTTATTTAATTAAATAAGAGGACTTAGGATTTAAATTAAATAATTTACATTATTTAACTAAACCGGGGTGAAATGTTAGTGTGAGAGGGGGTGAATTAACTCAATTAGGTCAATTAGATTAATAAATGAAAAATATGCATTTAATTAAATAATTAGGTTTATTTAATCAAACAGGCTAAAAGAGGATGAAATTTAGGACAAAACAATGTTAGTATATCATATTCAAGTGTGTAGTATCATTTAGGATATTTTTAAGTGTCCACATTTTGTCCCTCTTTGAAGGGAGGTACCTGTTATATTGGTTCAAAGATTGGCACTTTTCAGATTAAAACTGCTACTCCAATAAAAAATTAAAGAAATTTATGATTTTTTAGATGCCCCATTGTTGCCTTAGTAGAAGGAAAATAAGCTAATACCTTGCCCCCTCAAGAGATTAGGTGAAATTTTTGAATTTTGGGTTGATCTCTTGACAAAGGTGAAATATTGATTCAGGTGTCTCAAAAGGCTCCATGATGTGAAAATATGCAAAAAAATGCAAAAAATAGTGTAAAATATGTTTCATTAGGCAGGAATTGGTGGAATTGGTGAAAATCCCTAGCTACACTCTCAAATTAGGGCAAAAAACCCTAATTTTTAGGCTTAAATATGTGATAAAGGGTCACTTTCAATTCATTTGTGCATTCACACTATACAAAATTTGTGCATTTTGAGCTATGACACCTTGGAAAGATGGTGCAATGTGTGCTTTCAATTCACCTTTTTGAGCAAGTGCGAGAGTTCCAACACTAAGCAAATGTAGGACCTCGGGTATGTGACTCAAAACTTTTCTCGATTTACATGTTTTGGTGCATTTATTAGGCTTTTAAAACTAGGGTTTTTAGGGATTTGTTGTATTGTCACATGTTAAGATCTCATTGGCGTCGCTATTGATATTTTAGTGATGCACCTAGTGTTTAGTGGTGCATGAAGCTTTTTTAGTTTGGTGATGCACTTAGGGTTAGGTGACGCTAGCTTGAATGAGCAATGCGTCTATTTTTTTAGGTTTAGCGATGCCACAGATTTATGGCATCACACCAACTAAATGATGATGCACCCCCAAATTTTGGTAAAGTGACGCATGAAAATGTTGATACACTATTGATTATAGTGATGCACATCACTATATAGCGATGCACCACCCAAAAGAATATAGCGATGCACCTTTGAAATAGAAATGCTATTGATTTTTGAGGTTCAAAGACTCAAATTTTTGACTAGTTTCTAGTTTTTAGGAAAATTGACACTATGTGTGGGATGTGTGTAGGAGGATATTCATTCCCTTATGTCTCAAGAGCATCGATTGAAGATTTTGGCAACACTACATGATTTTGATGATGTGTCGATAGAGTTCTGGGGAGCCCTTGGACTAGGGTTCATTGCCTTCATGCTAAAGGTTTGTACCCGTTTAGTGATGATGACAACACTGATCAAGAGATGGAATAGTGAGATGTCCTCATTCCATTTTCCCATTGATGAGGCCAAAATCATGCTTGAGGATGTCTAGCAGATCCTTCAGCTTCCCATTCATGGGGAGCATGTGATTTATGACATAGATTTCAGGAGGGATGCATGTTGTGATCTTTTGCATTTAAATCAAATCATTCTAGTGAGTTTGTAGATAGACTTGGACTTATACCAAGGATGAGTACCAATTTTTAGATTAGTTGTGGCTACATTGATATTTGGTGTGATTACCCCAAACCAACAGGGCAAAGGTTTCAATCTAGGTTGGGGGCTTGCATGGTAGGGTATGATTCACAAGATGATTATGTATGCATGGGGGCCAGTTATGTTGGCTTCATTATATCATGATATGAATTAGGTAGTCTATTGCCAGGGGAGGAGCATCAGGGTTGGCATCACACTCCTGTACAAATGGTCCTATGATCATATAGTTGTGTTGAGACCTCTTGTTGTTTTGGCTGATGTTCATGAGGATAAGCCCATTGTTTACTGATACAAAGTTGCCATGAATTTGCAACACACTAGGCCCACAGGGATTTCGTACTAGGTGTAGGGTCATAGATGATATGACCAATTTCAGGTGGAGACCATGGTTACAACTTCTTGCTTGGTATGATGACCAGCAACAACTATTCTTTGCTAGGTAGACCCGCTATATCTAGGGGTAGGAGCATACGATGATTGAGTGCTACCTACCTGACCAGGTAGCATGACAATTTGGGGAGACCAAAAATGCTCCCCTAGATGATTACACAATAGTATTTGCTAGATCCCAAAGAGAGGTAGAGTGGGGACATCATATGGATCTCGTAGTGGCAATCAATGATTTTAGACAACTGGTTGCCTGCCCCTAGGTATATGATCAAGGATTACTAGATGCACACATGACTCTAGGATATGATGCATGGTGGAGGCCACCCACATGATTGATAGACCTAGCAGGGGGATACCCTTGTGGGAGAGGTAGGGGTCATGACAGAGGTGGGAGAAGAGGTCGACAATAGCCTAACCAAAAACCATAGCAGGATCAAGGTCATTAGGACCCAGGGCACCAACATGCACAACAAGATCAGGGTCATCAAGATCCAAGGCATCAGTAGCTTGACCAACCTTAGAAGCCCAACTAGCCCCAACAACCACAACAACCACAATAGCTAGATTTGAGGGATGGTCAGATTCTTTCCCTGACTGTAGAGAGAGACCAACTATGACAACTTTAGTCGATGACAACAGAGCAAGATAGAGAGGTTCAATTGTGATATAGCTGGACTTACAGCTGGCCCGAGAGATTGGGAGATGCTAGTAGCTTGAGGCCATCATAGTTGCAGCATAGGGATAGATTGTTTCCACCCGATTGTATAGGGAGGAAATCATAGAGGCTACCTACTTTAGGATGCACTATCATAGAGATGTTCCTCGAGAGATGCGACAACCAAATTACTCCCAGAGGAGTGGGGTAGCGTCGAGGCTCCTGATGGACAACCCTTAGTTAGACAGTCGGGGGAGTCGAGCAGTAGAGGCTAGCTTCCACATAGACACTTTTTTGATGTATAGCCCGAGTTATTTATACAAATACACATTCATAGGATCATTTTTGATAGCCTCTTTTATATTGTATATTTGATGATATTCATAAAAACTGATTTTGATATTGTATCATGACATTCATTTTTTTGATATATATATGAGATGACCTGATGCGAATTCATGACCTGATGTATTGATATGCTATGTGATGTGATGTTTATATTTATGTCATGTGTTATGATTATGAATTGGATGTAATGAATGTAAATGTATATGTTATGGATGCACTGCTTTATTGATGTTGATGTGATATGAGATGATCTATGATGTAATGTTTATGATATGGGATGTATAATATGAATGCAATGCAATGGATGTTCTTTTCCTTTTCAATATATTTTTATGACATGCTATGAGATAGATGTTATGATATGCAGATGATATGATATACTTATGCAAGATGTATGTATGGATGCATTTCTTTTTGTGTATTTTTCCCCATGTGATATGATGACCTCATGATGCATGTATGCATATGGTTACATTTATGATATGGATGTGATGGACGTGTTATGTAATGGATGAAGATGCTTAGAATAACAAATCTATATTATCCTAAACAACTTAAGTGATAATGACGATGCAATGGATTATGTTTCTTATTATGATGATGCAAGATATGTGCATGCTGATGATTTGTGGATGCATGATGGATGCATTATGATATTTTTATTGACTGTCATTATACCAAGTTAGCACAAAAAGGAGATAGAAGAATAAGATGAATGATTTGACCATAGATTTTTGAGATTGATTCAGAAGTCCAAGAATTCCAAGATCTATTGAGACTTTATTAGATTATGGTGATGAGACAAATGATTTTTCTCATATTCGAGATTGGGACTCTCTATCATTCCTTATTGTTTGATATAACACATAGACATGATGCATCATGGTATTGATAACGAAGATGGTGTTTTATCTAGTGTGATGGAATTTGACTCTGCAAATAGATAGGATAGTTCTTTTTCACACCTTGACATATAGAAACCTTGTCGAAATGTAGTTTAGAAGTTTAGAATATATTGGACCAAAGCATATGCAATAGTCAACAATCTACTCCAAACGACCTCCCTACACACAACTAAGCAAGTATGCACCAAGATTATTTTACAAGAATACCCACAAGCACAACAAACAAAAGATAATGATTGATTCCCCATTCCTTTCTCTTTAAATTGTTGAGACATCATCAAGAGGTCATCAAAATGGGTAAATAAGATAAATCATAAGAAAAGATCAACAAGAAATAGTCAATGTTATCTATATATCTTTCCAATGTAACATAGCTAAGGTGATTTATGATATTGATGCCCATTGTAGGAAGGATACATCTGAGGACATGTTTATCAGATGTTTTAACTAAGACTAAGTGTTTGATAGGCCATTGATATAAATGCCATTGACTTAGTTACTTATAATCTAGACTTTAGATTTTGACTTCTAGGTTCTCACTTTACAAATTGTGATCCTTGTTTTCTACTTGTTTTACCAAAGTTTAAAGATGATGAATGATTTATTATGGATGAATGTTTATTGCAAGTGAAAGCAAAACGAGATGGATGATTTTGGAATTTTTGGAATATTTCAATATTTTTTGTATTTTTTTTAAATGTTTTGAGATTGTTTTTGGTCTTTTTGAATGTTTATATGAATGTTTAGGTTTTCAATTATTTGAGGTTGTTTAGAGTTTTTGAATTTTTTTGCAATGTTTTAGGTTTCCAAGTTTTTGTGTTTTTTTATTTTTCAAATGTCTTGGGGTTTTTCGAGATTTGACCAAGAACCTAACCTAAAAGACTATCTTAGGGGCCTCGGGGGCTTATCAAAGATGAGCCTTGCCTACATTATACACACAAAGACCACATAGTTTGACTGACTTTGACTTATTGTTGATGAGATAAGGACAATCGAGAGATTGTCAGTTTATTATGATGGACTGTTAACCTAACCTAAAAGACTATCCTAGGGGTCTCAAGGGCACATCAATGATGGCCTTGCCCATGTTTGAGCTCAGAGACAACATAGTTTAACATGGTAATATTTTTTTTTTTTGATGTTTTGACATGTTTAGGGATTTTTATGTATTTTGAATGTTTTATATTTTGACTTTATAATTTTTTAATGTTTTTAGATTTTAGTTGTACAGGATTTTGATATTTTTGTATTTTGCAAGTGTTTTTGGATTTTGATGATATTTTATATTTTTTTTTGGGATTTTTGATGATATTTCCAATAACCTCAAGATGTACAAGAACCCAAATTAATATGAGCATAACAAATCTCCCCCAACATGATGTTATAGACTACCTTGATATGGGTAGGATAAACTAACCTTAGGAATGAGCCAGGTAATACTAAGGGGAATATGATACTTTGCAATATCAAGCCATGATACAAACGTGGATGGGTGATGGAATAAATAGGTTGAATGATGCAGTGGATGAATGCAATGCAAAGAATGATAAGCTAAATAGCCAAAGATAGATGGAGGTGCTTTGTTTGCACAAGATGCCTGTTTGCAAGGTTTTCACCAAGGTACCTACCCAAAGCACCACCGAAGTGGTTTTCACTAGAGGAGGATTTTTTTCAATCCTTTTTCTTATTTTTTTGATTTTTTGAGATTTGCACCCTTCAAACCTAGACATAAAACTTTTTGATATGTAGACTATTGATTGGCTCTTACAAGGGTTCACCTTTTGCATTGACAATTGGTAAGCTCCTGATCCATAGCTTGTTGTGACAATGAATGGGCCCAACCAATTACGCTCAGAATTTCTTTTGCTGTCCTGATCTAGAACATTCTTCTGATTCTTCTTTAGGACAAGATCCCCTACCTGGAAAGACTGAATCTTGATCTTCTTGTTATAGCTTCATTTTAGCCAATTTTGGTATGCTTGCAAATGATTTAAGGGATCAAGATGATAATCACCTAGGAATTCTAACTCATTCAACTGAGATACCCAATATTCTTCATCAGTGATCAAATTCAGCAGTGACACTCACAATGAAGGAAGCTTGACCTCAATAGGTGGGATAGCTTATGACCCGTAGACCAAGGAGAAAGGGGTTGCACATGAAGGTGTGTGGATACTAGTTCTATAGGTCCATAGGGAGGGATTTAACAATAGATTCTAGTCACGACTAGCTTCATTGACCATTTTCTTTAGGATCTTTAGAATGGTCTTCTTTGTAGCCTCGGCTTAAAAACTGCCTTGGGGATAATACAAGGTAGAGAACCAATGTTGGATGTTAAATTGTTGGCATAGCTCTCTTACATCCTAATTTTTGAAGGATGATCTATTATCTGAGATAAGGGCTTGTGAAACACCATAGCGACATATAAGGTAATTTAGGATAAACTTGGAGATTGACTTCCCTATTATATAAGTCATAGGCATGGCTTTCACCCACTTGGTAAAGTAATCAGTGGTCGTTATGATGAACTTGTGGACATTTGGTGAGGTGGGAGTGATCTTTCTTATGAGTTCAAGCCCCCACTATGAGAAAGGCCAAGGTGTGACCATTGGTTGTAACTCCTGAGTTGAAGCATGAATAAGATCTCCATGTTGTTGACACTAGACACACTTATGCACATACCGATGAGATTCTCTTTCCATGGTTGGCCAGTAGTACCCCGTCCTCAACAATTTCTTGGATAAGGTTATTCCATTAGAATGGGAACCACAAATTCCTTCATGTACTTCTGTTAAGGCATTCAAGGATTCCTCTTGGTTAATAAATTGTAGTAATGTCCCCTTAATGCTTCTACGGTATAGGGTATCACCTAAGATCACAAATCGCGTAGATAAATCCAATGTCAAGGAGTTTTTGTAACTCTAGTTTAACTAATGATGCAATTTGAGGGTGCATTTTTCTCATTTTTTTTTTGATTGGTTTGGCTTTAGGATAGAATGTTAAATGATGCAAAACCAGTTTTGGATCAAGCCCTAGCATATCTGTGTATAACCATGGAAATTTTTTTCTTCTCTCTTTGAAGAATGATGCCAGGTTTTTTTGTTCTTCATCCAACAAGGATTCGACATAGAAAGTTATCTTGGGTGCTTCTTCTATTCCCACATTCACTGGGGTAGCCTTCTTTGCTAGTACTGCTGATTTTTTTGGATGCATTGCACTAAGAGGGAAATTGAATCCCTCATCCTTGAGCACCTCAAAGAGGTTTTCACCTTCAGATGCATCCTTTCTTTTTTACCATTTTAGGATCTGAAAGTGCCACAATGTGGTTTTCACTTAAAGATATACATGTTATTCTCATGTCATCAATTTTGTGACTGAAAGATTTAATTGTTTCCCCATAGTATACTTGTGTGTCTAGCTCTATATCAAATCTTTCTTCTTTATCACCACATGGTAAGTTATTGCAAAGTCTCATGAATTCTAAGATTGCTTCATCATTTTTTAATATATCTAGAATCGGTGATCCTCATTGGTCCCAATTGATGAGTTGGGGGTATACTAGGCTTAATTCAATAGTTTGGTCACTTGAGGTGAAAGATTTCATTGGTATCATAAAGAGAGAGTTATTCTCAAATAGGTCAACAACATCGAGGGGGAAATCATATAGGGTAGTATCTCACGATGTTGGTAACCAAGAGGAAGATTCAACCCATCTAAAAGAAGTACCCTTGCCAAGAATGTGCACCTTACAAGTAGTACATCCTAATCCAATATTCTTCGGACGTCTCTTAGAAATGATGGGTTCTAGCAAACCATTATCATTTTATCCCATCTTTTCATTCTTGTTGTACCCTCATCCCATCATTAGTTGCAAACCCTTATTATCCTCTTCCATGGGAAAAACGGGCACATGTCAATCATATTGATAGAGTAGTTTAGATATATCTTCCTTATTGACATCCTCTTTGTTCAAGTCCCCCCACTTGGTGAAGGTGGTAGATACAAGTTTTAATGTTTCATTCACTTTGTTGATAGGTGTGGGCTTCCCATGAGATTTGGGGAAATAGGTAACTCACCCAACATAAAAGTGTCCTTCAGTTTATAATCTCCACAACCATCATCATTCATTACTACTTTTATGTTGGGGATATTCTACACAATAGGTATTTTGGATTCCAATGAGGGTTCAAGGGAGGATGGGTCAACAAATGAGGATGAGTATGTAGGGCCTTCATCATTCTTTGGTATTTGGGGGATCTTGTAGAACTTAGCCTCAAGGTTCTTGCAATAATAGAAATGCTTAAGACCTCCATGGATAGTAACTTCCTTGTCCTCAAAAGGAAACTTGACACATTGGTGGTATGTGGAAGCTATTGCTTGCATGACATAAATCCATAGTTGACCAAGTAGGATGTTTTAGGGGAGATCAAGGTCTATTACTTGGGATGTAGTCTCAACAATAATGGGCCCCACTTGAATAGGTAGTATGATAATGCCTTGTGACACTCTTTATTGATTGTCATATGCCCTTATGGTTGTACTCATTGTTTTCTCAATAGAGTCCTTTGAATAACCCAAGTTCTTGACCAACTAAAGGGTACAAATGTTGAGACCATCCCCTCCATCTACTAAGAATCTTTTAGCCTTATTATTATGAGCAATTATCTCAAGATGTAAGGCATGATTGTGAGATGGATGTGTTAGTAGGTCTTGGTCTGAAAAGGTGAGAAGATGAGGGGTAGTGATATATTCCCTACCATAGCTTGAAACTTCTCTATATCAATATTCTTAGGAATGGAGGAAGCAGATAAAGCCTTTTCTAATATCTCCCTATGTGTGGGGGATAGCCTCAATAGTTCAAGAATAGAGATCTATGTGGGGGTCTTCTTCAGTTGATCTAGGAGATTGTAGTTGCTAGGGTTGGATGTTGGCAATGTAGGTTGTGCCCTTGGTTGAGATGGGGCTCCTTGGATGGTAACCTTGCCACGTCGTGTGGTGACTCCACACTCTGCACTAGGTCCTTTGATGGTAACGAATGTTACAACATTGTCACAAGAGGCGACCATATTGGAATAGACATGTTGCACATTAGTGTAATTATTCCCTTTTCCATTGTTGTTCCCTTTGATGTGATCTGGCATAGGTTTCTTGTATATCTTGAGGTCCTAGTTACTGGGTGGTACATCAATAGATATGTCTCCATTCTCGATAAAGTCTTGGATGATGTTCTTCAGTTTCATACAGTTCAATGTTTTGTGTCCTTTGATTTTATGAAAGTCACAAAGATCCTTTTTCATTGTACCAGGGTGGTTTATCCTGTGGTTCTTAGTATTTTTGGAAATTGGAAGCATTATCAAGTTTGAATCGGTAGTGAGAAAAAATGATTTACCCTATGAGTAACTCAAACGCAAAAGATCAATATTGATTTAAATGCTAGGCCCATATTGGATATGTAAATCTGGTTCGTTCCTCAAGGGGCATACATAAAAATTCCTTATCAATATGTATTTTTTGATATATCTTGAACTATGATGTCTATTTTTGAAAAAATGGAATGTGGATCTTCGCTTAAGTATTTTGGTCTTGCAAGAGATCATGAAGACAAGCACATGTGTGGGGTTCAATTGTGATTTAATTTTGATTAATGACTTGCTTTTACCACATCCACTTGTCTTGCTTAAGTTTCAAACTAAATGTCTAAGCAACCTTTATTCCACAAAGTCCATTATGTGAAAAGCAAGAAGCTAAGGCCATAATTTCCCTAAGTTGACTTTGAAGAGTGTGAATTAAGATATGAGTCCAAATATTTAGAATCCTCTAGGGATAAAATCCTTAAGGACAAACATTAATATCAAACTCTTCAAAGGTATTCACACTTTTCAAAGGGTTAGAATTTTGATGATTGTTCAATGTTTTGGAACTAAGAAATTCATTAATTTGACTCACAAGAAATAGTATTTCTAGCTCAAGTGGTACATTTTTCTTTGTAGGCTTTCCTCATGGTCTTTGTAGTAGAAGAGACGATTTCACATGCAATTGAGGAAACAGTGTAGAGGTATGTTAAGAATGAAGTCTTAACCGCTACACTTTAAAAAAAATCGGACATGGCAAGTAACTTCTTGGAAATAAATTCCAATGTACTACTTTGATAAACTCTTTGGATCGACAAGTTTCCACTATAAACAAGGTTCTTAATTATAGAATTTTCAGGATAACCTTGTGTCTATACATGTGAGGTTTCACTCAATTGAGAGGCCTTCAAGCCCTTAGAAATATATAAGGGTTTTTACATATCTCATAGATACTAAGGGAGACTTTTTCCAGCATAGAAAATCCACACTAGGTGGTTAATGACTTTCGTCAAACCAATTATTTATATAGTGGACCAAAATGAAAGTATTGCTTGGGTCGTTCCCTCTCACAAATCGGGAGGCAAGCCCTCTAAAGGTAAAACAATATGTGAAACTCAAGATGCTTTTCATCACCCAAGATCACCCAAAAAAGGAATGAGGGGAGAGGATACACACTATATGTACACACAAGCAAAGAAAACAATCATTCATTTTAACCTTGAAAAGCACAATGAGTTCATTTTAAGCACCAAATGGAAGTGTTTGATTGTTTTGTTCAATTTTAACTGATATAGAAAAATGAGGATGTGTGGGTCCAATTTTAACCAACTTTGAAAGTTAATTTTAAACCCAATGGAAGTTTAGTTGGTCCTAAAACATAAGGTAAAGCATCATATAATGGGTTATAATTGCCCCATAAGTGTAAAAACATTTATTACAATGCATGGTCAAATGATAGTATGCTTTCAAGTTTTATTGTTCAAATATGCAAAACTAGTTAGCCTTAAAAACAAAAACTAGATGTTGGTGACATGTTAGAGAGCACATAAAATCAAAAATTTAAAGTATATATCAAACTTAGGTCTCTATTTTGTTTACTAGTAAAAAAGCGTCACTGAAATCAATTGTCGCTGAAATCAATTGCATCGCTGAAATTTGTCAAATGTGTCGCCATATCATAAATGCATCACTCTGGTGAAAGTCACTCTGTAGTAAAAAAGTGACATCAAATGCGTTGTTATAATGGATGCATCCCTATAATGAAATTTATGTTGTTTGTAAAAATCATGTTAGCGTCGCTATTTAAAATATGCAATGATGAAATTAAATCATGCGTCATTGTGTTTAAACCAAAGTGCATTGTTGTATAGAGATGAATTTGAGATGCATCATTGAATCCATCAATAGCGTCACTATATCTATAAACACAAGAAAATGGGAATCTAAAGAGAAAATCATCAGATTTGATTAGTAAAGCCCTCTTTCTAGCACTAGAATGTGACCAATGTCATAGTGTGAAGTAAATATGCTATATCCAAATGAATTTAAAGCCTATTTAATCCCATAAGAAATTATCCAAATAAGCCATTCAAAATTCCAAAGAACAAGAAACCATTAAAATAACATGATATAAACATGAAAATGTAAAAGAAATCTATTCTAAGACCTCAAATCTTATTGTATTGGGGGGATGGTGTCACATTGATGTGGAATGGTGACCCTTTCCCAATCCCTTGGATAATATGAGCTTGTTTTAATCAGTTTTATTGAAGAAAACTAATGAAATATATGAGATATGAAAGAAACATGATATAAAACTAGTTTAACTTGTTGAGATGATTGCTAAATGTTTGAATGCTTGATAAAACAGATGTGATCTATGCTATATGTAAACAAAGTTCAAAGATGCAAGCCATAGATTCAAAATATGCTAAAATGGATGCAAGCTAAGTTACCATGGAATCCATTAATGGATGCTTAAGCTAAATGGATGAAGCTTTAAGCTAAAATGATATCAGATATGAAATATGGATGCAAGTGAATATGAATTTCAATAGCATAAATTTTCTATCAAAAGATGGATCCATTTCTCTCCAAATAGTGATGTATTTATAGGAAAGCAAACAAAAAATCAAGGGCTTAGATTGATTTGATCTATCAATGTTCAATAATGAAAGAAAGATGAAACATGGATCAAGGATTATCATCAATGGATGAGAATCAATGTTCACATGGATCAAGGAAAGATCAAGGGATAAGAATGATTCAAACAAACACACTTTGTAACAACTTTGAAAGTTTGTTACAAAGTTTTTTTGAAAGAAATAATTCCATTTTGGAGCCAAATAGGAGAATATTCCTTTGGAATATTCCCTATGCACGTGGATGGAAGGAATTTAGCAATTTAGTTAATTAAAACTAAATTTGAATGTGCAAAATGGAGAATAATATGATTTTCATTAAATTATTGATTTAATTAATGAAAAGGGGATGCAAAATATGATATTTAATAAATAGCTTAGGGTTTAAATTAAATAATTTACATTATTTAATTAAACAAGGTGAAATGTTAGTGCAAGAGGGGGTGAATGAACTCAATTAGGTAAATTAGATTAATAGATGAAAAATGATACATTTAATTAAATAATTAAGTTTATTTAATCAAACAGACAAAAAGAGGATGAAATTTAGGTTGAAACGATGTTAGTATATTAGATTCTTCAAGTGTGTAGTATAATTCAGGACATTTTTAAGTGTCTACAATTTCCACAAGGTTTTGGATGTTTACCTCATAGGTTTAGATTGGAAAATTAATGAAGGTAAATCCTCTATTTTCTTCTTTAACACTCTCATGCCTATTGAGTGATGGATAGCCCATATCCTTAGATTTTAGATTGGGAAGTTACCTTTGACCTATCTTGGCATTCCTCTTTCCATTGGTTCCTTGCCTAAGGGTTATTGGTAGAATATTTTAGACAAGTTTCATGTGAAAGTGAACCATTGGACTCACAGGTGGTTATCCTTTGCAGGCTAGGTGTTGCTTCTAAAGTCGGTGGTGCAATTTCTTCCCAATTACAAGTGTATGTTATAGGTTGCTCCTTCAAGTTTTATTAGGGATTTGGACTCTCTCTCTAGGAAATTTTTATGGGATGGTAGCTTGGAATCCTCCTAGTGGAGTCTTGTGAATTTTAGATTGTTTGCAAACTGAAACAGCTTGGAGGCCTTGTGTTGTGGCATGCTAGCCTTTCTAGTTTGGCTTTATCTACCAAGTTCTACTAGAGATGGTGCAATGCAAAAACTAGTTCTAGTCTAGGACTATTTCTAATAAATATCTGAAGGGAGTGTCAAAGGAGGATATTCCTCATTTTCCACTCTTGGGTAAAGGATCCATGATTTGGGGAACTCTTAAGAAACAAGCTAAGTTGATCAAGGATGGTTTGTTTTGGATTTGCAATAGGGGGTTAGATGCTCTCTTTTGGTTTGAATCTTGGGATGGTTTTCCTCCTATCATGAATAGGTATCCTCATTTGTAGGATCTTTGTCATTGTTTCTTGGAGGCTATTTGGTCTTGGGTTGAGGATTTCAAAGCTATTCACTTCTATGGTTTGGTGAAAGTGCCTAGATGGAAGGACCCTAGTGAGTGGTCAGTTGGGGGTTTGGAAGAGGATCGTGTTGAGCTAAGTAATATTCTTGTTGGTAGAGATTATATTTCTATAAGAGAGAAGAATATTTTAGCATGGAGCCCTGAACCTAAGGGGGTCTACACAGTGGCTAGTGGCTATCAAGAGTTGATCTATAAAAAGTAATGGGGGTTGGAAGTTTCATGGTGGAAAAATGTCTAGAATAATTTTTCTTGGCCCAAGTGTAATTGATTCATTTGGATGCTTGCCTAGAATAGATGTTTGACTTGGGATAATCTTTGCAAGTGTGGTTTCCAGGGTCTATCATTTTGTGTTCTTTGTGGTTGCCTCAAGGAGGATTTAGCCCACATGTTACTTTGATGTCTTTTTTTAATGCTTATTTACCACTTTTGGTGGGGTATCTGGAGGCAACCCTGTGTTCATTCTTCTTTGATTGATTTATGAAACATGTTTGGGAGGCGTCCAACAAAAGCTTATTTCCTCTAGATTATTTTTAATATTGGTCCCACCTTCATCCTTTGATAGATTTAGCTTGAGAGGAATCACAAGATTTTTCGTGACAGTAATTTGATGATTCAACAAGTTTGGCATAGGGTTGTTAGTATGATATAGGAAAGAGTGGAAGCTAAGTGTGAAGTGTATTTTCCTTTGGAAAGGGGAGATGAAGATATTGTGAATAGTTTGGGCCTACATGATTTGATGTTTGACTATTTCTATGTTAGAAGGGGTTGTTAGGCTAAAATGAAGGTTTAAAAAGATGGAGGAAGGTCCCCTCCTTTGAGGGATGTTTTAAAAATCAATATTGATGGCTCTTCAAGGGGTAATCTTGAGCCTATTGGGATTGGTGTTATTAGAGGAGACAATTTTGTAGGGATCTTTTCTTTGTCTCTATTCATAAGGGGTATCATTACAACAACCTCATGGAAGGTTTGACTATTCTAGTAGATGTTGAGAGAGCTTGTACTCTTGGGTGGCATAAGATTATCTGAGTCAGACTCTAAAATTATGGTCATTTTTTTGATTGAGCAGAAGTTGGATGGGGTTAATTAGAAATGTGCTTCTGTTGTTCGGCATATTTCACATCTGAGTTCCACACTAGAGTCTATTTCCTTCATCTATTTCCCTCAGGAGTGGATCAGGGTTGTAGATTGTTTGGCCAAATGGGCTTCTAAGCAAATTGGTGCCTGGAAGGTTGAAGGTTGGGAGTAGTTATCCTAGGATTATTCCAAAGGTCTTGAGAGGCTTATCTTGGTGGATGGTTTGGTTGTGCTCCATCTTTTTGAACTATCTATAGGTTATGTGTTTCTTGGTTTTCTCTCAGGGTACCTATAGTGGACCTTGATTGCTTTGTACTATTGATTTTTTTAATGCAATAAATTTTGACCCTCTGTATCAAAATATCCTAGATCATTAATACTCATCAAATAACCATAAATATTTAATGTATGGTCATATTATAAAGTATTATTTGTATGTTTTTATGAACATTACATCATAAAAACACCATAAACACTTACATTAATTGCTTGATATGTTTTCAATTTTATACATTGATAGAAGGGTTTGATAAATTATCAAGGAAATAATAAACCTTCCCTTTGCACATCATAGATCCCCATTGTGCTTTTAACACCACTTATGTTTAAAAAAAATATACATGAATCTAATCAAATTTGGGAAGTATCATATTGGGAGAGGCCAAATCCACATCCACTTAGAGACAAAACTTCTAGGGAGTGAACTAATGGTGCGACCTAATTTAAAGTAAGCCTAGATTCATAATGCAAGTTTATCACAATCTAATTTTATTATAAATCCAAGTTCAAAATATTAAATTAAATTATCAAATATAATGTACAACAAAATATTTCTTATTAACTTAGAAAAATTGACAAAAAAATTTAAGCCCTTCTAACTTCCTTCAATTTTCTATTTACATTTATTATTTCTAACTCTTATTAATTTATATCTAATTATTGTAATTTTTAATGTAAGTATTTTAAAAAAAACATTTGAATCTCTAGCCATATATATGAGAGTCAATTGTTTTGTTTATTTAAAATTTTAAAGTAAATTTTCTATATGAAAATTGAATTAACTATTCTAGTCAGATTTCTATCAAATATTATGTATATTTATTTTTAAGATATTAGTTAGAAAAGTGTACATTTCTCATATTTTAAATTAATATTTGTATAGTCATTTTTTAAATTTTATAAGAGATAAAATACATATTTTGTACTTTTATATTTTTTAAAATTGTTATGTACTTATTTTGTAAATATATAATTGTAATATTCAATTTAATTTATTTGATATACAAATTAATTCTTACTCCATAACCCATAAATTAATTTTCATTATGATTCATCTTATCAATTAATAATATATTCCAAATCATTTGCCACCACAAAATAATTTATAGAATAGTCTATTCCACCTCCTTCAAGTTTCAAATATCACATTCCAAAGGCAACCCTTTTGAAAACCAGTCTTATTTCATTAGCTCCCATGTAAGAAATATTAAATTGAGTGAAATGAACATGTATTTAAATAAATTTATTAAGTCATTATCACACATTGGAAAATATGTAAATTGAATGATCATGTGATTTAAGAGTGCTCTAAAGCCAAAATTTTTACTTAGGAACTTCACTAGTTCACTAAGACATTGAGCCTTGCATTTACATCACTTATTTGGTATGATTGCAATAACTTTATCTTATCTAGGGGCTTGACTAATATCTAGACAAGGTAAGGGAATTACATTGTCTTAAATCAGTTTTACTATGCTTCTTAGCATTATCGCATTCAAAAATAAGTCCAAAAGATAAGGTACATAGATTTTTGAAGGTTGTATTAATAGAGGATGAGTTCTCACCCCCTTAAACCATTTTTTATGACATGATCTAGTATATACCAACTAGTTCAAATGATGAATCCTAATTTATAATACCATGTCTCTTCATAATCTTCTCGACAACCTGATTATCATCCATATCAAATTTTTGATTTCATATCATAATCACAACATACTAGCTAGTCAACTACAAAATCAACCATCTATCAAAATAAAAATAAATAAATTCATTTCAATTACATCAACTACTCATTCCTTTATCTCTAATATTGTTTAATCATTTAATTAATCTCTCATTTTTATTAATTTCTTAATGAAGAATAAAATCTATTAAAATATCTAAATTAATTAATAACTCACTTAACACTTGAATTTAAATATTGTAAACTAAAAACACATCCACACCTTTTACTAACAAGTGACACATTATGTCTGATTCCTTTGGTGAGATTTGTATTACATTAGATGGTCTAAAATACCTTAATATTGTTAGAATAATTAATTTTCAATATTATTAACATAATAAAATTGTATGAAATCAATTGATAGATTAGAGATGAAATTGTTGATCCACTTTCAAATTTTACTTTTAAATGATTTTTAAAAGTTAAAATAAGATAACCTTAATTCAACAAATGTTAGAACTATATTGCAAATGTCAATCAAAGAGAGGTAGTGTCAAATGAGAATAAAAGGTCTAAATATGGTGCAATTTACTCATTAAATTTGATCATGAATACATTTACATACTAATAGCTGTAAATTTTATATATATTATAATAAACTATTTTAACCACAATCTCTCACAATTTCTAAATTTCACCTTTTCAATAATCTTGAATATGCATACAAACTAAAGTTGACTCCAATATAATAAAAAGTTGCATTCCATAATGTTGGTCAACAATAGTCTAAATACAAAATAACGCCATTTATAAAATGAGACAACAAATAAAATCAAAATGAATAGAGTTAAAATAGAATTAATTATGATAGATAAAATAATTTTGATATTTTGAAACCAAATTGAGAAATAATATACATTAAAAAATTTGGTCAAACTATTTAAATTTCATTATCAACTATTAAAACCTAATGAATGCATTAGTATTCCTACCCTCTAAACACAACAACTAATAATAAAACAACAAACTACAAATTAATAAATTTTATCTATTCATGTTCATTTCAACTTTAATATTCAACTTTGATATTAAAAAACTAACACATGTTTCTTTTATTTTTATAAAGTAATTTATTTCAACATCATTTTATTCAATTGTCAAATAGACATAAACAATTTTACATTTTATCCACATCAAAATAATAATAATTTTTTATCTAAACTTTTGACCATTCAATAAGAGAATAAAAACAAATAACCTTTATTGAAAAAGTTATACATTTAACCTTTTATCTACCAAACTTTCTAACGTGTTTGTTTGTTTCCCACCTTTATTAGTCATATTCTCATTTTCGTTGTCCATGTTCTCTCTTTATCCAACCCCATATACTTTGGAGTGTACTCCACACAATGCATTGCTAATTTGCACCCACTTTCAAACTTTTTCTTTTTTTTTGATGAATGTGCATTAATCTATATTAATTTAAAGATTAGAATACATATTCACAAAAAAAAATGTGGGTGGTAAGAAGGCACACCCCGAGAGTCACATGGGTAAAACCTAGAAAAGCAAAAGATAACCAGTCACATGGGTAAAACCCAGAAAAGCAAAAGATAACCGGTCAAACTTTTTAATTAGAGGAGAATACAAGATTTAAAGACACCCATCGAGATATTAAAAATAGACTACCTTGATATAGGCAGGACAAACTAACCTTAGGAATGTGCTAGGTAATACTAAGGGGAATATGATACTTTGCAATATCAAGCCATGATACAAACATGGATGGGTGATGGAATAAATAGGATGAATGATGCAATGGATGAATGCAATGCAAAGAATGATAAGCTAAAGAACTAAAGATAGATTGAGGTGCTTTGTTTGCACAAGATGCCTATTTGCCAAGTTTTCACCAAGGTACCTGCCCAAAGCACCATCGAAGTGGTTTTCACTAGAGGAGGATTTTTTTCAATCCTTTTTCTTATTTTTTTGGATTTTTAATCATTTTTTGATTTTTTTGATTTTTTGAGATTTACACCCTTCAAACCTAGGCATAAAACTTTTTTATATGTAGGCTATTGATTGGCTCTTGCAAGGGTTCACCTTTTGGCATTGACAATTGGTAAGCTCCTGATCCATAGCTTGTTGTGACAATGAATGGGCCCAACCAATTAAGCTCAAACTTTCCTTTACTGTCCTGATCTAGAACATTCCTCTAATTCTGCTTTAGGACAAGATCCCCTACCTAGAAAGACTAAGTCTTGATCTTCTTGTTATATCTTCATTTTAGCCAATTTTGGTATGCTTGCAAATGATTTAAGGCATCAAGATGACAATCACCTAGGAATTCAACTCATTCAACTAAGATACCCAATATTCTTCATCAGTGATCAGATTTTGTAGTGACACTCACAGTGAAGGAAGCTCAACCTCAATAGGTGGGATGGCTTATGACCTGTAGACCAAGGAGAAAGGGGTTGCACTTGAAGGTGTGTGGATACTAGTTCTATAGGTCCATAGGGAGGGATTTAACTGCAAATGCCAGTCACGACTAGCTTCATTGACCATTTTCTTCAAAATCTTTAGAATGGTCTTGTTTGTAGCCTCGACTTAAAAATTTCCTTGGAGATAATATGGGTTAGAGAACCAATGTTGGATGTTAAATTATTGGCATAGTTCTATTACATCCTAATTTTTGCAAGGTGATTTGTTATCTGAGATAAGGGCTTGCAAAACACCATAGCGATAGATAAGGTAATTTAGGATAAACTTGTAGGAATATTGTGCCTCAATCTCACAAGCTGAAACCTTTGAAAGAGCAAAGTCAGTGTGACATTCTTATTGTCTGGCCGACTAGCAGTTGTCTAACCTTGTGGAATTCTCAGGTCGTCGAGACCTTGTTACAGTCTTGTCGAATGGAGCCTATCGTTGTGGCATGTTGATCGTTGTGACATTTTCTATCTCTCACCGCTCGAGGAGATCTCCGGCTGACAGTTTACTTCCTTATGATGGTCGGGGAGATTAATAGCGACTGGAGTCATCAGAGTAATTCATATGCTTTAGTATGAAGTCTTATTGATATGGAAAGTCTCACCGATAGTTATGCACTCAGAGTCATCAGAGTAACACATAAGGGTTTGGGAAGAACTCTTGGCGACAGGTCTTTGTCTCGCCAATGCTGTGGGATGTTGTCGGTATGACTCCTGGCGAAGGATGATCTCGGGGTGACTTGAAGACTTTGGTATTAGCTCTCATCGATAGCGGTAAGTCTTGCCGATGGTTGTTTGTTTTGATATGACTGGAAGGCTCGGTGTGATCTCTTGGTGAGTAGCAATAGTCTCACTGATGGGAATGCTAATGTCTAAGTGAACTTTGAACATCGGTATGATCTATCATCGACTAGTGATTGTCTTGGTGATAGCACTACATGTGATGGATATTGGTATGATGTCTTGGCGACAAGGGGAAGTCTAAACGAAAACTTGTGAACTCTGTGTAATGTCTTGCCGATGGGGGTGACTCTTGGCGATAATGACAATCAGGTCTTATGGCATCGGGGAGACATGGTTAGTGTCTCACCGACATGCGAATATGTTTTGAACACCTTTGACTGAGTGAAAGACTATCCTAAGTGGTGTGTCTTCGACCAATCAGAGAAGCCGAATGGGAACGTTGGAAGTTGATTACTGTTGTAGGCTGTTTTGTGAGAAGTTCAACAAAGCGAGGGATGACATGTATATACTGAAGATGTCGATGATGGTGTTTGGTTGAACAATCAATGGGATGAAGCGATTCGATGAGTGATAGGTGTGAATTAGATTACGAGCATTATCTTGAATGTTCTAAACAAGGTTGATCATTGTGTATCTTCGTAAATTGACATCGAATAGTCGATCTGCGTATGTAATTTCCATTCTTGTAATACAAAGGGGCTTTTCTTGGTGTGGTGGGTATTTCTCCTGTAAGGGTTTTCCCACGTAAATCTAGTGTTCATTTGTGTATGTTCATTTCTCTGTTTCTGCTATTTCTTTCATGTGTATCTTAATTGGAATGTAATTGAAAATTTAGAAACACCTCTACATTAGATCCACCGAAAGGTTTTGATGTTAGAGTTAATTCCATACCTTAGCTTTCCTTACAAGTGGTATCAAGGCCTAGCCGGTTGTGTGTTATCCTTGTGGGTACGTTGGATTTTTGTGTCAATTATGTTTAGTGGGAGTCTTCTAGAAGTTTGGTAATTCAAATTATAGGTTAAGATGGCAAGAACGTTAGGAAAGATTGAAATTGAGAAATTCAATGGCAGTAATTTTGAGTTGTGGAAACTCAAAATGGAAGATTTGTTGGTTGATCATGATCTTTGGCTTGTTGTGTCTGGAATGAAGCCTAGAGGCATGAAGCAAGAGGATTGGGACCTTGAAAATTGAAAATCAAAGGGGTTGATAAGGCTCTGTTTAGCAGACTTTTTTCTTCTGAATGTTCATGAAGAGAAAAGATTGCATCTTCCTTGTGGAAAAAAGGCGGTAGCTATTTATTAGGGAAATTCCTTGATGAATAAGCTAGTTCTTGAGAAAGACTATACTCTTTGAGAATGTAGGAAGGAGAATACATTTGTTGATCATTGAACACAATCAACATGTTGATTTCTTAGTTAGTATCTGTGGGTGTGAATATTAATGAAGAAGATCATTGTATGTTGTTGTTATGTTCTTTTACAGATTCTTGGGATCACTTGGTGTTGGCTATTGGGAGTACGACATCCATTTTTAAGATGGAAGATGTTGTTTAGCTACTATTAAAAAGAGATGAGAGAAGGAAATCTTTTGAGATGGCAAAGAATATGGCATTTAGAGGCCGGTCGAAGAAAAGAAAGAAAGAAAGAAAGGAAAGAAGTTCAAATCCAAATTAGAGGGGAGATCAAAGTCTCCTAGAAAAGAAGTCCAAGGTGAAGTGCTGGAATTGTGGGCAGCCTAGTCATGTCTAAAGGATTGTAAGGAAAAATAAGAAGAAGAAAAATTCTTCGATAATGTGTGATTCATCTTAGAGTGATCACAGACACCTTCATTGCGACCTTGGCTACACAGGCATCAGATGATGTCTCGCTGATTAATTTTGGAGCATCTTTCCACATGACATCTCATAGAGACTAGTTCATGAAGTATGAAAAATATGATGGTGGAAAGGTGTATTTGGCAAGTGATTCATCTTTGGAAATAATTGGCCATGGAAGAGTCAGAATTCAATTCCCTGATGGAAGAGTGAAGGGAATCAATGATCTAATGTGCATATACTAGATTTCTTCGAAACTCTATACGTTAGTAAGCTGAATGACCATTGGAGTGCAAGTCCACGTTCTATGGGAAATGGTTGCAAGATGACTAGAGGCTCTATGGTGCTAGCAAGGGGTGCTCGAATTGGTACCTTGTATAAGCTAGATGCACATGTTGTGCAATGCAATAGTGTCTCTGCCAAGTCACATGAAGCTACTCATGGGGTAAAAGAGGAAAAAATTCTTGATAGTGTAAACTCTATGGAAGTTAAACTTCTAGCAGAAAAGACTATGCTTTGGCATCATAGGCTAGGCCACATTGGAGAGAAAGGTTTAAAAACCTTGAAGAATAAAAACCTGGTTGAGGGGCTTGAAGATTGTAACCTCGAATTTGAGTTTTGTGAACATTGTATATATGGTAAACACACTATGTTTCATTTTATTCCAGTCCTCACAAATCTTTTGGTTTGCTTGATTATATACATTCTAATGTTTTTGGTCTAGTGAATGTTCCTTCTTTGTCTAAATCAAGGTACTATGTATCGTTTATTGATGATTATTCAAGAAGGGCATTTGTCTATTTTTTGAAAAGTAAATCAAAAGTGTTCGGTCAGTTTAAGGAATTTAAGAACCTTGTAGAAAATCAAACTAGAAGAAAAATAAAAATTTTAAGCACTGATAATGGCGGTGAATTTTATTCTGATGAATTCGAGAGGTACTGTAAAGATCATGGAATTAAAAGACATAAAACTACACCTTACACTCCACAACAAAATGGAGTTGTAGAAAGGTTCAATAGGATACTGATGGAAAGAGCATGAAGTATGTTGAGTAGTGTTGGCTTGGAGGAGAATTTCTAGGTTGAGGTAGTTACTACAGCATGTTACTTGATAAGTCATTCTCCTAATTCTTCTCTTGTTGAGAAAACACCTTTGGAAACATGGTTTGGTAAGAAGCCCTCTCTGAGACACATTCGTGTTTTTGGTTGTGAGGCATATGCATATGTGCCGAATGAGAAAAGATCTAAATTGGAGAACAAGGCTATTAAATGTATTTTTATTGGCTATAGTGTTGGCATAGAAGGATAAAAGCTTTGGAATCCTAATACAGAGAAGGTTCTATACAGTAGAAGTGTTATATTTCGTGAGCTGAAGCCTTCTATCTTGGATCCGCAGTTACAGACAAAGTCAGAAAACAAAAAGGATGTAGTTGAAATTCCTCTGACACTAGATAAAGAGGAATTGGAAATTCAAAATGTACCTGAAACTGAGGAGAGCTCAAGTAGTTCTGAAAGTTCTGAAGAAGAACAACAACCTCAGCCTTAACAAGTGAGGAGGTCAACTCATGAAAGAAAGCAACATGATAGGTATGGGTTTTCTTTGATAGATTCTACTTGTGCCTATCCTTTAATTTCTAGCACTGATGAGCCTAGGACTGTGAAAGAGGCATTTAGAATGTCTGATTCAAACTCTTGGTTGGAAGCCATGAATGAAGAAATGGCATCACTAGAAAAGAATGATACTTGGAGTTTGGTGCCCTTGCCTAAAGGTAGAAAAGTTGTGGGCTGCAAATGGGTATTTAAAAAGAAAATAGGTTTGGAAGGCAGTGCGGAAAAATATAAGGCAAGGTTGGTTGCGAAGGGTTATTCCCAAGTAGAGGGAATTGATTATGGAGAAATTTTTTCTCCTATAGCTAAGTTGACATCTATTAGATTTCTCTTGTCACTTGCAACAGTGTATGACTTAGAGGTCGAACAGATGGATGTGAAGATAGCATTTCTTCATAGTGATCTTGAATAAGAAATTTGTATGCCCCAACCTGAGCACTTTGTGAAGAAAGGTAAAGAAAAATTGGTTTGCAAGTTAAAAAAATCTCTGTTTGGATTAAAGCAGTCTCCTAGAATGTGGTACCAGAAGTTTGACACTTTTGTTTTGTCATTGGGATTTGTAAGATCAAAATCTAATCATTGTGTGTATTACAAAGCTGAAAGTGATCAAGTTCTTATTATTGATCTCTATGTTGATGATATGTTGTTCATAGGCAATAGTAAGTTAATGATTTATGATCTTAAGTCTTAGTTGTCTACAAAGTTTGAAATGAAAGATCTTGGTGCAACAGGGTATATTTTGGGAATGGAAATAACCAGGGATAGGAATAGTAGAAAACTTTGGCTCAATCAGAGTATGTATATCAAGACTGTTCTAGAGAGATTTTGCATGAATGATTGCAAGCAGCTAGTTGCTCGAGTTTTGTAGGGAACGAAGCTATCTATTGAAGATTGTCCAAAATATCCTATTGAGACGGAGGACATGACCAGTGTAACTTATGCTAGTGCAGTTGGTAGTCTTATGTATGCTATGGTCTGTACAAATCCAAACATTGCCCAAGCAATGGGAGTATTTAGTCGGTTTATGGCTAATCCTGGAAGGACACATTGGGATTCTGTGAAAAGAGTGTTCAAATATTTGAAGGGAACTTCAGAATATGATTTCTGTTACCATGGGAACTTCGTTGAATCATAGAGGACTCTTAGCATTTGAGGCTATGTGGATTCTAATTGGGTAGGGGCCATCGACAACAAAAGATCTGATTGGGCAGGGGACATCGACATTAGAAGATCCACCAGTGGATATATTTTCATGTTGAATGGTGGTGTAGTTAGTTGGATGAGTAAGCAGTAGCCTATAGTCGCTTTGTCCACTATAGAGGCAAAATACATGGCAGCAACATACACCTGTAAAGAAGCAATTTGGTTAAAATATTTGTGTTCTAACATTGGTTTTGATGCAAGGAAAATAACAATTTATTGTGACAGTCAGAGTGCTATTTTTTTGGCAAAGAATCCTACTTTTCATGCCAGGACGAAACATATAGATGTACAATATCATTTTGTACGAGATATGGTGGAGGATGGAAAGGTCTCATTAGAAAAATTGGATACTCTGGAGAATGTTGCAGATGCATTGATGAAGCCAATGAGCACAGACAAGTTCAGGTGGTATGCCAATTCGATGGGCCTCAGTTCCCATGAACTTTAGTAATTTTGTTGTGCTCTGGAGGTGCCTGTGTGATTTTCGTCAAGTGGGAGATTGTTGGAATATTGTGCCTCAATCTCATAGGATGAAACCTCTGAAAGAGAAAAGTCGGTGTGACATTCTTATTGTCTAGCTGACTAGTAGTTGTCTAACCTTGTGGAAATCTCAGGTCGCCGAGACCTTGTTATAGTCTTGCAAAATATAGCCTATCGATGTGACATGTTGATCGCTGTGATATTTTCTATCTCTCACCACTCAGGGAGATTTTTGGTTGATAGTTTAGTTCCTTATGATGGTCGGGAAGATTCATAGCGACTAGAGTCATCGAAGTAATTCATATGCTTCGATATGAAGTCTTATCAATATGGAAATTCTCACCAATAGTTATGCACTCGAAGTCATCGAAGTAACACATAAGGGTTCGGTAAGAACTCTTGCCGATGGGTGTTTGTCTCATTGATGTTGTGGGATGTTGTTGGTATGAATCCTGGTGAAGGATGATCTCGGGGTGACTTGAAGACTTTTGTATTACCTATCAGCGATAGCGGTAAGTTGACGATTATTTTTTTTTATTTGATTGGAAGGCTTGGTGTGATCTCTTGGCGAGTAGCGATAGTCTCGCCAATGGGAATGCTAATGTCTAAGTGACCATTGAACATTGGTATGATCTCTCATCGACTGGTGATTGTCTTGGTGATAGCACTACATGTGATGGATATCGGTATGATGTCTTGGCAACAAGGGGAAGTCCAAGCGACAACTTGTGAACTCGGTGTAAACGTCTTGTTGATGGGGACAACTCTTGGTGATAATGAAAATCAGGTCTTGTGGTATCAAGGAGACACAGTTAGTGTCTCACCGACATGTGAATATGTTTTGAACGCATTTGATCGAGTGAACGACTATCCTACGTGGTGTGTCTTCGACCAATCCAAGAAGCTGAATGGGAACCGTTGGAAGTTAGTTTGTTGTGGTCGTTCTGTGAGGAAGTTCAATAGACAAGGACGACATGGATATACTTGGAGATCGATGATGGTGTTCGGTTGAACGATCAATGGGATGAATAGTTTGATGAGTGATCAGTGTGAATTCGATTCTGAGAGCATTGTATCTTGAATGTTCTATACAAGGTTGATCATTGTGTATGTTGCTGTAAATTGACATCAGAAAGATAAGTTTGATCTCTGTATGTAATTTCCATTACTATAATACAAAGGGGCTTTTCTTGGTGTGGTGGGTTTTTGTCTCGTAAGGGTTTTCCCACGTAAATCTGGTGTTCATCTATGTATGTTAATTTCTCTATTTCTGTTATTTATTTCAAGTGTATCTTAATTGGATAGTAATTGAAAATTTAGAAGCACATCTGCATTCTTCCCTGAGGTTTTGACATTAGGAGAGTTGTTTCCGCACCTTAGCTTTCCTTACAAAACTTGGAGATTGACTTCCCTATTATGTAAGTCATAGGAATGGCTTTGACCCACTTGGTAAAGTAATGAGTGGCCATTATGATGAACTTGTGGACATTTGGTGAGGTGGGAGTGATCTTTCCTATGAGTTCAAGCCCCCACTACAAGAAATGCCAAGGTGTGACCATTGGTTGTAACTCCTAAGTTGGAGCATGGATAAGATCTCCATGTTGTTGACATTAGACACACTTCTACACATACTGATGAGATTCTCTTTCCATGGTTGGCTAGTAGTACCATGTCCTCAACAGTTTCGTAGATAAGGTTATTCCACTAGAATTGGAACCACAAATTCCTTCATGTACTTTTGTTAAGGTGGTCAAGGATTCCTCTTGGTTAATAAATTGTAGTAATGTCCCCTCGATGATTCTACGGTATAGGGTATCACCTAAGATCATGAATCAGGTAGATAAATCCAATGTCAAGGAGTTTTTGTAACTCTATTTTAACTAGTAATGCAATTTGAGGGTGCATTTTTCTAAGTTTCTGTTTAATTGGTTTGGCTTTAGGATAGAATGTTAAATGATGCAAAACCAATTTTGGATTGAGCCCTAGCATATCTTTGTATGACCATGGAATTTTTTTTCTTCTCTCTTTCAAGAATGATGCTAGGTTTTTATGTTCTTCATCCAACAAGGATTCAACATAGAAAGTTATCTTGGGTGCTTCTTCTATTCCCACATTCACTGGGGTAGCCTTCTTTGCTAGTGCTGCTGATTTTTTTGGATGCATTTCACTAAGGGGGAGATTGAATCCTCATCCTTGAGTAGCTTAAAGAGGTTTTCACCTTCAGATGCATCCTTTCTTCTTTACCATTTTAGGATTTGAAAGTGCCACGGTGTGTTTTTCAATTAAAGATATACATGTTATTCTCATGTCATCAATTTTGTGATTGAAGGATTTAATCATCTCCCCATAGTATGCTTGTGTGTCTAGCTCTATATCAAATCTTTCTTATTTATCACCACATGGTAAGTTATCGCAAAGTCCCATGAATTATAATATTGCTTCATCATTTTTGAATATATCTAGAATCGGTGATCCTCATTGGTCCCAAGTGATGAGTTGGGGGTATACTAGGCATAATTAATGGTTTGGTCACTTGGGGTGAAAGATTTTGTTGGTATCATAAAGAGAGAGTTATTCTCAAATAGGTCAGCAACATCAAGGGGGAAATCATCTAGGGTAGTATCTCATGATTTTGGTATCCAAGAGGAAGCTTCAACCCATTTAAAAGAAGTACCCTTGCTAAGAATGTGCACCTTACTAGTAGTACATTCTAATCCAAGATTCTTCAGACATCTCTCAGGAATGATGGGTTCTAGCAAACCATTATCACTTTATCCCATCATTAGTTGCAAACCTTTATTATCCTCTTCCATGGGAAAAACAGGCACAGGCCAATCATATTGATAGAGTAGTTTAGATATATCTTCCTCATTGACATCCTCTTTGTTCAATTCCCCCCACTTGGTGAAGGTGGTAGATACAAGTTTTAATGTTTCATTCACTTTGTTGATAGGTGTGGTCTTCCCATGAGATTTGGGGAAAGAGGTAACTCACCCAACATAAAAGTGTCCTTTAGTTTATAATCTCCATAGCCATCATCCTTGATTACTACTTTTATGTTGGGGATATTCTGCACAATGGGTGTTTTGGATTCCAATGTGGGTGCAAGGGAGGATGGGTCAAAAAATGAGGATGAGGATGTAGGCCTTCATCATTCTTTGGTATTTGGGGGATCTTGTATAACTTAGCCTCAAGGTTCTTGCAATAGTGGAAAGGCTCAAGATCTCCATGGATAGTAACTTCCTTATCCTCAAAAGGAAACTTGACGCATTGGTGGTATATGGAAGCTACTGCTTGCATGACATGAATCCAGAGTTGACCAAGTAGGATGTTGTAGGGGAGATCAAGGTCTATTACTTGGCATGTAGTCTGAACAATGATGGGCCCCACTTGAATAGTTAGTATGATAATGCCTTGTGACACTCTTTCTTGATTGTCATATTCCTTTATGGTTGTACTCATTGTTTTCTCAATAGAGTCCTTTGAATAACCCAAGTTTTTGACCAACTAAAGGGTACAAATGTTGAGACTAGCCCCTCCATCTACTAAGAATATTTTAGCCTTATTATTATGAACAATGATCTCAAGATGTAAGGCATGATTGTGAGATGGATGTGTTGGTAGGTCTTGTTCCAAAAAGGTGAGAAGATAAGGGGTAGTGATATATGCCCTACCATAGCTTGAAACTTATCTATATCAATATTCTTAGGAATAGAGGAAGTGGATAAAGCCTTTTCTAATATCTCCCTATGTGTGGGGGATAGCCTCAATAGTTCTAGAATAGAGATCTATGCGGGGGTCTTCTTTAGTTGATCTAGGAGATTGTATTTGCTAGGGTTGGATGTTGGCAATGTAGGTTGTGCCCTTGGTTGAGATGAGGCTCTTTGGATGGTAACCTTTCCACATCGTGTGGTGACTCCACACTCCACACTAGGTCCATTGATGGTAAGGAATGTTACAACATTGTCACAAGAGGCGACCACATTGGAATAGACATGTTGCACATTAGTGTAATTATTCCCTTTTCCATTGTTGTTAACTTTGATGTGATCTAGCATAGGGTTCTTGTATATCTTTAGGTCCTAGTTACTGGGTGGTACATCAATAGATATGTCTCCATTCTCGATAAGGTCTTGGATGATGTTCTTGAATTTCATACAATTCAATGTTTTGTGTCCTTTGATTTTATGAAAGCCACAAAGATCCTTTTTCATTGTACCAGGGTGGTTTATCCTGTGGTTCCTAGTATTTTTGGAAATTGGAAGCGTTATCTAGTTTGAATTTACCAATTTCTTCATGATATTTTCAATAGGTTCCCCAAATAGTGTGTATTTGTGTTTTGGGTAGTTATTCCTATTGGGGGTTTATCTTTGTTGAGTTTTGGTGTTATTGACCTGATTATTCTGTGGTGATGGTGGGGTTTGGTGCATAGTTTGTGTGATGTTTGGTTGGTTGGTGTTTGTCCTAGGATCAGTTATGACCACTTTAGCACCCACCATGCCATCATTCATCACTTCTTGTTCTTAGCCCAAATGTGGGGCTTGTCGTTTGAACTAGTTGATGGGAGATTTTATCTATAGTCTTGTGTGTTTCCCTATGAGATTAGGGGTCTCTTGATGTTGAGGGCCATAGGGATGAGCTCATAATAAGTGGTGATACATTGTATCTTTAATTGGAAGGATAGATCTGGATCAACATTTTCTATGATAATCCCAACGTGTCCGTCTAGAATGGGCCACTTGCTCTTATTGGCTCTTTATCTCCATATTTGCAAGAAATTAGCGAAGGATTCTCCTTTGTTTTTCTTGAGTGTATATAACTCCTCTAAGCTAACATCCTTGTCAAGATTGAAGGAGAAGTGATTTATGAATCTATTAATTATTTCTTGGAATGTTTTGATGCCTGGAGGTAACTGTGAAAACCAATCAATGGTGAGGCCTACCAAACTCTATGGAAAGAGATGCATCAAGTACAAATCATTATAGGCAACCTCCATACACATGGAATTGAATTATTTGAAATAATCCACATGATTTCCTCTACCTTTATATTTATCAAATTTAGGGACCTCAAAACCATGAGAGAAAGGTACCATAGTGATGCTCCTATAGAATGGATATGGACATAAGTTTTTTTGTGTATGGGGTGTATTTGTTTTTCCCATTTTAATATCTTGTATTTGTTGCGTTAAGGCCTTGAGTTGTGATGCCATATCATCTTAGGGGTTTGGTAGAGGAGTATAGGTGTGTATTATGGGATGGTGGATGAATTGTAAGTGGGATTTTGATATGATGAGGTGTTGTATGGTGTATAGGGTGGAGTTTGATATTGTGAAGGTGATGGTGGTAGATATGTAGATGCATGTTTGGATTAGTGATGTTTTGTTGAGGATTATAGTATAAGCTTGGTTGTTGTTGTTGTTATTGTTGTGCAAGCACTTGTTGTTGTTGTTGGGCATACTGTTGGGCTAGCAAGGATTTATGTTGGGCTTGTTGTTTTTGTTGGGCCATGAGGGATGCTTGTTGTACTTGTTGTTGTTGTTGTGCAGCTAAGGTTCCTTGTTGCACTTTTTTTTATTGTTGTGTAGCTAAGGCTGCTTGTTGCACTTTTTGTTGTTGTCTAGATAAGGCTACTTGTTGTGCTTTGTGGTTGATGTTGTGTGGCTAAGGTTGCTTGTTGCGCTTATTGTTGTTGTTGTGTGGATAAGGTTGCTTGTTGGTCTTCTTGTTGTTGTTGTGCGGCTAAGGCTACTTGTTGGGCTTGCTATTGTTATAAGTCTTGTTGATAAGCCCATTGTGCTTGTTTCTAAGCTAGAGAATGTGCTTGCAATGTAGGATTCTTTGGTTGTTGGGACATCTAAAATGGGTTTTGGGTACTTATGGTTTAAGTGGGTTGCAGGTCGATGATGAGTGGTTGGGGGTTACTTTGATTTAACATTCCTTGTAAAATGGTGGATTGGGATGGAGGAATGTAAGTTTGAGGTCCCATTTGATTTTGCATAATGTGGGAGCCAAATATATAGGCAAGGATGGTGCCATTTGGTATTTTGGTGGAAATGGCACATTAAGACCTTGCATCAATTGATTGAAAGGGTTCCCTTGACCAGTATGTTGAGGGTTCCCTTGTTGTATTTGAGGTGGGACCAAGGTATTACCTTGGTTGATGGGGTTTGTGACCAAGGTGTTGTATTTATTTTGGGTTGGTGAAGGATGGGATGGATGTGTTTTGTGCAACCAATGGGTTTGATGAACCAATGGGGTGGTTGGATGAGGATGTCCCTTGTTGCATTAAGTGCTGATTTTGCGTAAGGGTGTTAACCTTCCCTTATTGGTTTATTGGAGGTGCTTGTTTCACACTACCTTGCATAACATTAGGCACACTTATGGTACTCATGGAGATGGATGAAGATGGTTGCACTCAAAATTTTGAGGCCATCATGGTATCATGGAATATGAGAGGTTTGTGTGGATGTAGAGGGTCTTCTGGAATGGTTGTTGAAGATTGAGGTGGGGAACCAAATGTTGGTGTCCAAGTGGTGTGTTTGGGGAGGATTGGCATTTAGAGTACCCACAAGTGTATTGCTTTCCAAAGGAAGAGTGTGACCAAAGTCCTTAGCAAGAATAGTTGCAAGACTAGGAGTTTGTGTTTGACTTGGCCCTAGTGATGAAGTTGGTGGAATTGTGGATGGAGTCAAACCTTGTGCCAAGTTTTGTGTAGAAAAAGATGGGGAAATTGAATCCATTTTCTCTAAGGCTTGACATTCTTGTTTATATTGAAGGAGTTCTTCCTTAGTAAGCTCAAATAGATTTTTTGTGATGTCTTCTACCTCATATGGTCCTAATGGATTTTGGGGTTGTTGTGAGGGGGTAGAATGAATCCTTGGATCAAATTCTAGTGGATTGGTATCACTTGTAGTGGATTTGACTTTGGATTTTTCCATGATTCTCTTGTGTTGTGATCTTGTTGTTACCATAAATTTTGGGTCACCTATGTGAGAGTTATGTTGGGATTTGTAATGTTTAAACTCTCTAGTTGACTCAAATTTTGCTAAAAGGGCCACTCTAAGTTGTTTTGGACCAATGGTATGAATGGGAGATGAAATGGGTGAATGATATGGGGAAAGTGATCTTTGTAAACTTTTGGGACAACACTTTTAGACAAAGAAATTTGATGTTTTGATGAAAGATGTTACTGAACTTTTAAATATTGAAGGTAGACTTGTGAATTTCAAGATAAATTTTTCCACAAAATATGATAACCAACTCAACTAGGTACATGGAAAAGGATCCATTTCACACACTACATAGCTAAGTTAGGGGATTGGTTTGATGTTTTGTCTAAGTCTAAAAAAGTGTTGGTGTGTCCAAAAGGTTATAGAGTTTAGTGAAGTGAAATGTGAAATATGATAAAGGGTGGATGAAAATGTTTTCACCCTAGAGTGAACCTTTATGTTGTAAGACCAAGGTAGTGAGAAAAAATGATTTACCCTATGAGTAACTCAAACGCAAAAGATCAATGTTGATTTAAATGCTAGGCTCATATTGGATATGTAAATTTTGTTCGTTCCTCAAAGGGTGTACATAAAAATTCCTTATGAATATGTCTTGGTTGTATTGGTTTATCAATATGCATTTTTTGATATATCTTGAACTATGATGTCTATTTCTGAAAAAATGGAATGTGGATCTCCACTTAAGGATTTTGGTCTGGCAAGAGATCATGAAGACAAGCACATGTGTGGGGTTCAATTGTGATTTAATTTTGATTAATGACTTGCTTTTACCACATGCACTTGTCTTGCTTAAGTTTCAAACTAAATGTCTATGTCTAAGAAACCTTTATTCCACAAAGTCCATTATGTGAAAATCAAGAAGCTAAGGCCATAGTTTCCCTAAGTTGACTTTGAAGAGTGTGAATTAGGATATGAGTCCAAATATTTAGAAGCCTCTAGGGATAAAATCCTTAAGGACAAACATTAATATCAAACTCTTCAAAGGTATTCACCCTTTTCAAAGGGTTAGAATTTTGATGATTGTGCAATATTTTGGAACCAAGAAATGTGTTAAACTGACTCACAAGCAATAGTATTTCTCACTCAAGTGGTACATTTTTCTTAGTAGGTTTTCCTCATGCTCTTCGTAGTAGAAGAGATGATTTTACATGGAATTGAGGAAAGAGTGTAGAGGTATGTTAAGAATGAAGTATTAACCTCTACACTTTAACCAAAATCAGACATGGAAAGTAACTTCTTGGAAATAAATTCCAATGCACTACTTTGATAAACTCTTTGTATGGAAAAATTGCCACTACAAACAAGGTTCTTAATGAAAAAAATTTCATGATAACTTGGTGTCTATACATGTGAGGATTCACTCAATTGAGAGGCCTTCAAGCCCTTAGAAATATATAAGGGTTTTTACATATCTCATAGATACTAAGGGAGACCTTCGCCAGCATAGAAAATCCACACTAGGTGGTTAATGAATTTTGTCACACCAATTATTTATATAGTGGACCGAAATGAAAGTATTGCTTGGGTCGTTCCCTCTCACAAATCGGGAGGCAAGCCCTTTAAAGGTAAAACAATATGTGAAACTCAAGATGCTTTCCATCACCCAAGATCACCCAAAAAAGGCACAAAGGGAGAGGATACACACTGTAAATACACACAAGCAAAGCAAGCACTCATTAATTTTAACCTTGAAAAGCACAATGAGTTTATTTTAAGCACCAAATGGAAGTGTTTGATTGTTTTGTTCAATTTTAACTGATATAGAAAAATGAGGATGTGTGGGTCCAATTTTAACCAACTTTGAAAGTCAATTTTAAATCCAATGGAAGTTTAGTTGGTCCTAAAACATAAATTAAAGCATCATATAATGGGTTATAATTGCCCCATAAGTGTAAAAACACTTTTTACAATGCATGGTAAAATGGTAGTTTTCTTTCAAGTTTTATTGTTCAAATATGCAAAACTAGTTAGCCTTAAAAACAAAAACTAGATGTCAGTGACATGTTAGAGAGCACATAAAATAAAAAATTTAAAGTATATATCAAAATTAGGTCTCTATTTTGTTTACTAGTAAAAAAGCATCATTGAAATCAATTCTCGCTGAAATCAATTACATCGCTGAAATTTGTCAAATGTGTTGCCATATCATAAATGCATCACTCTGGTGAAAGTCACTTTTAGTAAAACAGTGACATCAAATGCGTTATTATAATGGATGCATCGCTATAATGAAATTTATGTTGTTTGTAAAAATCATGTTAGCGTCGCTATTTAAAATATGCAGTGATGAACTTAAATCGTGCATCATTGTGTTTAAACCAAAGTATATTGTTGTATAGAGACGCATTTGAGATGCATCATTGAATCCATCAATAGCATCACTATATCTATAAACACAAGAAAATGGGAATCTAAAGAGAAAATCATCAGATTTGATTAGTAAATCCCTCTTTCTAGCACTAGAAAGTGACCAATGTCATAGTGTGAAGTAAATATGTTATATCCAAATGAATTTAAAGTCTATTTAATCCCATAAGAAATTATCCAAATAAGCTATTCAAAATTCCAAAGAAAAAGAAACCATTAAACTAACATGATATAAACATGAAAACGTAAAAGAAATATATTCTAAGACCTCGAATCTTATCGTATTGGAGGGGTGGTGTCACATTGATGTGGAATGGTGACCCTTTCCCAATCCATTGGATAATATGAGCTTGTTTTAATCAATTTTATTGAAGAAAACTAATGAAATCTATGAGATATGAAAGAAGCATGATATAAAACTAGTTTAACTTGTTGAGATGATTGCTAAATGTTTGAATGCTTGATAAAACATATGCGATCTATGTTATATGTAAACAAAGTTCAAATATGCAAGCCATAGATTCAAAATATGCTAAAATGGATGCAAGCTAAGTTACCATGGAATCCATTAATGGATGCTTAAGCTAAATGGATGAAGCTTTAATCTAAAATGATATCAAATATGAAATATGGATGCAAGTGAATATGAATTTCAACAGCATAAATTTTCTATCAAAAGATGGATCCATTTCTCTCCAAATAGTGATGTATTTATAGGAAAGCAAACAAAAAATCAAGGGCTTAGATTGATTTGATCTATCAATGTTCAATAATGAAAGAAAGATGAAACATGGATCAAGGATTCTCATCAATGGATGAGAATGAATGTTCACATGGCTCAAGGAAAGATCAAGGGATAAGAATGATTCAAACAAACACACTTTGTAACAACTTTGAAAGTTTGTTACAAATCTTTTTTGAAACAAATAATTCCATTTTGGAGCCAAATAGGAGAATATTCCTTTGCAATATTCCCTATGCACGTGGATGGAGGGAATTTAGCAATTTAGTTGATTAAAACTAAATTTGAATGTGCAAGATGGAGAATAATATGATTTTCGTTAAATTATTGATTTAATTAATGAAAAGGGGATGCAAAATATGATATTTAATAAATAGCTTAGGGTTTAACTTAAATAATTTACATTATTTAAGTAAACAGGGTGAAATGTTAGTGCAAGAGGGGGTAAATTAACTCAATTAGGTCAATTAGATTAATAGATGAAAAATGATACATTTAATTAAATAATCAGGTTTATTTAATCAAACAGAAAAAAAGAGGATGAAATTTAGGATGAAACGATGTTAGTATATAAGATTCTTCAAGTGTGTAGTATCATTTAGGACATTTTTAAGTGTCTACAATTTCCACAAGGTTTTGGATGTTTACCTCATAGCTTTAGATTGGAAAACTAATGAAGGTAAATCCTCTATTTTCTTCTTTAACACTCTCATTCCTATTTAGTGATGGATAGCCTGTATCCTTAGATTTTAGATTGGGAAGTTACCTTTGACCTATCTTGGCATTCCTCTTTCCATTGGTTCCTTGCCTAAGGGTTATTGGTAGAATATTTTAGACAAGTTTCATGTGAAAGTGAACCATTGGACTCACAGGTGGTTATCCTTTGTGGGCTAGGTGCTGCTTCTAAAGTCAGTGGTGCAAGCTCTTCCCAATTACAAGTGTATATTATAGGTTGCTCCTTCAAGTTTTATTAGGGATTTGGACTCTCTCTCTCTAGGAAATTTTTATGGGATGGTAGGTTGGCATCCTCATAGTTGAGTCTTGTGAATTTTAGATTGTTTGCAAACCGAAACAACTTGGAGGCCTTGGGTTGTGGCATGCTAGCCTTTCTAGTTTGGCTATATCTACCAAGCTATACTAGAGATGGTGCAATGCAAAAACTAGGTCTAGTCTAGGACTATTTCTAACAAATTTTTGAAGGGAGTGTCAAAGGAGGATATTCCTCATTTTCCACTCTTGGGTAAAGGATCTATGATTTGGGGAACTCTTAAGAAACAAGCTAAGTTGATCAAGGATGGTTTGTTTTAGATTTGCAATAGGGGGTTATATGCTCTCTTTTGGTTTGAATCTTGGGATGGTTTTCCTCCTATCATGAATAGGTATCCTCATTTGTAGGATCTTTGTCATTGTTTCTTGAAGGCTAGTTGGTCTTGGGTTGAGGATTTCAAAGCTATTCACTTCTATGGTTTGGTGAAAGTGCCTAGATGGAAGGACCCTAGTGAGTGGTCAGTTGGGGGTTTGGAAGAGGATCGTGTTGAGCTAAGTAATATTCTTATTGGTAGAGATAATATTTCTATAAGAGAGAAGAATATTTTAGCATGGAGCCCTGAACCTAAGGGGGTCTACACAGTGGCTAGTGGCTATCAAGAGCTGATCTATAAAAAGTAATGGGGGTTGGAAGTTTCATGGTGGAAAAATGTCTATAATAATTTTTCTTGGCCCAAGTGTAATTGATTCATTTGGATTCTTGCCTAGAATAGATGTTTGACTTGGGATAATCTTTGCAAGTGTGGTTTCTAGGGTCTATCATTTTGTGTTCTTTGTGGTTGCCTCAAGGAGGATTTAGCCCACATGTTATTTTGATGTCTTTTTTTAATGCTTATTTACCACTTTTGGTGGGGTATCTGGAGGCAACCCTGTGTTCATTCTTCTTTGATTGATTTATGAAACATGTTTGGGAGGCGTCCAACAAAAGTTTATTTCTTCTAGATTATTTTGAATATTGGTCCCACCTTCATCCTTTGATAGATTTAGCTTGAGAGGAATCACAATATTTTTCGTGACAGTAATTTGATGATTCAACAAGTTTGGCATAGGGTTGTTAGTATGATATAGGAAAGAGTGGAAGCTAAGTGTGAACTGTATTTACCTTTGGAAAGGGGAGATGAAGATATTGTGAATAGTTTGGGCCTACATGATTTGATGTTTGACTATTTCTATGTTAGAAGGGGTTGTTAGGCCAAAATGAAGGTTTAAAAAGATGGGGGATGGTCCCCTCCTTTGAGGGATGTTTTAAAAAGCAATATTGATGGCTCTTCAAGGGGTAATCTTGGGCCTATTGGGATTGGTGTTATTGGAGGAGAATATTTTGTAGGGATCTTTTCTTTGTCTCTATTCATAAGGGGTAGCAGTCCAACAACCTCATGGAAGGTTTGACTATTCTAGTAGATGTTGAGAGAGCTTTTACTCTTGGGTGGCATAAGATTATCTAAGTCAGACTCTGAAATCATGGTCATTTTTTTGATTGAGTAGAAGTTGGATGGGGTTAATTGGAAACGTTCTTCTGTTGTTAGGCATATTTCACATCTGAGTTCCACACTAGAGTCTATTTCCTTCATCTATTTCCCTCAGGAGTGGAACAGGGTTGCATATTGTTTGGCCAAATGGGCTTCTAAGCAAATTGGTGCTTGGAAGGTTGAAGGTTGGGAGCAGTTATCCTAGGATTATTCCAAAGGTCTTGAGAGGCTTATCTTGGTGGATGGTTTGGTTGTTCTCCATCTTTTTGAACTATTTATAGGTTGTGTTTCTTGGTTTTCTCTCAGGGTGCCTATAGTGGACCTTGATTGCTTTGTACTATTGATTTTTTTAATGCAATAAATTTTGACCCTCTTTCTCAAAATATCCTAGATCATTAATAGTCATCAAATAACCATAAATATTTAATGTTTGGTCATATTATAAAGTATTAGTTGTACATGTTTTTATGAACATTACATCATAAAAACATCATAAACACTTACATTAATTGCTTGACATGTTTTCAATTTTATACATTGATAGAAGGGTTTGATAAATTATCAAGGAAATAATAAACCTTCCCTTTGCACATCATAGATCCCCATTGTGCTTTTAACACCACTTATGTTTAAAAAATATATACATGAATCTAATCAAATTTGGGAAGTATCATATTGGGAGAGGCCAAATCCACATCCACATAGAGACAAAATTTCTAGGGAGTGAACTAATGGTGTGACCTAATTTAAAGTAAGCCTAGATTCATAATGCAAGTTTATCACAATCTAATTATATTATAAATCCAAGTTCAAAATATTAAATTAAATTATCAAATATAATGTACAACAAAATATTTCTTATTAACTTAGAAAAATTGACAAAAAAATTTAAGCCCTTCTAACTTCCTTCAATTTACTATTTACATTTATTATTTCTAACTCTTTTTAATTTATATCTAATGATTGTAATTTTTAATGTAAGTATTTTAAAAAAACCATTTAAATCTCTAGCCATATATATGAGAGTCAAATTTTTTGTTTATTTAAAATTTTAATGTAAATTGTCTATATGAAAATTGAATTAAGTATTCTAGTCAGATTTCTATCAAATATTATGTATACTTATTTTTAAGATAATAGTTAGAAAAGTGTACATTTCTCATATTTTAAATTAATATTTGTATAGTCATTTTTTAAATGTTATAAGAGATAAAATACATATTTTGTATTTTTATATTTTTAAATATTGTTATGTACTTATTTTGTAAATATATAATTGTAATATTCAATTTAATTTATTTGATATACAAATTAATTCTTACTCCATAACCCATAAATTAATTTTCATTATGATTCATCTTATCAATTAATAATATATTCCAAATCATTTTCCACCACAAAATAATTTATAGAACAGTCTATTCCACCTCCTTCAAGTTTCAAATATCACATTCCAAAGGCAACCCTTTTGAAAACCAATCTTATTTCATTAGCTCCCATGTAAGAAATATTAAATTAAGTGAAATGAACATGTATTTAAATAAATTTATTAAGTCATTATTACACATTAGAAAATATGTAAATTGAATGATCATGTGATTTAAGAGCACTCTAAATCCAAAATTTTCACTTAGGAACTTCACTAGTTCACTAAGACATTGAGCCTTGCATTTACATCACTTATTTGGTATGATTGCAATAACTTTATCTTATCTAGGGGCTTGACTAATATCTAGACAAGGTAAAGGAATTACATTGTCTTAAATCAGTATTACTATGCTTCTTAGCATTATCACATTCAAAAATAAGTCCAAAAGATAAGGTACATATATTTTTGAAGGTTGTATAATAGAGGATGAGTTCTCACCCCCTTAAACCATTTTTTATGACATGATCTAGTATATACCAACTAGTTCAAATGATGAATCCTAATTTATAATACCATGTCTCTTCATAATCTTCTCCACAACCTGATTATCATCCATATCAAAATTTTGATTTCATATCATAATCACAACATACTCGCTAGTCAACTACAAAATCAACCATATATCAAAATAAAAATAAATAAATTCATTTCAATTACATCAACTACTCATTCCTTTATCTCTAATATTGTTTAATCATTTAATTAATCTCTCATTTTTATTAATTTCTTAATGAAAAATAAAATCTATTAAAATATCTAAATTAATCAATAACTCACTTAACACCTAAATTTAAATATTGTAAACTAAAAACACATCCACACCTTTTACTAACAAGTGACACATTATATCTAATTCCTTTTGTGAGATTTGTATTACATTAGATGGTCTAAAATACCTTAATATTGTTAGAATAATTAATTTTCAATATTATTAACATAATAAAATTTTATGAAATCAATTGACGGATTAGAGATGAAATTGTTGATCCACTTTCAAATTTTACTTTTAAATGATTTTTAAAAGTTAAAATAAGATAACCTTAATTCAACAAATGTTAGAACTATATTGCAAATGTCAATCAAAGAGAGGTAGTGTCAAATGAGAATTAAAGGTCTAAATATGGTGCAATTTACTCATTAAATTTGATCATGAATAAATTTACATACTAATAGCTGTAAATTTTATATATATTATAATCAACTATTTTAACCACAATCTCTCACAATTTCTAAATTTCACCTTTTCAATAATCTTGAATATGCATACAAACTAAAGTTGACTCCAATATAATAAAAAGTTGCATTCCATAATGCTGGTCAACAATAGTCTAAATACAAAATAATGCCTTTTATAAAATGAGACAACAAATAAAATCAAAATGAATAGAGTTAAAATAGAATTAATTATGATACATAAAATAATTTTGATAGTTTGAAACAAAATTGAGAAATAATATACATTAAAAAATTTGGTCAAACTATTTAAATTTCATTATCAACTATTAAAACCTAATAAATGCATTAGTATTCCTACCCTCTAAACACAACAACTAATAATAAAACAACAAACTACAAATTAATAAATTTTATCTATTCATGTTCATTTCAACTTTACTATTCAACTTTGATATTAAAAAACTAACACATGTTTCTTTTATTTTTATAAAGTAGTTTATTTCAACATCGTTTTATTCAATAGTCAAATAGACATAAACAATTTTACATTTTAACCACATCAAAATAATAATAATTTTTTTATGTAAACTTTTGACCATTCAATAAAAGTATAAAAACAAATAACCTTTATTGAAAAAGTTATACATTTAACCTTCTATCTACCAAACTTTCTAACGTGTTTGTTTGTTTCCCACCTTTGTTAGTCATATTCTCATTTTCATTGTCCATGTTCTCTCTTTACCCAACCCCATATATTTTGGAGTGTACTCCACGCAATGCATTGCTAATTTGAACCCACGTTCAAACCTTTTTTTTTGTGATGAATAGGCATTAATCTATATTAATTTAAAAATTAGAATACATATTCACAAAAAAAGTGGGTGGTAAGAAGACACACCTCGAGAGTCACATGGGTAAAACCTAGAAAAGCAAAAGATAACTAGTCACATGGGTAAAACCCAGAAAAGCAAAAGATAACCGATCAAACTTTTTAATTAGAGGAGAATATAAGATTTAAAGACACCCATCGAGATATTAAAAAAATATTGTGGTCAAATGTTTAAGTTACAAACAATTAATTATAAGAAATTAAATTTATAACCTCTTTAAATTCTATGCAATCAATAAAATATTAAATATATTTTTTATTAATTAATATTTATAAAATAAAAAATGGTAGTTATTAGTTATAATAAAAAAAATTAATCTATGATTGTGAAGATTTAATGTTAAGTGATTTATAAATACCTATTATCTATATACTCAAATGGTTGTGTGTTGATAATTAATTAATATTTAATAATTTTGATAATTACATAATATTATTAATTATTATTTAATAATATTCATAATATGAATTATTATGTGGTATGAGATTAATTATATAAATGATTTTTATATGTAATCTTATAATGTATTCAAATGATGCATAATAAATTATGATTTTAAGTATTAATCTTCTAAAAAAATTATGCAATTTTTAGAAAATTATTAAATATTTGTTGCATTTAATATAATATATTTGTAAAAATTTAAAAATTTGGTGTTTGTCATGTGTGGGTTGAAGTGTAGTACCCCTCCATTTTGCTTATGTTTTTTGTTAGCATGTTTTCACATTGATAGACCTTGGTATTTGGTTTTGATGTTTTGATTGCTGACATTAGAGCGATAGTGGATTTATTTTGTAATATGATGATACATTTTATGGTGGTAATTAATTATGTCATGCTTTATGTTAGCATAGATGTTTACTTTAGATGTTATTGCCTTATATATGCTTATGTTAGATTAGTTGATATTATTTTGTCAATTTGATGTGATGTGTATTAGTGTGGAGAACGGAGTTACATCACTCGCTTGCGAGTGCCCTGTGATTTCTGTGATTTTCTCTGCACGGTGTGTTTGAATAATGGATTATATGTATGCATGTTATTTGTCTAATTGCAAGATTGCAGGTACATGACATCGACTCCACCTGGTTTCTCAGGCCTGAGCATGTCAAGACTCAATGGAAATGTTGATTGGGAGGTAGTAACAAGGTTTTTTATCCTAGTCTAGTTTCAAACCCAGTCACAGTATGTCGTCAGTTTAAGTTTGGTGTCTTTGGTGGTCTCGTTTGTGTTTGATTGGTTTATTTATTATGAAAAGCAAATTTTGTTAATTTAATGATAGATTAATATTCTTTTAATTTAATGTTTATTTAAATTAATTTTAAATGTTGTAAATAAAAGTTTTATATTATATTTAATTAATTAAATTAGTTTGTTTGGTTAAGTAATTTAATCATTGAGATTAAAATTATTTAATTAAATTAAAGTTGCTTTATTTGTGAGAATAGATTTTATATCCTTTAAATATTTTGTGGGAATAAAATTTAAAATATAATAATAAATAAATAAATAAAGAAAAGGAAATTGAATTTTGAATTTGAATTCTTTAATTCTTTAATATGCATTGGATTCTTGATAAGGAAGAAAGAAAGATTCATCTGTAAGTTTGTTGGAAGATATTTTCTTCTTGACATGTGTGTTAGTTAAATTAATTGTTTTTTCTTGTTGAGGATTCTCTTAGAAGATATTATGTGATTTGGGGAAAACAGGAAATTACTTTATGGGAAATGAAAAGAACAAGGTTCTGCTTAAGAAAAAAATGATTTGTGTAAATTTGTGATTTCCTTTGTGATTTGTTGTATATTTCTGGAAGATCTCTGGTTTAGTATGAGCAATTTTTTGGAATTTGGTGTTCTGGAAGGGCTTTGGAAGTTGCACACAACAGGTAAAGTTTCTCTTCAACATTCAAGCTACAGGAAAATAGGTATTCTTCTATTAATTTAATTTTTTTTTCATTTGAAGGATTGCCTGTGTAAGAATTAGTTTTCTGCAAATTTGCTAAATTGTGAATTTAAAAGATTGCCAGAGGTAACTATTGTGTTTGTGACCTTTGTATTCTTCTCGGTGAATTTTGTGAAAATGGGTTTGTAGAAATATGTTATTTCTCTGTGAATTTTACGAAATAAAATATTATAGAGAAATCAAAGAGCAACACAAAGATTTGTATTATTAGTAGTAAATCCATAGAGGAAATTGACGAGATCTTGTAGGATTTTATTTTATAGCCATCTATTAAATCTAGTGATAAAATTTGGGGGTTTTGAAAAGAAAACCTCTGTAGTTGAAACTACATTTTGGAAATAAATTGTACAAATATGTATGTTCTTTTCAATTTCCTGTAGAAAGCTTTATCAGAAAATTTGTCTGTATAATAAAATCATACTTGTTAAATATATATATTTTTTGATACAAATATATACACATATACCAGTGATTTATTATGTAAAGGTTTCAATATTTTATTTTATTTTCATTTTTTTGAAATGATCCGAAACACGGATAAAAACAAAGATTTTCGGAAATTTTAGTTTTTAAATTGAAAATATAAAGATAGGTTTAAGTTTTGGGGGCCGAAGGCTTTCCCCACAACCGCCCCACATAGGGCGATGGCTATGGAGGCAGCCCACACTACCCTCACAGGCAGCGACGGCTGCCAACACAGTCGCTACCCCGTATGGGGTAGGCTGTGAATAACAGCCATTAAGACTATGAAAAAAAAGTCTAAAACCCTCTTTGATAAATATGTTTCATTTAATTAAATTTTGAATTCCTCACGGATTTCGAAATAATGGTATTCGCCAGTTACGAAGTCATTTTTTATTTTTATTTTATTTTAAATATATATATGTGTATATATGTATATGTATATATATGTATATGTTTATGCATGGTTAAGATAACTTTAGTACAAAATATTTATTTTTAATTATGCATGTTGAATATTATTATGAGATAATTAAGATATAAGAGTTAATTGGGTGTATCAATTTTCTTTATTGTTTGAGAAAGGAAATATATTTAAGTTGTTTAAATATTATGTGATATGCTCTTGTCTTGATTGGATTTAATAGATCCTAAAATTAGGTGTTTAAAATCACTAAAATGTTTTTACAATTGTATTTTCTCTTTTATTGGGGAATTAGGATTAAAATTAGATTTTAAGTCTTCCAGATAAGATTGTTAAACATGGGAGATGTTATTGTTTAAATACAATCCTTGAGTTAACTAGGGTGGTGCATATGGTTATGTATGATGTTTAGACACCTGATTTTATGTACAAGATTGGATGTCCGTTATGATATGTTTGGTATTATATGATGATTTTTGTGCACCTTACCTACCTTAGTTAGTGAACATAGATTCCTTGTGTTATATTTAGGGGAGTGGCTCTTTGTGAGGGATGCTTGTTATGTAATGCCCCATCTTAATAACCTAATAATGTTGCAAATGTGTTATAAAAGTGTAATAATTTTTTTTTTAAAGTATTAATACTAAGTTAATTAATTGCATACATTCTTAGGTTAAGCAACGTTACACTACTTTGAGTTTTCCATAAGTGACTTAAGTATTTCGCATTGCACATTTAATTAATAACATAAAGATAAACATTGCATAATAATAAATTTTCCATTCATGTTAACATAATAAAGTACAAACATGTTTTTCCATACATTGCATTTGATATGATATTACAATACTCATCCAACTTGATGAGGTAGTTCAAATAATAGTTACAATTACAATTACATTGTTCACCTCTTATACATTTGAGGGATGTTTTCAAATACAATTTTACAATATACATTGTTGAAATAAACATAACATCCAAGTGCGAGCTCTCCATCCATGAAGCTCTAGATGCCATGATCAAGCTGGGGACCCAACGGAGTAAGGTGCACGTTCCACCCAACCATGTGGTACCCGTAGGTCCACCCCCCATGCTAGGAGATAGTAATAAGGTTACCTAGACCTAATCTACTAACCCTAGACGCTAGTACACACAATCTAATGGTTACATTGCTTCCAGATTTTGACAATTGAGTGAATCACAAATACAAGGTTTTACTGTTATTCTAGGTGGAGTGTCATCACAATGATGCAAAGGTTACCCTAGTGTTTCTTCCTAGGTTCCGGCCCCCAATCCTTGGGTTACCCTGGTAACCTCTTACGAAACCCGGCCCCTATTGCATACTATTGCGGAATCAAATGTCTTTCAAAGGAACAAGACATTGATTTTCCATTCCAGGCCTTCTCATCTTATACTCATGATTGAAGTAGCTCAAGAGTCCTAAGAGAGACATCTAAATCTTGTTAAGTGTTTTAATCTAACTACTGTGTTCTTTAGTTTTCACTGACTTACTAACTATTTGTAAGTTACCCTGACACCACTTTGTGTGTCGGCCCTTACAAATAGCCACTCCCCTAAACATAACATGGGAATCTATGTTCTCTGTCTAAGGTTTACAAGTGTACACAAAACCAGAATCAATATAAAATACTAAACACATTACAATGAACAACAATCAATGTTCATAACTCAGGTATCAAACTACCAAACAAAACCATGTACACATTCTTAGAAAACACAAGATATTTTACTTATCAATCACAATCCCCATTAAACAATTTAATCTGGAAGACTTAAACTACTACGACATTCCCGATTTTGCCCCAATCAAAATACACACAATAAAGTAAATCAAAATTAAATATTTACCATTCAGATTCACTAAATCCATTTATTACAGACACTTAATTTATACAACTTCTCAAAATAAATAAGATTCTATTTGCAATCAGAAAATAAAACTAATTATTTCATTTAAATTTCCACAATCATAGTTAATAATCAAATTCAACGGCCTATTTTAATAAACTAATTTAATATTTTCTTCTTATTCATTTTTCACAAAACATTTCACCAAATCTTAAATAATTATAAATTAACTTTAATTAAAATAAAATCAACAAAATTAATTTATATATATATATATATATATTAATATTATATATATTACTAATAATATATATATAATAAATATAACACATAATATATAATATATGTATATTTAACCAAAACGAATTTATTTAAATCATGCGAATCTAACATAAATATGTTATGAAATTTCCAATGAAATTTTATTTAAAGCAAATCAAAACCCGTGCGCAGCATTGTGGCCTCCCATTTGGGGAGGACGCAGCCATTGCTAGGGCTACGCCCAGCAGCCGTTGGCTACTGTGCGCGACCGTAGCAACTGCACCCAGCCACAAGGAAATATATGGGGAGGGTTTCGGCCCTCCCCTATTATACTGTATTTTTTTTTTTAATTTAAAAGAAACTCATTTTCCATGACAGGCGGATGAAAGAAAATACAATTTCAATCTTATAATATTTCTGTGTGATTTCCTATGGAATTCTGCGTATGGTTTTTTTTTTTAAATATTTAATCAAAAATACTAGAAATTCCTTCATTATATTTATATATATATAAATAATTTCTACAACAAAATAAATCCAGTGATTGTAAAATAATCAGATGCAGGTTTCATCTACAGATTAATTAAGAAATTTATCTATTAAACACAGAATAATTTCCTCACAAATACTTTTTCCATCCACAATACGATTAAATTTTCTTCCGTAAATTAAAATACTCAATTAATCCAGAATAATTCTTTTTCAGCAAGATTCTCCAAAACTTCTTTTCTCAAAATAAAAAAGAACAAATTTTTTTTACTATATAATCAGAGCATATAACTGTTTCTTTTGAATCTTCTTTCAATGTTTTTCCCTAATCTTGTTTTCTTGAAATTCATATAGTTAACAAAAAGTTTTACAAAAGAGTTCAAAGAAAAACAAGAGAAATAACCAGAGAAATACCTATCTTTCCTGTGTTTGAAGACTTGGTAGTTGGAGAATAACCTCTGCCTGTAGAATGCAAATCCCAAAAGCTTCTCCAAAGAAAACCCAAAAAACACAAGATATCCAACCAGACAAATCTACCATGCAAGAAATCTTCCACAAATATACAACCTCAGAGGAAATACTGTAATACCCCTCTGTGTCGATTGTTCTGAACTTGTGTGTGAGTTTTTTTGTGTGTCTCATTGGTTACTGTGTTATTTAATTGTGTGAAAAATATAATATGTTAGTAATCATGTTTATATAATTAATTAAATCATAAGTGATTTGCAAGGTTATTTAAAATATGATTAGAAATTAAAATAATAATCAATTAAATTAAATCAAATGATTTAGAACAAAATGATCAAATTAAACTAATTATTTTGTAAAAGTATTCTTTAATGATATTTGATAATAATTAATAATTCATTAGTTGTTCAAAGATCATTATTATAATAAGCAATTTAAATGGATAGGAAGCTGAAGTGTTTTAAAGAAGGGAAAGCATTTGGAAATTGGAAGGTGAATAGTTATTGCTAAATAAATAAATGATAATAAAGCATCATGATAAGGGGAAGGGAAGAGTAAAAAGGCAAGAAAAGCTGGAATGAAACTGCACCTTTAGGAGCAATTTGGGGAGGGGAAGAGAATGAGGAGGGAGGAATTCAAGATTTATCTCCTGGTCACACGAATTGGAAGGATTACCTCTGCATTCGAGATTCAATCTCTGGAAAAATGTTTAATCTTGTGTTGCCGCCTCCAAATCATTCTCGGGTAGAAGGGAGGAAGCCGCCTTGTTGCATTGTTGATATTTGGAGAAGAGTTATTTGTTCTTCTTCGAGCTACAATTTCATTTCATTCAGGCACGTATTAGGAACTTTAATGTGTTTAAACCTAGTAATGAAAGAACTTTATTTTCTTTTAAAAATCTTCAAAATGGATTATACTTTTCGATGTATCACTTGCTTAAGGAGAATGCTTAGTATTCTTTTCTTGCTACCTATGTACATGGCGATGAAGGAATTCTTATCATGAATTTGTAGAGTGGCAAAGCTTGCTTACATTACGCTCTTTCCTGATCATTGTTGACCCTTTTATGCTTGTTCGAATCTCCTTATTAACACCCTGTTATCTGAAGCTGAAAATAGTTTGAGACATCTTGAAATCTCTTGCGAAATTATCTATCCTGACTAAGTCGAGCCCTCTCCACTCTTTAATTTTCTGAGTTGGATAGAAGCATATCCTCTTCCTCTCCAAGATCCTTTTCTAGCATTTGAACCTAGCAGGAAAGTTTGAAGATTCTTATAATCTGTGTGATTCTTCTGACAATCTATCGCAGTTGCAGCACATGAAAATAATAGGAAATAGCCTCCTTGATTATCATCAACCTCTCACAGCGACTCACTTGATCATGGTAGGGTGTATAGATTTAAACTCTCTGATTTTTATTATCATATCCTAAATGTTATCCATAAGTTTGAAGGAAGATGGCTTCTCATGTTTTTGCAACCGTAACCATCTCAAACTTGGAGGAAGCTTGGTTCGTGTGTCTTCTCTGATGCCATCAATGAGCAGATTGTTCAAGTGAAGAAATTGAGGACCAATGAGCAGATTATTTAATTCTCTTGGTCTGCGCAATGTTTCAAGCCTTTGCCAATTACCTCCGTTTAGTCGAAGCTGAGAGAAATTGATGTTATTGGATACAGTGTTTAGATGAGCTCCTTCGCATAGTCTGGTAATCTAAATTTATATAATCTCCTTGATACCATTGGCAACCTATCGCAGCTGCAGTGTTTAGACTTTGGATCGTGTATAAATTTAATTAGCCTCCCTGAAACTTTTGGTTACTCATCACAGTTGCAACTAGGAAATTAAATAAGCTCTCTGATTTCATTATTAGCTTGTCTCAACCACGCACTTTTGAAAACATAATAGGAAGTTTTAATCTCTCTGATTCCATTGTCAATCTATCGCAGCAGATGCATTTGACTTTAAGTTGTATTTTTCACATGCTTGTGTATTTTTATAATGTTAGTATTTAAGTCATTTACTAGGAAGGAGAATTAGTTATTAAGTGAATAAATTGGTCTAAGTTGAAAGAAAAGTTGTCTATATTTAATATTATCTTGAGGAAAATTTATTTATCTATCATTCATTAATAAAAGGTTCTGATCTTAATAAATAAATATAAGTGTGGGGGCTAAGACTAGGTAATAGGGAAATAAAGTTATGTGTCCTTTCAGATGTAGGTATGTGGATATAGGTAGATCAATGAGTCTTTCTCCTTTTTATTATATGAAGTTTTATCTTAGGTACGCTTATCGTTATGTTATGGTATATTTTAGTTAGGAATGATACCTCTATTAGGATGGAATAAATGAGTTATAATTTAAATGATATAAATGGGGGGATCAGTGCTATCATCCACATCTCTTTGACCTCAGACTAAAAGGTTGTGGTCGTATAGGGGTAGAAGTGTTAATTGATCTTTATGTAGATATTTGTGATAATTGTGGGGTATGGTGATTGTACTAGGTAATAACGTTATAGGTGATATTTTATCAAGTTAAGTTAGTGCCATTAGTTTAAAGTATATTTCATATAATCACATCGTCGTTTTCTAATCTTGTGTCATGGAGTTTATTACTATTAAGTCAATATTTTGAATAATTGTGTTGTAGAGAACATGAAATGGGATTTACTTCTCTTAGTCCTTAGTAAAACATATACGATGACTTATAATTATTGGATTATGGAGGAAGCATGTATTGGAACTTCTTTTGTTGTATGAACTACATCTTGTTAAGCAAATGGATAAATTGTATTTGAAAGTTGACATTCTTTAGTGAATTTATATGTATGTTTAAGGGTTAATTTGATGTTTCCAATTGGATGTGTCCTCCTTTACGTTTGCTTGGTTTTCAAAAATGATTTTTATTCCATTGGGTTTGTGTCAATTTATGAGTGATTTGATGGACCCTTTCATTGTGAATTTTCTTGAGTTTGCGTGAGTTGGGAATCCTCTTTAATTTAAATTGTATTGTTATTCGTTTAATCTCTGCGTGGTGAAATCTTGGTTTGTGTGGAGTTGTGGGGGTCTTATTAATTGTTTTTTTTGTGATGGAATTTATTGGATACTTATGCGATGCTTGGTTGTGATAAGTTTATGCTTCTTATGGAATGCAGTCTTTCCACTTTTATTATTTTGGTGAAACATTAAATTATATTGTTGTCATGGTTGTTCATTTTGACAAAGTTCATTTGTTTACCAACTGTATGGGTATCTTGTTGCATGCTTTTACCTCTATTGTTGAAGGTTTGTTTCTAGATGGTACCATGTTGGTGTGAATGCCTTTGGAGATTAATTTTTATTCAAGGAATCCTTTGACATTTAACTTATGTTGCTATTGTTCTTTACCCTAAGTGGTAAATCGGTTAATGTTTTTATTGTCATGATTGATGGTTCTCTTTGAGTTGTTAGTGAGACAAATTGAAAAGTTCTTTGAGTTATGGGTATTCCGAGAGGAGAAAATAGAGGTTTCCCTTGGACTTCCGATTTAGTTTGTATCGAAGTTGTTGATGTTGTTTGAATGGAGTTGTTGATCTTATTTTGATGTACTCTCTTATTATATTTGAATCGCAATTAGTGCTTGTGGCCTTGCAATGATTGTTGTCAGTTCTTTGATGGGGAAACCCTAGTGTTAACTTTTTTGTGAATCTTCCAGAGGCTTGTTGTTTTATTGTTGGTTAATGTCTCTCCTTTTATGTGCCCTTGAAGTGGCAAGTGTTTTGGTATCATTATTTTGAAAGGGTTGTATGAAACTTTGTGAGACTCTGGTTTTGTACTGGTTAGCGAGATGGGTAATGCCTCGTACACTTTTATGATTCTTTGTTCCAATTATGATGGTACAACCCTTGGTTTTTATGTTGTTGGGTCTCTAGGGAGAGTGGCTCCTTGTGGGGGCTGGCGCCCCGTTTAAGGGGAAGGGCTCAGGATAACCCATGAGTGAGTTAGTAAACAAGTGAAAACCTAATAATTAACTTAGGTGGGTTGGGTAGTAATATCATTACAAGATTTAAAAAAAATGGATGCCTCGTCTTCATTAGTGCTTCCGCAAACTAATGGAAGGCTGAGAAGGCCGTGGTTGGCCAGGTCATGACCTCATCCTCACGAGAGGTTTATGGCTCCGCATTAGTCACCCTATGGACCGGCGCCTCCAGTTTGGGGAGGAAGAGCATAGGACAGCCATAGATGGGACCGACGCCTCCAGTTGGGAGGAAGAGCACAGGACAGCCCATGTAGGACTATGCGATGACACTCTCCCCTAGTTGCCCATGTGTTTTACTTTATTGTGTTCCTCTAGAAGTAGGTTGTGGGAGTTGGTTTAGATTGTTGATATATGGATTTATATTGATTTGTGATTATCGCCTTGATACGTCTTTGGTGTACTTTGTGGTCTTGTATGATCTCATTGATATTTGACTTATGACCTTGTACTTTTATGGCACTGTGATATGATGTTATTGTATTGTTTAGTTGCAATTTGGAATTGTATTATGTTTATTAATTCAGTTTAATTTGGAAGTGTTTTATTATCATCCTTTGGTTACTTGTGTATTGGTTATTGCTTTGATTTATGTGATGGGATCTATGACTTTAAGTTATTATGTTGTCTCTGGGATGTTGTTGATTTTGTCATTGTAATCTTGAGTTTTATGATACTTTTGTATGTTGTTGAGTCTTGTGGTTCTGTGTTTGGATGTTCTTGGTTGAGGTCTCTTTCTTGTTAGCTCCTAGCACGGGGGGTGGGTCTTCGGACTCACATGGTCGGGTGGAACGTGCTAAGCACCCCATTGGGTCCCCAGTTGAGGATCGAGAGGTGCAGATTGGTGTTGTTGCAGCGACTCCAGAGTTGTATTTGTCTTGGAACCAGTTATGATACTTTGTATTCATCTATTTATTTGTATCATGTTATCTTGTGTATGGTTTCCATTCATGTTTGGAAACACTGTTGTATCATTGTACCTCTTGAACATTGTACTGTAATGTAATGTTAACTCGGTGTGGATATTGGCCGTGGCAATTGTTATTCAATGTGTTAAGTTAATTATGCATATGTTGTATTTATGTACTCAGATGGTTTATTATCAATGATTTTCATGTATGTGTTACATTTGTTAATGTTTACTTTGTTATGGATTATATCTTTGGCTTTTATTCTTTATTGTCGTTGTGTGGATCTAAGTCTCGTAATGACTCCTCGTGTACCCCAAGGGATGTATGTGTTAGTGAATCTGCTTAAATGAAATTCATGTCATAATGTGTATTACATGTATGTTATGTTAACTTTAAAAAAAAAAAAATTGCAGTGATTATTGTTTATTTGTCCTTTGGGGTTCACACGGCCGGGCGTTACAACATGGTATCAGAGCCTAGGTTCATACACTGGCACTATGTGTGCTCACTATGTAACCTTGCGCTTAGACCCGTGAGTCTTGAGTTTTACTTTTCTTTTGTTATTGTTGTGAACTTGAGTTTCTTTTGGTAACTGGTGTCGGGTCGATGGTGCAGGAAACTGATGGGAAAGGATAGGACCCTTGGTGTAGTGCGCAATGCACTGATATCCTTCCTATCGGGGATGCTCTATGGACCCTTGAGTTTTAGTGTGATGTGTTTTTGGTGATGTGTTTCATGTGTGTGAATATGTCAAGTGTGTGTGGAATTTGCGATTTTGTTGTCCTTGAGTGATGAATTATGTTTTCTTGAATCTGTGAAGGTGTAAAATTTTACCCTTTTTATTGAAATTGATGTGAGATTTGGTGTTGAATAATGGTTAAAGTGGAGTTCTTTGTGTAAAAATTATGAGTTTTAACGAAAATGTGAGGTTTTGTGAATAATTATTCTATGATTTTTTTAGCAGAATATAGTATCTTGAGGTTAAGATGCAACTTGAATTATTGGTACTAATGTGCAATGCTCTATGGTAGCTTTTGATTTACATGAAGTGGGCTTCAGAAAGCATAGTGATGAAGGTAATGTGATTGTAATGCGTAGGTATTGATACTTATAATGTCAAGTAGTAATTCATTTTGATATAGTAGATGAATTAGGTTTATGGTTAGTATCCTTATACGAATATTTCCTAACTAATTAGAAGAAAATTGTTTACGAGTTACTAGAATTGTTTTGACTACTATGTGTGGTTTGGTGGGAGGGACAGTGTGGTATCACTCGCTTGTGAGTGCCCTACTATGCTGGGAGTTCCTCTCACGATGTATTTGTGATATATATATATATATATATGTATTGTGCACAATGTTTGTTTGCATGCAAGATTGCAGGAACTAAGTCTCAATTCCACCTGCATTGTCAAGACAGGGCGAGCATCATAAAGACCCAATGGGATTGACGTGGAAAAAGAGGAACTGAGAAGAAAGTTTCCCCAACCTAGTTCGTCATCTGTCCTTGTGTTTATCAAATTGGTCTGGTTGTGACCCCGCCACCATTTCTGTTTTGGTATCCTTTCCTTATTTTTGGTTTGTTTAATTTTTGTTGTTTACTTGATGATGTTTAATCAATGTTTTAATTTATGGTGATGATGTGCTTATGATCTTTGATATTGTTGTGTTACCATGTTTATGATTGAGCTCGACTTCCAGGAGTAAATCAATTTTTAAGGGGGGAAGGATGTAATATCCCTCCGTGTCGGTTGTTCTGAACTTGTGTGTGAGTTTTTGTGAGTGTCTCATTGGTTACTGTGTTATTTAATTGTGTGAAAAATATAATATGTTAGTAATCATGTTTATATAATTAATTAAATCATAAGTGATTTGCAAGGTTATTTAAAATATGATTAGAAATTAAAATAATAATCAATTAAATTAAATCAAATGATTCAGAACAAATGATCAAATTAAACTAATTGTTTTGTAAAAGTATTATTTAATGATATTCGATAATAATTAATAATTCATTAGTTGTTCAAAGATCATTATTATAATAAGGAATTTAAATGGATAGGAAGCTGAAGTGTTTTAAAGCAGGGAAAGCGTTTGGAAATTGGAAGGTGAATAGTTATTGCTAAAATAAATGATAATAAAGCATCATGATAAGGGGAGGGGAAGAGTTAAAAGGTAAGAAAAGTTGGAATGAAACTGCACCTTTAGGAGCAATTTGGGGAGGGGAAGAGAATGAGGAGGGAGGAATTCAAGATTTATCTCCTGGTCGCACGAATTAGAAGGATTACCTCTGCGTTCGAGATTCAATCTCTGGAAAAATGTTTAATCTTGTGTTGCCGCCTCCAAATCATTCTCGGGTAGAAGGGAGGAAGCTGCCTTGTTGCATTGTTGATATTTGGAGAAGAGTTCTCTGTTCTTCTTTGAGCTACAATTTCATTTCATTCAGGCACGTATTAGGAACTTTAATGTGTTTAAACCTAGTAATGAAAGAACTTTATTTTCTTTTAAAAATCTTCAAAATGGATTATACTTTTCGATGTATCACTTGCTTAAGGAGAATGCTTAGTATTATTTTCTTGCTACCTATGTACATGGCGATGAAGGCATTCTTATCATGAATTTGTAGAGTGGCAAAGCTTGCTTACATTATGCTCTTTCCTGATCATTGTCGACCCTTTTATGCTTGTTCGAATCTCCTTATTAACACCCTGTTATATGAAGCTGAAAATAGTTTGAGACATCTTGAAATCTCTTGCGAAATTATCTATCCTGACTAAGCCGAGCCCTCTCCACTCTTTAATTTTCTGAGTTGGATAGAAGCATATCCTCTTCCTCTCCAAGATCCTTTTCTAGCATTTGAACCTAGCAGGAAAGTTTGAAGATTCTTATAATCTGTGTGATTCTTCTGACAATCTATCGCAGTTGCAGCACATGAAAATAATAGGAAATAGCCTCCTTGATTATCATCAACCTGTCACAGCGACTCACTTGATCATGGTAGGGTGTATAGATTTAAACTCTCTGATTTTTATTATCATATCCTAAATGTTATCCATAAGTTTGAAGGAAGATGGCTTCTCACGTTTTTGCAACCGTAACCATCTCAAACTTGGAGGAAGCTTGGTTCGTGTGTCTTCTCTGATGCCATCAATGAGCAGATTGTTCAAGTGAAGAAATTGAGGACCAATGAGCAGATTATTTAATTCTCTTGGTCTGCGCAATGTTTCAAGCCTTTTCCAATTACCTCCGTTTAGTCGAAGCTGAGAGAAATTGATGTTATTGGATACAGTGTTTAGATGAGCTCCTTCGCATAGTCTGGTAATCTAAATTTATATAATCTCCCTGATACCATTGGCAACCTATCGCAGCTGCAGTGTTTAGAGTTTGGATCGTGTATAAATTTAATTAGCCTCCCTGAAACTTTTGGTTACTTATCACAGCTGCAGCTAGGAAATTAAATAAGCTCTCTGATTTCATTATTAGCTTGTCTCAACACGCACTTTTGAAAACATAATAGGAAGTTTTAATCTCTCTGATTCCATTGTCAATCTATCGCAGCAGATGCATTTGACTTTAAGTTGTATTTTTCACATGCTTGTGTATTTTTATAATGTTAGTATTTAAGTCATTTACTAGGAAGGAGAATTAGTTATTAAGCGAATAAATTGGTCTAAGTTGAAAGAAAAGTTGTCTATATTTAATATTATCTTGAGGAAAATTTATTTATCTATCATTCATTAATAAAAGGTTCTGATCTTAATAAATAAATATAAGTGTGGGGGCTAAGACTAGGTAATAGGGAAATAAAGTTATGTGTCCTTTCAGATGTAGGTATGTGGATATAGGTAGATCAATGAGTCTTTCTCCTTTTTATTATATGAAGTTTTATCTTAGGTACGCTTATCGTTATGTTATGGTATATTTTAGTTAGGAATGATACCTCTATTAGGATGGAATAAATGAGTTATAATTTAAATGATATAAATGGGGGGATCAGTGCTATCATCCACATCTCTTTGACCTCAGACTAAAAGGTTGTGGTCGTATAGGGGTAGAAGTGTTAATTGATCTTTATGTAGATATTTGTGATAATTGTGGGGTATGGTGATTGTACTAGGTAATAACGTTATAGGTGATATTTTATCAAGTTAAGTTAGTGCCATTAGTTTAAAGTATATTTCATATAATCACATCGTCGTTTTCTAATCTTGTGTCATGGAGTTTATTACTATTAAGTCAATATTTTGAATAATTGTGTTGTAGAGAACATGAAATGGGATTTACTTCTCTTAGTCCTTAGTAAAACATATACGATGACTTATAATTATTGGATTATGGAGGAAGCATGTATTGGAACTTCTTTTGTTGTATGAACTACATCTTGTTAAGAAAATGGATAAATTTTATTTGAAAGTTGACATTCTTTAGTGAATTTATATGTATGTTTAAGGGTTAATTTGATGTTTCCAATTGGATGTGTCGTCCTTTACGTTTGCTTGGTTTTCAAAAATGATTTTTATTCCATTGGGTTTGTGTCAATTTATGAGTGATTTGATGGACCCTTTCATTGTGAATTTTCTTGAGTTTGTGTGAGTTTGGAATCCTCTTTAATTTAAATTGTATTGTTATTCGTTTAATCTCTGCGTGGTGAATTCTTGGTTTGTGTGGAGTTGTGGGGGTCTTATTAATTATTTTTTTTGTGATGGAATTTATTGGATACTTATGCGATGCTTGGTTGTGATAAGTTTATGCTTCTTATGGAATGCAGTCTTTCCACTTTTATTATTTTGGTGAAACATTAAATTATATTGTTGTCATGGTTGTTAATTTTGACAAAGGTCATTTGTTTACCAACTGTATGGGTATCTTGTTGCATGCTTTTACCTCTATTGTTGAAGGTTTGTTTCTAGATGGTTCCATGTTGGTGTGAATGCCTTTGGTGATTAATTTTTATTCAAGGAATCCTTTGACATTTAACTTATGTTGCTATTGTTCTTTACCCTAAGTGGTAAATCGGTTAATTTTTTTATTGTCGTGATTGATGGTTCTCTTTGAGTTGTTAGTGAGACAAATTGAAAAGTTCTTTGAGTTATGGGTATTCCGAGAGGAGAAAATAGAGGTTTCCCTTGGACTTCCGATTTAGTTTGTATCAAAGTTGTTGATGTTGTTTGAATGGAGTTTTTGATCTTATTTTGATGTACTCTCTTATTATATTTGAATCGCAATTAGTGCTTGTGGCCTTGCAATGATTGTTATCAGTTCTTTGATGGGGAAACCCTAGTGTTAAATTTTTTGTGAATCTTCCAGAGGCTTGTTGTTTTATTCTTGGTTAATGTCTCTCCTTTTATGTGCCCTTGAAGTGGCAAGTGTTTTGGTATCATTATTTTGAAAGGGTTGTATGAAACTTTGTGAGACTCTGGTTTTGTACTGGTTAGCGAGATGGGTAATGCCTCATACGCTTTTATGATTCTTTGTTCCAATTATGATGGTACAACCCTTGGTTTTTATGTTGTTGGGTCTCTAGGGAGAGTGGCTCCTCGTGGGGGCCGGCGCCCCGTTTAAGGGGAAGGGCTCAGGATAACCCACGAGTGAGTTAGTAAACAAGTGAAAACCTAATAATTAACTTAGGTGGGTTGGGTAGTAATATCATTACAAGATTTTTAAAAATGGATGTCTCGTCTTCATTAGTGCTTCTGTAGACTAATGGAAGGCTGAGAAGGTCGTGGTTGGCCAGGTCGTGACCTCATCCTCACGAGAGGTTTATGGCTCCGCATTAGTCACCCTATGGACCGGTGCCTCCAGTTTGGGGAGGAAGAGCATAGGACAGCCATAGATGGGACTGGCGCCTCCAGTTGGGAGGAAGAGCACAGGACAGCACATGTAGGACTATGCGATGACACTCTCCCCTAGTTGCCTATGTGTTTTACTTTATTGTGTTCCTCTGGAAGTAGGTTGTGGGAGTTGGTTTAGATTGTTGATATATGGATTTATATTGATTTGTGATTATCGCCTTGATACGTCTTTGGTGTACTTTGTGGTCTTGTATGATCTCATTGATATTTGACTTATGACCTTGTACTTTTATGGCACTGTGATATGATGTTATTGTATTGTTTAGTTGCAATTTGGAATTGTATTATGTTTATTAATTCAGTTTAATTTGGAAGTGTTTTATGATCGTCCTTTGGTTACTTGTGTATTGGTTATTGATTTGATTTATGTGATGGGATCTATGACTTTAAGTTATTATGTTGTCTCTAGGATGTTGTTGATTTTGTCATTGTAATCTTGAGTTTTATGATACTTTTGTATGTTGTTGAGTCTTGTGGTTCCGTGTTTGGATGTTCTTGGTTGAGGTCTCTTTCTTGTTAGCTCCTAGCACGGGGGGTCGGTCTTCAGACTCACATGGTCGGGTGGAACATGCTAAGCACCCCATTGGGTCCCCAGTTGAGGATCGAGAGGTGCAGATTGGTGTTGTTGCAGCGACTCCAGAGTTGTATTTGTCTTGGATCCAGTTATGATACTTTGTATTCATCTGTTTATTTGTATCATGTTATCTTGTGTATGGTTTCCATTCATGTTTGGAAACACTGTTGTATCATTGTACCTCTTGAACATTGTACTGTAATGTAATGTTAACTCGGTGTGGATATTGGTCGTGGCAATTGTTATTCAATGTGTTAAGTTAATTATGCATATGTTGTATTTATGTACTCAGATGGTTTATTATCAATGATTTTCATGTATGTGTTACATTTGTTAATGTTTACTTTGTTATGGATTATATCTTTGGCTTTTATTCTTTATTGTCGTTGTGTGGATCTAAGTCTCGTAATGACTCCTCGTGTACCCCAAGGGATGTATGTGTTAGTGAATCTGCTTAAATGAAATTCATGTCATAATGTGTATTACATGTATGTTATGTTAACTTTTTTTAAAAAAAAATTGCAGTGATTTTTGTTTATTTGTCCTTTGGGGTTCACACGGCGGGGCGTTACAAATACAAATCCTCTCAAAAAATAAATTTTTACACAGTAAGAATTTTTTGCAAAAGCTTTGATAATTTCCCCGTGAGGAAATTGAACATCCTCTATGAAATTCCCCAGATCCAATATTACCTCCATGAAATTTCTCAACAACCTCCATAAATGAATATGCACACTTGTCGAGAAGTTGCAAATATCTTTTAACAACTTCTCAGCAATTTTGCCCTTCACTATTTGCATGCAAATTTAATTTATTTAATTTAAATTTAAAACTAAATTTCATTTCACATGCATTTTTTAAATTTAATTTACAAATTCAAATTCTATTTCCACAAATAAATTTAATTTCAAATAAAACTATTTACTTACTTAATATTTTAATTTAACTAATTAATTTATTTAATTAAATAAGTTTGATCTTTTAAAATCAAACCATTTAACCAAATAAGCTAATTAATTAATTAAATAATCAAGCAAGTAATTTTCTACCACATTTAAACATTAATTTAAATAACAATAATTAAAAACACAATAACCAACATTAAAAATTAACCAATATTTAATTTTCAACAATTTATTCAAACAGAAAATAACGATACAAACCTATGACTCTGAACTTAAAATAGACAAAGTACTAAGACTAGGGTTAAAGACTAGACTAGGGTAAACCAGACTACTATCTCCCGATCAACGTTTCCATTGAGTCTTGACACGCTCAGACCTGATTACACAGGTGGAGTCGGTGTCATGTACCTGCAAATCCTGCAACCAAGCAAATAACATGCATACAAATATATATATATAAAGCATTAAACAGACACACCGTGCGGAGAAAATCACAGATATCACAGGGCACTCGCAAGCAAGAGATGTGATTCTGTTCTCCACACCAATACACTTCACAACAAACTGACGAAATAAATGTTGTTATTCCATCATAAGCATGTACATATCAATAAACAACTGAAAGTAAACATCTACGCTAAATCCAATCATGTCTGAAATCAATAATCATCAAATAAGTATCATCATGTCACAAAATAATCCACTATCGCTCAAAACCAGCGATCAAAATATCCAACAAAGCATCATAGGTCTAACAACATAAAAACATAGCAACAGAAAGCATAAGCATAAACGAAGGGGTAATACATGTTACACTTGTTGTTGTTGTGCGGCTAAGGTTGCTTGTTACACTTTTTTATTGTTGTGCAGCTAATGCTGCTTGTTGCACTTGTTGTTGTTGTTGTGTGGCTAAGGCTTCTTGTTGTGCTTTGTTGTTGTTGTTTTTGTGTGGCTAAGGCTGCTTGTTGGGCTTATTGTTGTTGTTGTGTGGCTAAGGTTGCTTGTTGGTCTTCTTCTTCTTGTTGTGCAGCTAAGGCTACTTGTTGGGCTTGCTATTGTTGTAAGGCTTGTTGATAAGCCCATTGTGCTTGCAATGTAGGATTGTTTGGTTGTTGGGACATCTACAATGGGTTTTGGGTATTTATGGTATGAGTAGGTTGCAGGTTGATGATGAGTGGTTGGGGGTTACTTTGGTTTAACATTCCTTTTAAAATGATGTATTGGGATGGAGGAATGTATGTTTGAGGTCCCATTTGATTTTGCATGATGTGGGGAACCAATGATATAGACGAGGATGGTGCCATTTGCATTTCAATGGAAATGGCACATTAAGACCTTGAATCAATTCATTGAAAGGGTTCCCTTGAATGATATGTTGAGGGTTCCCTTTTTGTATTTGAGGTGGGACCAAGGTATTACCTTGGTTGATTGGGTTTGTGATCAAGGTATTGTTTTGATTTGGGTTGGTGATGGATGGGATGGATGTGTTTTGTGCAACCAATGGGTTTGATGAACCAATGGGGTGGTTGGATGAAGATGTCCCTTGTTGCATTAAGGGCTGATTTTTCATAAGGGTGTTAACCTTACCTTGTTGGTCTATTGGAGATGCTTGTTTCACACTACCTTGCATAACATTAGGCACACTTTTGGTACTCGTGGAGATGCATGAAGATGGTTGCACTCAAAATTTTAAGGTCATCATGGTATCATGGAATATGAGAGGTTTGTGTGGATGTAGAGGGTCTTCTGGAATGGTTGTTGAAGATTGAGGTGGGGCACCAAATTTTGGTTTCCAAGTGGTGTGTTTGGGGAGGATTGGTGTTTAGAGTACCCACAAGTGTATTGCTTTCCAAAGGAAGAGTGTGACCAAAGTCCTTAGCAAGACTAGTTTCAAGACTAGGAGTTTGTGTTTGACTTGGACCTAGTGATGAAGTTGGTGGAATTGTGGATGGATTCAAACCTTGTGCCAAGTTTTGTGTAGCAAAAGATGGGGTAATTGAAGCCACTTTCTCTAAGGCTTGACATTCTTGTTTATACTGAAGGATTTCTTCCTTAGTAAGCTCAAATAGATTTTTTGTGATGTCTTCTACCTCATATGGTCCTAATGGATTTTGGGGTTGTTGTGAGGGGGTATAATGTATCCTTGTATCAAATTATTGTGGATTGGTATCACTTGTGGTGGATGTGACTTTGTATTTTTCCATGATTCTCTTGTGTTGTGATCTTGTTGTTACCATAAATTTTGGGTCACCTATGTGAGAGTTATGTTGGGATTTGTAATGTTTAAACTCTCTAGTTGACTCAAATTTTGCTAAAAGGGCCACTCTAAGTTGTTTTGGACCAATGGTATGAACGGGAGATGAAATGGGTGAATGATATGGGGAGAGTGATCTTTGTAAACTTTTGGGACAACACTTTTAGACAAAGAGATTTGATGTTTTCATGAAAGATGTTAATGAACTTGTAAATATTGAAGGTAGACTTGTGACTTTCAAGATAAATTTTTCCACAAAATGTGATAACCAACTCAACTAGGTACATGGAAAAGGATCCATTTCACACACTACATAGCTAAGTTAGGGGATTGGTTTGATGTTTTTTCTAAGTCTAAAAAAGTGTTGGTGTGTCCAAAAGTTTATAAAGTTTAGTGAAGTGAAATGTGAAATATGATAAAGGGTGCATGAAATTTTTTTGACCCTAGAGTGAACCTTTGCGTTGTAAGACCAAGGTAGTGAGAAAAAATGATTTACCCTATGAGTAACTCAAACCCAAAAGATCAATGTTGATTTAAATGCTAGGCTCATATTAGATATGTAAATCTGGTTCGTTCCCCAAAGGGTGTACATAAAAATTCCTTATCAATATGTATTGGTTGTGTTAGTTTTTCAATATGAATTTTTTGATATATCTTGAACTATGATGTCTATTTTTGAAAAAATGGAATGTGGATCTTCGCTTAAGGATTTTGGTCTTGCAAGAGATCATGAAGACAAGCACATGTGTGGGGTTCAATTGTGATTTAATTTTGATTAATGACTTTCTTTTACCACATCCACTTGTCTTGCTTAAGTTTCAAACTAAATGTCTATGTCTAAGCAACCTTTATTCCACAAAATCCATTATGTGAAAATCAAGAAGCTAAGGCCATAGTTTCCCTAAGTTGACTTTGAAGAGTTTGAATTAAGATATGAGTCCAAATATTTAGAAGCCTCCAGGGATAAAATCCTTAAGGACAAACATTAATATCAAACTCTTCAAAGTTATTCACTCTTTTCAAAGGGTTTGGATTTTGATGATTGTTCAATGTTTTGGAACTAAGAAATGTGTTAAAGTGACTCACAAGCAATAATATTTCTAGCTCAAGTGGTACATTTTTCTTAGTAGGATTGCCTCATGCTCTTCATAGTAGAAGAGACGATTTTACATGCAATTGAGCAAAGAGTGTAGAGGTATGTTAAGAATGAAGTCTTAACCTCTACACTTTAACAAAAATCAGACATGGAAAGTAAATTCTTGGAACTAAATTCCAATGCACTACTTTGATAAACTCTTTGGATGGACAAATTGCCACTATAAACAAGGTTCTTAATTATAGAATTTTCAGGATAACCTAGTGTCTATACATGTGACGATTCACTCAATTGAGAGGCCTTCAAGCCCTTAGAAATATCTAAGGGTTTTTACATATCTCACAGATACTAAGGGAGACTTTCACCAACATAGAACATCCGCACTAGGTGGTTAATGAATTTCATCACACCAATTATTTATATAGTGGACCGAAATGAAAGTATCGCTTAGGTCATTCCCTCTCACAAATAGGGAGGCAAGCCCTCTAAAGGTAAAACAATATGTGACACTCAAGATGCTTTTTATCACCCAAGATCACCCAAAAAAGGAACGAAGGGAGAGTATACGCACTGTAAGTACACACAAGAAAAGCAAATACTCATTCATTTTAACCTTGAAAAGCACAATGAGTTCATTTTAAGCACTAAATGGAAGTGTTTGATTATTTTGTTCAATTTTAACTGATATAGAAAAATGAGGATGTGTAGATCCAATTTTAACCAACTTTGAAAGTTAATTTTAAACCCAATGGAATTTTATTTGGTCCTAAAACATAAGGTAAAGCATCATATAATGGGTTATAATTGCCCCATAAGTGTAAAAACACTTATTACAATGCATGGTCAAATGATAGTATGCTTTCAAGTTTTATTGTTCAAATATGCAAAACTAGTTTTCCTTAAAAACAAAAACTAGATGTCAGTGACATGTTAGAGAGCACATAAAATAAAAAATTTAAAGCATATATCAAAATTAGGTCTCTATTTTGTTTACTAGTAAAAAAGTGTCACTGAAATCAATTGTCGTTGAAATCAATTACATCGCTGAATTTTGTCAAATGTGTCACCATATCATAAATGCATCACTCTAGTGAAAATCGTGTGCATCCCTTTGTAGTAAAACAGTGACATCAAATGCGTTGTTATAATGGATGCATCGCTATAATGAAATTTATGTTGTTTGTAAAAATCATGTTAGCATCGCTATTTAAAATATGCAGTGATGAAATTAAATCACGCATCATTGTGTTTAAACCAAAGTGCATTGTTGTATAGCGACGCATTTGAGATGCATCGTTGAATCCATGAATAGTGTCATTATATCTACAAACACAATAAAATGGGAATCTAAAGAGAAAATCATCAGATTTGATTAGTAAAGCCCTCTTTCTAGCACTAGAATGTGACCAATGTCATAGTGTGAAGTAAATATGCTATATCCAAATGAATTTAAAGCCTATTTAATCCCATAAGAAATTATCCAAATAAGATAATCGAAATTCCAAAGAACAAGAAACTATTAAACTAACATGATATAAACATGAAAACGTAAAAGAAATCTATTCTAAGACCTTGAATCTTATCGTATTGGGGGGGTGGTGTCACATTGATGTGGAATGGTGACCCTTTCCCAATCCCTTGGATAATATGAGCTTATTTCAATCAGTTTTATTGAAGAAAACTAATGAAATCTATGAGATATGAAAGAAACATGATATAAAACTAGTTTAACTTGTTGAGATGATTGCTAAATTCTTGAATGCTTGATAAAATGGATGTGATCTATGCTATATGTAAACAAATTTCAAAGATGCAAGCTATAGATTCAAAATATGCTAAAATGGATGCAAGCTAAGTTACCATGGAAGCCATTAATGGATTCTTAAGCTAAATGGATGAAGCTTTAATCTAAAATGCTATCAAATATGAAATATGGATGCAAGTGAATATGAATTTCAATAGTATAAATTTTCTATCAAAAGATGGATCCATTTCTCTCCAAATAGTGATGTATTTATAGGAAAGCAAACAAAAAATAAAGGGCTCAGATTGATTTGATCTATCAATGTTCAATAATGAAAGAAAGATGAAACATGGATCAAGGATTCTCATCAATGGATGAGAATCAATGTTCACATGGATCAAGGAAAGATCAAGGGATAAGAATGATTCAAACACACACACTTTGTAACAACTTTGAAAGTTTGTTACAAAGTTGTTTTGAAAGAAATCATTCCATCTTGGAGCCAAATAGGAGAATGTTCCTTTGCAATATTCCCTATGCAAGTGGATGGAGGGAATTTAGCAATTTAGTTAATTAAAACTAAATTTGAATGTGCAAGATGGAGAATGATATGATTTTCGTTAAATTATTGATTTAATTAATGAAAAGGGGATGCAAAATATGATATTTAATAAATAGCTTAAGGTTATTTAATTAAATAAGAGGAATTAGGGTTTAAATTAAATAATTTACATATGTTAATTAAACGGGGTGAAATGTTAGTGTGAGAGGGGGTGAATTAACTCAATTAGGTCAATTAGATTAATAAATGAAAAATGATACATTTAATTAAATAATTAGGTTTATTTAATCAAACAGACAAAAAGAGGATGAAACGATGTTAGTATATTAGATTCTTCAAGTGTGTAGTATCATTCAGGACATGTTTAAGTGTCTACAATTTCCACAAGGTTTTGGATGTTTACCTCATAGCTTTAAATCAACAAATTAATGAAGGTAAATCCTCTATTTTATTCTTTAACACTCTCATGCCTATTCAGTGATGGATAGCATGTATCCTTAGATTTTAGATTGGGAAGTTACCTTTGACCTATCTTGGCATTCCTCTTTCCATTGGTTCCTTGCCTAAGGGTTATTGGTAGAATATTTTAGATAAGTTGCATGTGAAAGTGAACCATTGGACTCACAGGTGGTTATCCTTTACAGGTTGGGTGTTGCTTCTAAAGTTGGTGGTGCAAACTCTTCCCAATTACAATTGTATGTTATAGGTTGCTCCTTCAAATTTTATTAGGAATTTGGACTCTCTCTCTAGGAATTTTTTTATGGGATGGTAGCTTGGCATCCTCAAAGTGGAGTCTTGTGAATTTTAGACTATTTGCAAACTAAAATAGCTTGGAGGCCTTGGGTTGTGGCATGCTAGCCTTTCTAGCTTGGCTTTATCTACCAAGCTATACTAGAGATGGTGCAACGCAAAAACTAGGTCTAGTCTAGGACTATTTCTAACAAATATTTGAAGGGAGTGTCAAAGGAGGATATTCCTCATTTTCCACTCTTGGGTAAAAGATCTATGATTTGGGGAACTCTTAAGAAACAAGCTAAGTTGATCAAGGATGGTTTGTATTGGATTTTCAATAGGGGTTAGACGCTCTCTTTTGGTTTGAATCTTGGGATGGTTTTCCTCCTATCATGAATAGGTATCCTCATCTGTAGGATCTTTGTCATTGTTTCTTGGAGGCTAGTTGGTCTTGGGTTGAGGATTTCAAAGCTATTCACTTCTATGGTTTGGTGAAAATTCCTAGATGGAAGGACCCTAGTGAGTGGTCAGTTGGGGGTTTGGAAGAGGATCGTGTTGAGCTAAGTAATATTATTGTTGGTAGAGATTATAGTTCTATAAGAGAGAAGGATATTTTAGCGTGGAGCCCTGAACCTAAGGGGGTCTACACGCTGGCTAGTGGCTATCAAGAGCTGATCTATAAAAAGTAATGGGGGTTGGAAGTTTAATGGTGGAAAAATGTCTAGAATAATTTTCCTTGGCCCAAGTGTAATTGATTCATTTGGATGCTTGCCTAGAATAGATGTTTGACTTGGGATAATCTTTGCAAGTGTGCTTTCCAGGGTCTATAATTTTGTGTTCTTTACTGTTGCTTCAAGGAGGATTTAGCCCACATGTTATTTTGATGTCTTTTTTTAATGCTTATTTGGCACTTTTGGTGGGGTATATGGAGGCAACCCTGTGTTCATTCTTCTTTGATTGATTTCTGAAACATGTTTGGGAGGCCTCCAAAAAAAGCTTGTTTCCTCTAGATTATTTTGAATATTGGTCCCACCTTCATCCTTTGGCAGATTTAGCTTGAGAGGAATCACAAGATTTTTCTTGATAGTAATTGGATGATTCAACAAGTTTGGCATAGGGTTGTTAGTATGATATAGGAAATGGTGGAAGCTAAGTATGAAGTGTATTTCCCTTTGGAAAGGGGAGATGAAGATATTGTGAATAGTTTGGGCCTACGTGATTTGATGTTTGACTATTTCTATGTTAGAAGGGGTTGTTAGGCCAAAATGAAGGTTTAAAAAGATGGGGGATGGTCCCCTCCTTTGAGGGATGTTTTAAAAATCAATACTAATGGCTCTTCAAGGGGTAATCTTGGGCATATTGGGATTGGTGTTATTGGAGGAGACAATTTGTGTAGGGATCTTTTCTTCATCTCTATTCATAAGGGGTAGTAGTCTAACAACCTTGTGGAAGGTTTGACTATTCTGGTAGATGTTGAGAGACCTTGTGCTCTTGGGTGGCATAAGATTATTTGAGTCAGACTCTAAAATCATGGTCAATTTTTTAATTGAGTAGAAGTTGGCTGGGGTTAATTGGAAGCTTTCTTCTGTTGTTAGGAATATTTCACATCTAAGTTCCACACTAGATTTTATTTCCTTCATCTATTTCCCTCAGGAGTGGAACATGGTTGTAGATTGTTTGGCCAAATGGGCTTCTAAGCAAATTGGTGCCTGGAAGGTTGAAGGTTGGGAGTAGTTATCCTAGGATTATTCCAAAGGTCTTGAGAGGCTTATCTTGGAGGGCATGGGTGGTTGAGGTTTCTTGGTGGATGGTTTGGTTGTGCTCCATCTTTTTGAACTATCTATGGGTTATCTATTTCTTGGTTCTCTCAGGGTGCTTGTAGTGGACCTTGATTGCTTTGTACTATTGATTTTTTTGATGCAATAAATTTTGACCCTCTTCATCAAAATATCCTAGATCATTAGTACTCATCAAATAACCATAAATATTTAATGTATGGTCATATTATAAAGTATTAGTTGTATGTTTTTATGAACATTACATCATAACATCATAAACACTTACATTAATTGCTTGACATGTTTTCAATTGTATACATTGATAGAAGGGTTTGATAAATTATCAAGGAAATAATAAACCTTCCCTTTGCACATCATAGATCCCCATTGTGCTTTTAACACCACTTATTTAAAAAAAAAATACATGAATCCAATCAAATTTAGGAAGTATCATATTGGGAGAGGCCAAATCCACATCCACATAGAGACAAAATTTCTAGGGAGTGAACTAATGGTGTGACCTAATTTAAAGTAAGCCTAGATTCATAATGCAAGTTTATCACAATCTAATTATATTGTAAATCCAAGTTCAAAATCTTAAATTAAATTATCAAATATAATGTACAATAAAATATTTCTTATTAACTTAGAAAAATTGAAAAAAAATTTAAGCCCTTCTAACTTTCTTCAATTTACTATTTACATTTATTGTTTCTAACTCTTATTAATTTATATCTAATGATTGTAATTTTTAATGTAAGTATTTAAAAAAAAGACATTTGAATCTTTAGCCATATATATGAGAGTCAAATTTTTTGTTTATTTAAATTTTTTAAGTAAATTTTCGATATGAAAATTGAATTAAGTATTATAGTTAGATTTCTATCAAATATTATGTATATTTATTTTTAAGATATTAGTTAGAAAAGTGTACATTTCTCATATTTTATATTAATATTTGTATTGTCATTTTTTTTATTTTATAAGAGATAAAATGCATATTTTGTATTTTTATATTTTTTAATATTGTTATATACTTATTTTGTAAATATATAATTGTAATATTCCATTTAATTTATTTGATATACAAATTAATTCTTACTTCATAACCTATAAATTAATTGTCATTATGATTCATCTTATCAATTAATAATATATTCCAAATCATTTTCCACCACAAAATAATTTATAGAACACTCTATTCCACCTCCTTCAAGTTTCAAATATCACATTCCAAAGGCGACCCTTTTGAAAACCAGTCTTATTTCATTAGCTCCCATGTAAAAAATATTAAATTGAGTGAAATGAACATGTATTTAAATAAATTTATTAAGTCATTATCACACATTGGAAAAATATGTAAATTGAATGATCATGTGATTTAAGAGCACTCTAAAGCCAAAATTTTCACTTAGGAACTTCACTAGTTCACTAAGACATTGATCCTTGCATTTACATCACTTATTTGGTATGACTGCAATAACTTTATCTTATCTAGGGGTCTGACTGATATCTAGACAAGGTAAGGGAATTACATTGTCTTAAATTAGTTTTACTATGCTTCTTAGCATTATCGCATTCAAAAATAAGTCCAAAAGATAAGGTACATATATTTTTGAAGGTTGTATTAATAGAGGATGAGTCCTCACCCCCTTAAACCAGTTTTTATGACATGATATAGTATATACCAACTAGTTCAAATGATGAATCCTAATTTATAATACCATGTCTCTTCATAATCTTCTCAACAACCTGATTATCATCCATATCAAATTTTTGATTTCATATCATAATCACAACATACTAGCCAGTCAACTACAAAATCAACCATCTATCAAAATAAAAAATAAATAAATTCATTTCAATTACATCAACTACTCATTCATTTATCTCTAATATTGTTTAATCATTTAATTAATCTCTCATTTTTATTAATTTCTTAATGAAAAATAAAATCTATTAAAATATCTAAATTAATCAATAACTCACTTAACACTTGAATTTAATTATTGTAAACTAAAAACACATCCACACCTTTTACTAACAAGTGACACATTATGTTTGATTCCTTTGGTGAGATTTGTATTACATTAGATGGTCTAAAATACCTTAATATTGTTAGAATAATTAATTTTCAATATTATTAACATAATAAAATTTTATGAAATCAATTGACAGATTAGAGATGAAATTGTTGAACCACTTTCAAATTTTTACTTTTAAATGATTTTTAAAAGTTAAAATAAGATAAACTTAATTCAACAAATGTTAGAACTATATTGCAAATGTAAATCAAAAAGAGGTAGTGCCAAATGAGAATTAAAGCTTTAAATATGGTGCAATTTACTCATTAAATTTGATCATGAATAAATTTACATACTAATAGCTGTAAATTTTTTATATATTATAATAAACTATTTTAACCACAATCTCTCACAATTTCTATATTTCACCTTTTCAATAATCTTGAATATGCATACAAATTAAAGTTGACTCCAATTTAATAAAAAGTTGCATTCCGTAATGTTGGTCAACAATAGTCTAAATACAAAATAACGCCTTTTATAAAATGAGACAACAAATAAAATCAAAATGAATAGAGTTAAAATAGAATTAATTATGATAGATAAAATAATCTTGTTATTTTGAAACGAAATTGAGAAATAATATACATTAAAAAATTTGGTCAAACTATTTAAATTTCATTATCAACTATTAAAATCTAACAAATGCAGTAGTATTCCTACCCTCTAAACACAACAACTAATAATAAAACAACAAACTACAAATTAATAAATTTTATCTATTCATGTTCATTTCAACTTTAATATTCAACTTTGATATTAAAAAACTAACACGTTTCTTTTATTTTTATGAAGTACTTTACTTCAACATCATTTTATTCAATAGTCAAATAGACATAAACAATTTTACATTTTATCCACATCAAAATAATAATAATTTTTTATCTAAACTTTTGACCATTCAATAATAGTATAAAAACAAATAACCTTTATTGAAAAAGTTATACATTTAGCCTTTTATCTACCAAACTTTCTAATGTGTTTGTTTGTTTCCCACCTTTATTAGTCATATTCTCATTTTTGTTGTCCATGTTCTCTCTTTACCAACCCCATATACTTTGGAGTGTACTCCACACAATGCATTGCTAATTTGCACCCACTTTCAAACTTTTTCTTTTTTTTTTATGAATAGGCATTAATCTATATTAATTTAAAGATTAGAATATATATTCACAAAAAAAAAGTGGGTGGTAAGAAGGCACACCCCGAAAGTCACATGGGTAAAACCTAGAAAAGCAAAAGATAACTAGTCACATGGGTAAAACCCATAAAAGCAAAAGATAACCGATCAAACTTTTTAATTAGAGGAGAATACAAGATTTAAAGACACCCATCGAGATATTAAAAAAAATATTGTGGTCAAATGTTTACTTTACAAACAATTAATTATAACAAATTAAATTTATAACCTCTTTAAATTCTATGCAATCAATAAAATATTAAATATATTTTTTATTAATTAATATTTATAATATAAAAAATGGTAGTTATTAGTTATAATAAAAAAAATAATCTATGATTGTGAAGATTTAATGTTAAGTGATTTATAAATACCTATTATCTATATACTCAAATGGTTGTGTGTTGATAATTAATTAATATTTAATAATTTTGATAATTATATAATATTATTAATTATTATTTAATAATATTGATAATATTAATTATTATGTGGTATGAGATTAATTATATAAATGATTTTTTATATGTAATCTTATAATGTATTCTAATGATACATAATAAATTATGATTTTAAATATTAATCTTCTAAAAAAATTATGCAATTTTTAGAAAATTATTAAATATTTGTTGCATTTAATATAATATATTTGTAAAGATTTAAAAATTTGGTGTTTGTCATGTGTGGGTTGAAGGAGATTCAATGGTGATGATTAATACAATTTATAGAAAGAGATTTTGTAAATTTGAAAATTAATATTATATTATAAAAGGTTTAGTCTACAATATATTTGTTGGTGACTATCACAATACCATTCATATACATAAGGATTAATAGAGAGAAATTTTCTAACAAATTATATAATTAATAAGGATGATATATATAATAGATAACAATATTGAGTCTTGGGATTCTTTTAAGACCATGTTCAAACTCTATCTTCACTTTCAAATCATCCATTAGAATGGCTAATGAGTTCAAATGATTGTCAAGTTTGGTTTCCTATATGGAATTCTTGGAAGAACATCACATTTTTATTTTTTTGTATTGAATCAATGCAAGGAATTTACAAAAAGAATGAGGAAGAACATCACATTTGATTATAATATACAATGAATTTTTTTCTCTAAAATTTGAAATTAGGGATGATTTTATCCAAGATCTTAGTACTTTTATGGGGCAACACAATCATCATGAGATTGGGAAGTACTATAATTCATCCTTGTTTCTCTCATCAAAATCACCAGTTCCCTTTTTACTAATTGAATTTTGATAGCTTTTGTATTTTACTTATGAGTACTAGTGTAAGGCTTATGTCCAGGAGGTGGCATGTGTTTTTGGGATGCATCTCTAACCTTCATCTACATTTAAAAATAAAATAAAGGCCATCATTATGATACATGTGACTAAGACAAAACTAAGAGAGGAGTTTCTACTTGTGGATCACAAATATCACATTAACTCTAATGTGTCTTTGATGTTGGTTGGGGTACTTCTAGATGTGGGGGAATCCAAAATAGCTAGGAAACAAGTATTTTTGAGCTTGCACATAAGAAATAGATGGCCTTTGGTATCAATTTATATTGAAATATGCAATAGGTGTTATGCCCACTTCAATTATTGACTAGTCCTTTACAGTTTTAATAGAGATAGAGAATATAGTTAAGCACAAATCTTAAGTGTGTCAATTGTTCTTTTTTTCTCATGGTAGCCATAGCTAGTTTTTTTTTATACAAGTGTATGTAACAACTAGCCTTGTCAATAATGAGGAAAATTTCCCTCCCTCCATTCCAAACCAAAATACTAATGATAAAGACAAGGAGACCATAAAGAAGTTACAGACTAGGGTGCTTGAGCCAGAGAATCTTGTCTCCTATAGTTGCAATGAAAAAATTGTACGTCTAGAAAATTCCTTACCAAATATTATTATGCTAACTTAGGGTATTATGCACAAGTCTATGATGGGTACTATTTCCAACCATTCGAAGATCAACAAACATAAGAAGAAAAGAGCTAAAGAAGATGATGAGGAGAAGATGAATTTTACGAATGTTGATGAGAAGAAAGATATGGAGGACTAGGAAATATCCCTTGATGCCCTCCTAGATGATTAGAGCTTGATCTATTAATTGGGTTTTTGTGTTTTGTTTGGTCTCAATCTTGCTTTGTTTTTCTATTTTATTGTTTTGTTGGGCCTAAATGTACTTTTTTTCTATTTGGTTAGGCATGCATTCCCTCTTGCTATTTCTTTAATCATCTTTTAATATTTTAACTCTTGGGATCAAGGCCCTTTCCCTACTTTTTAAATAAAAAATAACTAGCCTTGTGCCATATTTGACCAATTCATATGATAGTAGACATTTTTTATTCCTAATTAGTGTTTTATGTCTCTTACTCTCCTATTATGAATTAATGCTATGGTATTTACCTTTCTATATTTTAATACAAAGAGAATGTTGCCCAATGCCATGCTTCATTGACCAAAAAAGGCAATGTTTAATTTAGCTAAGATAGAAAAAAAAATTATAATAATTGAGATGGATGGGGGTTTATTTATAATTCAACATGATGTTAACTCTAACTATTGAGATGTTTTGACAAAGAGCTGAGGACTATAATATTGAACTAGATTAATGATTAGAGACTCTAGAGATGAATGGATCATGGGCATTTTTAGATCTGGGACTAGAATATTTTGTGATCTAGTTCAACCAATGTGATATTATCTAAGATGTAATGCTTCTATCTAATGCTAAAATTTTGGTGTAGATTCTACTTTTCTTGATTTTACCTACTTTAAATAAATTATGATGTTCAAAAACACCATTGGGATCATATTATGTGTAAAATAAAGAAAAAATGATGTTATTGTTGATAATTAGGACCCTAAGTTGTTTTAACAAGATTGAAACAAAGAAAATAAGAATCTTACATGCTAAGTAATTATGCTTGATGCATATAGAGACTAACACAAATTGATTATTTGATGTGTGTGGTTGAGATTTTTTTTTGGAGGGATAGTCAATGATGCAATTTTCCTAAGACAATGCCCTTAAATACATAACCCTAGAATGTAATTTGAAACTTATGTGCCACCCATGTTGATAGATAGAGACTATATTCCAAGATTGCCAATTTTGAAATTAAAAAATAAATTTTGAATATGGAGTACTAAAAAATTCTTAGAGTATCATCTAGGGAACAAAACCATAGGTATGGTCTATTAGAAGGAGGCAAAGTTCCTAGGAATCTGAATATTGAGGTTATGAGATGAGTGATTTATCATAATAAAGCTCTAGACTTAGGTTTACAATTAGTGAGTGTGCAAAAAAAACCTACATGAGTGGTATAATCATGCATTAATTACATCCATACAAAGTGGTGTAAAGTATAAAAGTGAAAGAGATAACTACACACTTTTCTCCTCTTTATTTTTCCCCTACTCTAGTGTGCATGCAAATTTAAGTAAGCATACCAAAATAGAAATAAAATAACTCCTATAATTTTATTTTTTTTAAGAAATTTAGACCACTAAAAATAAATTTGCTCTTTGTGTCCCCAATATCTAATACACATCCATTGAGAATCCATATCATTGAAGAAAGCACTAACTTGTGAAATTATGTATAAACTTAGATATATAAAATTAGTAGTAATGTATACCCCCTTGAATTGTGTCTATTATGAAATAGAGCTCATAAATTGAGTGGAAAAGAAAAAATATAGACAAATATGACTAAAAACCAAGGTTGAAAACTAAACATAATTTTAAAAGAGACTAAGAATGATTGATAAAAAAAAATTAAGTAGAAATACATATCTAATATTTATAATCACTTAGGTAAAAACACAAAGTTGTGTCACACTTTCAACCAACAAAATAGTTTCTAGTGAAACAATTTCAACCTAAATAGTTTTGAGTGAAACAATTTCACCTAAAACCACGTAGCACATATGTGATACATACATTTTTCAATGAAACACTTTCACACAAAACTATACATTTTTTCCTATTAAAATAACTAAGGTGGATGAGGACTTACCTTGAATTTGATTGTTGAGATGTATAAAGAGTTAAGAATCAAAACCTAGAATTGAATTATTGATTTAAAAACTAAAGAAAGATTGATCTTAATCTTTCTAGAACTCGGGATTGGATTGTGCACATGATCTAGTCTAATTGATGTGATTCTATCTTGGGTGGTACAATTTTGTTTGATGCTATATTTTCGCTGCAAAACTCATTCACCTTGAGTTTACTTATATTTGAGAAAAAGTGTGGTACTAAGAAGCATATTTGAGGGCTTGCTATGCACAAAGGGATGGGAGTTTGACTTCCCTGTTGATAATTAGACACTTATGTTGATTTATCAAGATTAAGAAAGATAAACATGTTTTTGAATAATGAGCAATTATGCTTGACACAAATTGATTATGTAATTTATTAGATCAATAATCAATTTTTCAAAATAATATTCAACAACAAAAAATTCCTAAGATATGCATACACAATTTGAAACTTGTGATACACATCAATAAATAATGACTATATTCTAAAATTGTTAACTTTAAAATTAAAAAAAATCCAAATTTAAATCCAGAAGATTTGATCATGTATACAATCACAAACATGATGTAATTTAAAGATCCAGAGGTCTCATAAATTAGACTAGTGAAACCATGAGAGAGAGACATATTTTCCTTTACAATCTTATCAGGTATGAACACAATCTAATTCAAAAGTCATCATTATCAAAAGTACACCCCTCACGACTTCCATTATAAACAATAGAAAAATTTCTAAATTAAAGGGCTTAGAAAAAACAATGCACCTCACCAATATTTTTAACTTATATAAAAAGAATATGATAGCCCTTTTTCCTTTGTTTGGCCCACAACTTTTATTCTAGAATAAATCCCTGCATACGAAGAACCTTCCTTCTTCTATTTTTGACCCGTTCAATTTATACGCTGCCTCTTACTTTCTACTTTCCTCATTTTCCTCGCTTCTGTTTAATAATATATACGAGTTTATTCCTACACTCCAAAAGATTACGTGTTTTTCTTGAGGAAAGCAAAGTCAAATGTATATTAAAGACCAATCCCTAACGAAACGTTACTATGTAATCAATACGTCACTTGATGACGACATCATGACGTATAACAAAAGGTCAAAAATGTAATCAATCACCCCCAAGGAGGTTTTATCAGCGTACTTTTGTAAAGGGAAGCTAACTTAGCCTAATCCAATAAGATGCATGCACCTAGGCTATTGATTTAGGTTAAATGATAATGGAGTTTGAAATTTTGATGATTTATGAATGTACAAATAGTGATTATGATTTATATTTGATAAGTTTTGGAATTAAGAATAGTAGATGATAGATTGATTGTCGCTTTTGGATTGGAAGTTATGGTTGATTTTGTGAAGAGATGTGTTCAATAATATGAGATTAATTTATGATTGTGAGCTTGTTTTGTATGATCTTTAGACATTTGTTCTTTGATTCATTTAATGGCATTTGTCTTTTTCTTTGTTGAGGACTTGGTAGTATTTGGAAATACTCTAAGGGTTGTTGATTAATTGTATGGAGTCATGGTCTTTCGTATCAACCCCCCAAAATTGAACAACGATTGAAAACAACAATCTTCAATCATACAAATGATTTTAGAATTATTATGCATGACTAGAAGATAAGTATATGAAGTTGGGTCTACATTGAGGAGGGAATTGTGGGGCCAAAAGTCATTACACACAATAGATATCCATTAACTTAAACTCGTATACTTGCTTTTCATAAACAAGCACATGTTATGGATTGGAGACTTGAACTTAAGCAGATATTTTTTTATGGAACTATGTTCATAATAGATATAGGTTATGTGATACTATAAATGAATGGATATTTGATATATTGTTTCTTTTATGCGATACTAAAAATGAATGAGCATCTATTCTAAAAAACTATATTGTTTCTTTTGCTCGTGACTATGGATGTTTCTTCATTATTTTTAATAGTGTAGGGAGAATCCAATAAAGACAAACATATATCCACCTTCGGAGATCGCTACGACCCTCAAAATTTGCCTCTTCCATCCACAACTACAAGCTAGGATTTTTTGAGGTAGATAGTCATTTTTAATACATTTCTTAGGATTTTAGGGTTTTCCTTAATGATTTAGGTTAAAATTTAGGTTTTAGAATTAGGGTTTACAACTAAACCTTGAACTCTAAACCATAAATAGTACACCTTTAGATTAATTATAAAACCCAAACCCTAAACCATATTTATTCAAGTGCATTATAAATAAATTTAAATAATGGTAAAATTTGTATGTAAACTAATTTTCTACAGAAAAATAATTTAGAGTTTATAGATTAGGGTAAACCCTAATCTATAAATTATAAATTGTTAACCATAAAATCATAATTGTAAACCCTAAATCATATTATTCAAGTGCATAATAAATCAATTTGAATAATGATAGAATTTGTATGCAAAATATATTTTTTAAAGTAAAATGTATTTATAATTACCCTAATCTATAAACTCTAAATTGTTAACCATAAAATCATAATTGTAAACCCTAAATCATATTATTCAAGTGCATAATAAATCAATTTGAATAATGATAGAATTTGTATGCAAAATATATTTTTTAAAGTAAAATGTATTTATAATTACCCTAATCTATAAACTCTAAATTGTTAACCATAAAATCATAATTGTAAACCCTAAATCATATTATTCAAGTGCATAATAAATCAATTTGAATAATGATAGAATTTGTATGCAAAATATATTTTTTTAAGTAAAATGTATTTATAATTTATGAATATATAATTTATGAATTAGAGTTTGAAATTTAGAATCTCTTGTAAGTTATCATTATATTGTGAGGTGGAACACTATATACGACCTATTCATCACTATTATGATTTGATAATTGTCAATGTTAATGGTGTTAAACTTCCCGAGTTTTAGTTTACATATACAAAACTATCACTTCCACGCATTCCTAGTCAAGCATGGACCATGTTTCGTGATCCATTAGTAATTAGTGCAACTAATAGATTATAGGGTTAGAATATGGTTATAGATCTCTAAATTTTGGTCACTCATGTGGCCCTATAATTTATACCATATCCATGAGGTTATGCTTCCATTGTTAATAGTTATGGTTCCAAGACATCTACATCATTTATTCCCTTTTTCCTCAATACATTGATATTTATAAAAAAGATCATCTTTTTTGTTTCAAGTGTATCCCAAGTTAGGAACTTGCTTAAAAGTTATAAAATCCTTAATCTCATACTTATACTTTACAAAAATATATATGATGGGAACTTTGAGCTTTAGATAATTGGGAATTATTATGCTAAATGATTTAAGGACTCAAACCCTTATTTTTTTTGTGCATTCTTATATAATTCACAAATACATATAAGTAATATAAGTTGAAGTAATATAATTTGACTAAATGATTAATATATATTGAATCAAGTTTAATACATAAGACAATCATTATGACACTATTTTGGATTCATGCCTAAAGTTATAATTTGTAAAAAATTGAGAGTTTATTTGTTATTATCTCAAGTTTGATGAATAATTGAGAGATTAGTAATAGTTAGTTTCATTCTTAATGTGTCATATTCCATTAGAATTTATTCTTATTAGGATTACAACATGTATGTTGACAAGTTTATTTGAGAAGTTATATCTATATCATTTTTAAAAATATAGATAGAATAAGTTATCAACATTCATTATAATAACAAGAAATATAGATGTTCAATTAATGTAATTATGATGATAATAGAGGTTCAAACATTAACTCAAGTTTTCTATACTTTTTTTGGAAAAAAAATGGAATTTTATTCAAAGAATAGTAAAACCAAATATAATAAAGAGATTTCTACACAACAACAACCATCATAGTAAATAATATAAGAAATGCCCACAAGGGGTGCCTATAAAACCACTTGACAACATGCCTAGGTCAATATTAAAACTCCAACTAGGACACTTCCTATTCCTCCTTGCCAAACTAGGATCATTCAAGTTGATCATCCTAAATAAGCTTTAGAATTTGGTCAAATTTATTTGGAGATAAATATTCCCAATTAGCAACATTTTATTTTTACATTCCCTTAGAATCCCATTTTACTAAATAGTTAGCCATTTTGTTCTATTCTCTAGGAATGTGAACAAAGGAAATAGAGTCAAAGTTTTTAGCCATAACAAGAATCTTCTTAGCCACTAGAGCCAGTCTCTAAGAAGAATCCTAAAAAATATTGTTATTCTAAAGAGAGACCAAAACCAAAGAGTCAAATTCACGTATATAACCTTTCACTTGACCATAGCCAAATTTTTTTCTAAAGTTTTAAGGATTTCCAAGGTTTCCATGAAATTATTGGAGTGATACCCTATATAGGTAGAAAATAAAAAATAATGTAGCCATCATTATCACACCCTATACCACCAAACCAAGTAGCCCTAGGATTACCATGAGAGGAACCATCTGTATTAATTTTAAGCAAGCCATCAAGAGGAGGAGACCATCTATCATTTCTCTTCACCTTCATAGAGCCTTGAGTACAAGAGTTTGAATTAGATATTATAAAGAAGACATAAAGAGATCTAGAAGCATAACAGGTTAGACATCAAAGAATGTGAGAATCTCAACTAGACTAAATTTAGCTTCAATAGTCTCCTTGAGCATGCATTTGAATTTATTACAAACTTGCAATATTCTATGTTTTTGATTGATTAAGAAGGGAAAAGGCCTCAATCCCTTACAAAAGTAGCAAAATAGTCCAAAGAACCAATATCCAAACAAAACATCATAATAGAGGAGAAAGAAAAACTAAAAGGAGAACCACTTCCCCTCACCCAACCAACCAAAAAACAAATATCAACCTACACCAATTGAATCAAAAGATATAATCCTATCTAGAACCCAATTGAGTTTTATCTAAACCATATTATCATCGATCCAAAAAATAAGGTTATATAGGTATAACCTATTAAAAGTACTCAACAAGTTCTTGATGTTCAAATAAAAAATAAAGCTTAAATACATACAGTTTAGGCTTATGGAGCATGTACAACAAAAAAACCTAACTAAAGAGCCAAAAAACCTAATAACAACAAACATCAGACAATAAAGCCTAACAAGAACTGAGGATTAAGCATCCTCAATAAGGCTCCAAGCCTTCTTTAGGTGCTCCACCGTATCCTTGAGGTTGTCCTTGATCTCCATCTTCTCGAATAGATCAACTTCTTCCCTATTCCCTTTTTTCTTTTGTTGTTTATTAATTTTACCCTATCTCAATATAGTAGCCATCACCACTCTTTTCATCAGCCCATCCATAACCCTACAAACGTTTAACATAGCAACCTCAATAACCTAGAACTTGTTAGAGTTGTCTTCTTTCTGCATCATTTTCTCAAGAAGCTCCATCCTTTCTTCTAGTATTTCCATTCTTGTTTTCTCCATTTTCATTTGCTTATCTTTCAAGCAATCTTCATTACCAGGGGTTCCCATGTTAATATTTGTATCATCTAGATCAATAAGGGTTTCAATAGCCTTTCCTTTTTCTTCGACCATTCCAGTATCCTCCTCCACATCATGCTCTTCCTCCTATTGATTAATTACTTCTTCCTCCTCTTGACTCAAATCTTCAACATCCTCAGATCTCGAAACCTCTTCCTCAAAAAGCCCGACTTCTTCCAAACTGTCAAGCACACACTCTTCAAAGGAGGATGTATTTTCCTCCTTAGAAACCTTCTTCCCTTTTTAATTTTCCAAAGGCTTCTCCATGTTCTTATCATCAGAATTTTTAGATTTTTTTATATTATCCAACCCCCTAGACACTACCAGAGCCAGATGAGTAGACCTTTGACCTACAAGGATAGTAGACCCACATTCAAGGCTATTATCATGATCATCCAATATTTTCATAGTGTGAGAGTTTGAGCCCAATTCTCTTATCAACAATTTTCTTTTCTTATTGGCAATATAAGAGAGGTGGGCAACACAAAAAAAATTAGGGGTTATTTTGAGGAGCATTGACCATGAGGGGTCAAAAAATTTAGGGGAAGGGTTCAATGTTTCTTTGACAAGGGAGTGGGGTTAACTTTCAATCAATTCAATTTTGACAAAACTTTTAGGGGTGGGGTTCTCAATCAAGTTATGGAAGGTGTTCCTTTGTGGGGTGGTGGTGAGGATGTACTTATAGATGGCTCTAATCAACCCTTGATGCAAGGGAGGATTAGCACCATTAGTTAGGATTTTCTTCAAAGAAGAGAGAAGGAAAAAATGTAAGTTGATTTTCTCCAAGTGCCTAATATGGTTAAGGATGGGGAAATGATACCCATGCACTGGCTGAAAAACGACCCTCTAATTTAAAACATTTCATGAAAAAATAACAGGCATTATGGTAAGGGGATGGGAGCAACAACCTAGAATAGTCATTTTGAAACCTTTGGGACTTCTCCTTAGCTTCACAAAATTTATCAATATAAGTTTGATATTTTCCCATGCTTACCTTGACAATCTTCTTTCCTTCATAAGCGAGACCTGTAGCGTTTGCAATTAGCTTAGTATCCACAGTAAAATGGAGTCTACCCAACTCAACTTCTCCATATTTCCACATGTTCGCAAACTTGTAGCTGATTTTTTCACTATAACCCTCCATGGCTGTGAAGTACAAAGTAAAACCTGTGCATTCAAGCAGGCCCCATAACTTCTCATTCTTCCTCAAGGAATCAAATTTTCTCAACTCCATCCTATTTCTAGGGCCTCCCATGGTTTTTTCTTTTTTTAGGTAATCCTTTTGAAGAATTAAATACTCCACACTAAGGCCTTTCTCATTCACAACATAAGGCACATAAAATTCAAAAAAAAAAAGCTTTAATGGAAACTTGGTGGATTTTCATCTGAAATGATGACGACTCAAATCTTTTGGCAATATATTTAAAATGATCATGTTGTTTACAAGGCCTAACCTCATGTCTTCCAAACCTTCCTTTATTGGAAAAGATAGCTCCACCACCTAAGACACATGATTACACTTTTTTTATTATCCTCATTATCATCAATGATAACACAAACTAAAATGTATTGTCACAAATCCTTCATAAGATTTTTAGGAATGTGAGCGAGAATCATCATAACCAACTTCTTTTTGTTTTCATTATCACATGAGGCTTCTAAAAAAATCGGTCCTTTCATCTCATTTCTTTTAATTTTTGTAAGATTTAACGTACAACTACCATTAATAAAGTACATCGAATTCCTTCTTTTCAAATTACCCAACTACCTCATGAGAAGGAAAGTGACTATCGTGACAACTAGGCATCTCTATTGATACTCCACTATTATTAAGTTTATCTATCCATGTTGAATTAATTAAATGCCCCAATTTTTCTTTAAATATTATTTCCTGTATTGGATTTGACAATTGGGATAAGTCCCAATATTCCCATTCTAATTGTCATAGGCGAAAAGTCACCATTTCATTAACTTCCATGTTGCCTTCCCTACAAATATGACTAATCTTGCAATGTTCAAAGGATCATATCATTTGTTTACAATCATCCAAGATGTCTTTTAACTCCCATAGAGCATCAACCCTATTGTTAAAATAGTCAATAATTAGTTTGGAATCACCTTCCACCATAACTTTAGTGTAGCCTTTATCTTGTAAATAAATTATTCTCACCCACACCACATAAGCCTCAGCCAAGTTGTTAGTTGTTGTTCCTAGTCCTCTATTATATCCAGTGACATAATTACCTTAATGACCTCTAACTATTCAACCCGCTCCCGCCAAGCCAAGATTGCCTTTAGAACACCCATCAAAGTTACATTTAATCCATCCTGGGTTCGGGGGAATCCAAATAGTGCTTCTTCTAATAATTTTTTTAACCCAATTAACATTAGTTAAATCATGAGATATTCCCCATAGTTGCTTGATTCACATCTCTTGGTATGATGGTATTTTCTTCAAAGGAGCATACTTACAATTTTCAATGTTTTCTTGAATCTATTTTCTTATAGACATGCACAACTCTTTGCTATTCTTTGTTGTATCCTTAAAAAATCTATTATTCCTCTCTTTCCACAATCCCCAAGTGAGGAATGGGGGAACTTTCCTCTAGAAGTCTATAATAATATTGTGGGAGTAGGGACAAATATTCTAGCAATTAATTAAAAAAATTATCGATGAAGGAAAGACCCATTCAATAATCATATTCGTTAAGAAAAAAGACCACACTTCTTGAGCATAAGGGCATTGAAATAATAAGTGCATGACAGTTTCCTTCGCTTCATTACAAAGATAGCATTTATTGGCCAAACACCACCCCTTTTTCTTAATATTATCAATTGTGAGGATCTTTCCATGTGTCATTGTCCACCAAAAACAATTAAGTTTAGGAATTAAAATCTTGCTCCACACCATTTTCCAATTAAAATCCCTCTTTTGGAATAGCTAGGCTTCCATAATTTCATACACAAATTTGACAAAAAATCTCCTAGAAGAGCTTTTTGACCAAATCCACTTGTCACCCCTATTCATCAAGAATAGCTCAGGAACACCAATTTGTTGCAGGAGGGAACCCAAAGTAGCATCCCAATTATGTTTTCTTCCTCCCCTAAGAACAACAATATGTAAATAATTCTTAAATTCTATCTGTTTTGGCTTCAAGCCATCCCAATTTATATAATTAGAGACCTTCCTTCTAATAGTTCTTTTCATTTTGATTCTAATTTGTTGGAGATTTTTGTTAGATGACAAAGGAACACAGGTAGTCCAAGAATCATCCCAAAATTTAGTTCTTTGAACATTTCCTATTCTCAATTTCACTCCTTATTTTAAAGTACCTCTGATCTTTAACAAATTATTCCAAAAAATTGAACCATAGGGGAGATCCTCTTTCCTAAGGAAGCGAAAAAAATATTTATTTCCCAAGTACTTGGCATGTAGAATATGAACCCAGTCCTTTTCTCCTTCCAAAAAAAACCATCCCATTTTTTCCACAAGAGCTTTATTGAAAAAAAATATTCTTGTTATGACCAAGCCACCATCTCTCTTCGGGGTGCAAACAATATCCCATCTAACAAGAGCCAATATTTTCCTCTCTTCCACACTCGACCATAAAAGTATCCTTTGAATCATTTCAATCTTCTCAGTAATGAAGGCATGGATGTTAAAGAGAGCAAGAGATAGTAAATAGGGATGTTTTGTAAAAATGCTTTTAAAATTTGAACTTTCCTAGAAAATCTTAGCAACTTACCTTTCCAACCAACCAGTTTCTTTTGGATCTTTTCAATGATATAGTTATAATAATTACTATGAGGTTTTCTTGAAATTAAAGGTAATCCAAGATAGGTGGCTGACATATCAGCTTCCTAACAATCAATAATGCTTATTAATTTCTTTTTATTGTCTGGCTAGTGTTAAAGAAATAAATATTTCTCTTTTGGTAATTGATATATTTCCCTAAGAATAGCATATTTATCCAGGACCTCTTTCCATTGTCTGTCTTCCAAGATAGAAGCCTCCCTGAGAAGGATAGTGTCATCAAAAATTGTTGGTGTGAGGCTAGGGGGAGGGAGGAAGCAACACAAAACCCTTTCAAATTTTTGTTTACAAGCTATATTTGAATATTACGACCCAAAGCTTCAACTACGATAACAAATAGGTAAGGAGATAGAGGATCACCTTGTATCATACCACAACCACAAGAAAATAAGCCTTGTGACATCCCATTAACCAAGACTAAGTACTTAGGAGTAGTAACACAAGTTCTAATTAAGTTGAAAATTTTTCCTTTGAAACCAAAATTTTCAAGTACAACAAAAAGGAAAGGTCATGAGACCTGATCATAGGCCTTAGAAATATCAAGTTTCAAAGCCATACCTTGATTTTTTCTTAGGTCCATAGAATGTAACACCTCATGAGTATATATTGTTGCATCCAAAATTTGTCTTCCTTGAACAAACCCCTTCTAATTAACAACTATCATTTTATTCAAAACCAATTTCAATATGTTCACCATTATCTTAGAGAATATCTTGTATGTAGTGTTACACAAGCTGATAGGTATATAGTAATTCATAGATGAAGCATTATTTGACTTAGGGTTTAGCTTTATAAAAGTGGTATTCAGTTTATTTAATAGTCTTCCAGATTTAAAGAAATCCCTAACAACATTGAAAAGGTCAGTTGAGACAATGTCCCAAAATTCATAGAAAAAACTAGGAGGAAAGCCATCAGGCCGTGAGGCTTTGTAGGAACCAAAAGAGAAAACCACCTCATTAAATTCTTGTAGAGAAACAACTTTGGACATATCTTTTAGATCATGTTCCAAGATGACTTATGGAATAACTTGCATAAAATCCTCTGAATCAAAGTTATCCACCTCAAGCATTTCTTGAAAGTTTGAAAAGAAAGAAACAACTTCCTTAGCAAGATCTTCCTCCCTTTATAGCTTTATTCCATTAGCAGTATTTAAGAATCTAATTTTGTTTCTACATTTATTTTTTAAGGTGGACTAATGAAAAAACAATATTTTTGTCCCCTTTAGTTAACCATTGAATCCTTGATTTCCGTTTCCATAAAATCTCTTCTTTTTTATTTATTTTATACCATTGAGATCTAAGGTCCCTTTCTTGGTTACAATTATTTTCATCAACATTACCCAACTCCATCAGATCCTAAATCTCCTTAATTTTTAAGTTTGGGGCTTTTTTGTGGAGCAAATATTCCCAAATGAATATTTATTCCAACCCTTAACATTTTCTTTAACTTTCTTCAGCTTCTGAGTTAAATGATACATGGGAGTACCACTGAAAGGAGCATTCTACCACACTTCATCAAAGGATTTGAAGTTTGGATGGTGAGACCACATAATTTTTTATCTATAGGGAAAAGGTCCTTTAGCAACTTTTTCCTCCCACCCAAGGAGGAGAGCACTATGATCCGAGCAAGTCGTGGGAAGAGCAGTAAGAGAGTCCTGCAAAATGTCCCAATTTGAAGAGACAAGGAAATGATCAAATTTAACTTGGATTAAATGACTACCCTATCTTCTATTAGTCCATGTAAAAAGTGATCCATTCAAAGGAATATCCATCAGCCCCACAAAGTTGAAGAAGCTCAAAAAATCCATAATGATATCCAAGAAATCAATAAGAGCTCCACATTTTTCTGAAGGATATAGAGGAGAATTAAAATTTCCTCCCAACATCCAATACTCCTCCTTTCTATTGATAATGATTCCTTCAAGTGAGTTCCAAAGATTTAGTCTGTTAAGGCGCAAATTTGGACCATAAATATTAACCAGATTCCACTTGATAGATGTAGTAATATCTTCCATAGAAACTAATAGGTAATTTTTGTTACAAAAACCTAGCCCACAAGAAAGCCTAGCAGGGTTCCAACAAGTTGCAATCCCACCTGAAGCTCCTTCAACATCACTCACTTCAAAATTATCACTAGTCCAAAGCCATTTGATCACTTTTTGAAAATTCTCTCTTTTCATTTTAGTTTCTTGGATTAAGAGAACAATTGGTTTCACATCCACCAAATAGGATTTTAACAAATTATGTTTGTAGGGGCCATTAAGTCCCCTAACATTCCAAGACAACAAACACTTTGGAGAAAAAGGAGCAATAGTATAACCTTAATACTACTAAAGTATGGGAGAGAACCTCCCTCCACTTCTTTCTAAATTTACTCCCAACAAGGGAGTCAAGGGTTCTCTGTTTTCCAGAAGCCACATCTCTAGTTGTATCTTTGTTCCTTGATTCATTTAAAGGTGGTTTTCCCACTTTATTATTTCTTCCCATATACAGTTTCTTCTTCTTCCTTGATTTTGTATTTATTTGATTCCAATCCTCGTCTAATACACCATCTTTTTTTTTTTGGGGGGGGAGAGGGATTTAGCAAGCTCTTTTTATCTTCTTCATTTTTATCCTTCTCTTGTTTAGCTTCTAGTGTTTGAACCACCTCTAGTCCAAGATCAACTTGAGAGAGCTTAGGGGAAGAATTCAAAATCTATTCCATCTAGTTGTCTAACTCTCCTTCCTCTAATATTTCCTTATTATTTTCTCCACTCCTTGTAATAACTTTATGGGTCAAGGTACTTCTCCAAAGAAGGGGAAGAAGTGAATCTTTCAACTTCTTCCCTTGGAATGACCTTTTCTAAATTGTTAGGAGATGCACACTTGTTCAGAGATAGAACATTGTCCTCAACCAAGGCCTAAGAAGGAACTGACTCCTTATTAGGAAATAACAAAGCCGAGGGAGAGCATGGTGTAACAGGTTCCTTTAACAAGGCCTTAAGAGCAACATTTTTCAAGGGAGAGTTCAACAACATTCATGACTGGGTTTTTTTAGGTTCCAGAGGGAGATTTTTATAGAAATCTTATAAATGACCAAACTTATTACACACTTGACAATAGTCCATAGCCTTTTTGTATTCCAAAGGTTGAACCCATCTACCAAACTTTAATTTTAAGGTCATTGTGGTGGGAAGAACTCTATTAACATTGAAATTCACACAAATTTTAGCATAGACTAGTCATGACTTAAGAAGGGGCACTTTATCACCACCACCAAGGTACCAAAGGAATCAAAAATTCCTTTAAAAATGTTATGATGCCAAAATTCCAAGGGTAAACCATGGAGCCTAACCCAGGTTGGGGCCACCTTACCCAGGTCTGTAGAGGCATCAAAATTGGGCTTCCACTTACACAAAGACAAAATATTCTTGAAGACTCTATTAAAGGCCCATGGGCCTCCCATGAGGACTTTGATCATATCCTCAGGGACGAAAAAACTAAATAAAAATAAACCTTTAGACATAACACTAATTGAGACACTACCGTTGATATTCCAAGTGCCAATGGCCCACTTATGTACTTGATCAAAAGCAAAGAATTTTCCAACCAAGGACAACTTCAAGCCCTCGATTGCATCATCCAAGATCACATCTGGACATCCACTTCATCCCCTTCCATGGTGAAAAAAGCATACAAAGACGTCGGGGACACCTTTTTCGAAACCTTCCCACCCACAAGCTTGTCCACATATGACACTAGGTCCTCACCAACTAAAAAAGCATCCTTACCCATAGAGTTTGAAGCAGGTGACTTACCAGGTGTACTTTTAAAACCCCTGCAAGTGAAGAAGAGGAAGCGGTTCTCTAAGAAGGAACATAATGCATAGATGGGGGAGCCTTGTTGGGCCCCTCACCATTTTGGATCATTAGGAAACATGGATTCATAGAAATTTGAAAAAGGAAACGTGCACACAAAGTGAGCTTGAAATTGTTATATATGCAATATTCTACGTTAACAATCATGAGATATTTAATTATTTCACTCCAATCAAATCTACTAGAGGATAAAAAAGGGGCCAATTTCCTAGGATTTGACTAGGAAGGAAGTAGAAGTGGCTTGGTGACCCATAATCTCCTAAAATTAAAAAAGGGATGTAGCATAGGCCATGTGTCTATTCCAAATCATCTGCCATAACTTTAAAATTTTCATTGAAAATGTGCATTGGAAGAAAATATTATTATAACATTCTTTATTACCACCACACAAAAGACAAATGGAGGGCCCATGAAAACCTCTTTTCCTAATAGTATCCCACATGAGGCATTTTTTCTAACGAAGAATTCTACTGATTTTCAAACTAAAAGTTGATAATACTTCATCTTTATCGGTCACTAAGCCAAATTCTTTAAAATCAAGATATATAATTTATCATAAATATCAAAATCAACACAAGCACAATGCATAAGCATGAAATGGTAATTGTATGAAATTTTTCACACTACAAAGAGATTAATAATTTATTAAGTCATGATAGGTGGATAAGTGGAAGATAGGAGAAGGAATCTCTAAGGATTATGTTGCAAAGGAACAACATGCATCATACTAGAGATAGTGCAATCATGAATAGAAGATAGTAAAGGATCCCTGAGATGAGAGGCTAGTGCATAAAGGACATGGATTGTAGAGAAAGTAAGGGTTTGTATTCTCCAAAGCATAGATAGATAATTTTTTCCCCTAGTGTTATCGAGATCAAGGATGAAAGGGTAGGAGGATGGATTGGATAGGATGAAGGATATATGATGAAGGATATGGATAAGAAGATCAAAGGAAGAAAATAATAATGCATTTGGATAGGATGAGGGATATATGATGCAATGGATGACTTATGGGTAAATGAATATTTTGGATGTGTAAGTTTGGATGCCAATTTAATTTTGCTTTGATATGCATTGCTTGGATAGGGATGGTGGGATCTTGTGGAAGATTAGGATCATGAGGGGGATTAAGAGGGATATTGAGATATTGAGATGGAGGTGGAGATTATTTACTTAAACTAGACTTATGAGTCCAAGAAAATGGTACATATTAAGATAAATATTCTTTACTTGAACTAGATTCATGAGTCCAAGAAAATGATACAGATTAATATAAAGTAAATAATTCCAATAAAATGATACAAATTAAGATAGAGATTGTTTACTTGAATTAGAATTATGAGTCCAAGCAAATGATACATATTAAGATAGAGATTGTTTACTTGAACTAGACTTATGAGTCAAATAAAATGATACAAATCAAGATAGAGATTGTTTAATTGAACTAGACTTATGATTCTAAGAAAATGATACATATCAAGATAAAGATTGTTTACTTGAAGTAGACTTGAGAGTCTAAGAAAATGATACAAATCAAGATAGAGATTATTTGCTTGAACTAAACTTATGAGTCCAAGAAAATGATTTAGATTAAGATACAGGTTGTTTACTTGCACTAGACTTAAATGAATCCAAGAAAATAATACAAATTAAGATAAATATTTATTACTTGAACTATAATTATGTGTCCAATAAAATGGATCAAAATAGATATTGTTTACTTGAACTAGACTTATGAGTCCAAGCAAATAAATCAAAATATATATTATTTACATGAACTAGAAGTATGAGTCAACAAATTGATTAAATTAGATATTATTTACTTGAACTAGACTTATGATTCCAAGAAAATAGATATGGATTTCCAACTCAAGAGTAACCAAAGATCCTAAGCTACAATATCCACTAATGATTTGGGTTAACACTTTACTTGAAATAGGAGAATTTTCAAGAAAAGAGGAAAGTTAGAGATAAAAGATAAGAGATCTAAATTAAGCTCTAACATATTTTGATAATAGCATTGATAATGATATGAATTAATACAATCTCTAAAATATTTTTTTTCTTCTCCAAGCCTTATAAAAGAAAAAAATATTGAAGTCCAACACCATAACTATTTGGAAGTTAAAGACGTAGTAATCAAAGCCTTACGTATGCATTGGATACCACTAAAGCCATTTTAGAGATAAAAATTCTTCCAATGGTAACCTTAGATTTAGGGTCATCCATTAGACCTAAGCCTACCTCTCCCAACACACCTTTAACAAACCTTAGCACAATTGTATTTTCATAAGAGAAAAATTATTTGAGTTGTCAATCTACTACTAAGCTTTTGTGCTTATTAACCTTCCACTTACTAGAGCTCCTATGGCTACCCATTTTAAATAATGTTAAAAAGTAAGAGGCACACAAAAAAATATAGTATGAAGTGCCATAAAAGCTAAATCCATCACAACTCTACTACAATCATCATTTTCAAGATTAGACCAAGATATAATATTTCAACACATGCAACAACCTCCACAATAGAAAATGAAATAGATTACTATTACCTATAAGAAGCACATAAGTGACATTGACACTGTTGCACACATGCCATTAATGGCACCAAATGACACACAAATACCACTAAACGACCTTTGCCATCAAGGGAGCAATCTCAGAGAGAGATCATGAAGGTAATTAAGGTGATAAATTTAAAGTGCAAATCAATGCCAACTCGAGAGTTATAATGATGGTTGTAAAGATTTGTAAGGGGCTCTTGATCTATTGCATAATTTATCAATAATCATAAAACCATGTTCAACTTATGTCTACAATGTTGATAATGAACATTCACAAATTTAAATCCAATTAACAATGCCTCTTCCACAAAGCACTTTAATTTCTAATTCAAACCAATGTCTTTTAAAAGTACATTAATCACAATTAAAGAGTCCCCTTCAATAATCAAATTATTCACTCTTTGAAAAAGTTGTTAGCCAATTACCTACAACTTACATTTATCATTAAACTATATTATATATTATAACCCGTAAAAAAAATCCACCATACTCAAAACTATCTTATGTGCCTCTAAGACCAAAAACCCACTCCTACAATACACAAATTACTCCTTATAACTCCCATAAAAATTAATGTAACAAAATTCTCACAAATTCCCACACCTTAATTTCTTTTCAAATTAAGAATCCCAATATATCTGAGTTAAAAAATCTCTTAACTCTTGAACTAGAATTATGACATAGATTATCATCATTATTTATATGTGAAGTAGAAAAGAATGTTACTCTTTACAGATAGCAAGAGACGTTGTAGATGGTAATACCAAAGGGGTTAAGGAAATTACAGAATGACTGCAGAGATGGGTGTGAATGTGATTTGTACTTAATTTCATTTTTGGCGTTGTGGAGTTTGAGCTGTACACAAGCAAGAAAGTCGTTTTCAACAGCGTACTTTTTGGAAAATAGTATAACTATAAACAGTCTCTTATTTAACAGATACTTCAATGCTTCGCCCAAATCTGATTGTGCATGATATAAGGAAACATTATGCAATACTTACATAATTTTTACCACCCCCATTGACTTGTGGATGTGCCAATACATCAAGGAAAAGGACTCAATAGATGAGTGCTTTGTGTTTTAATAATGGGTATAAAGTTTTCTTTTGATTCTGACATATTAATTGTAAAGTTAAAGTCTAGTTAAATATAAAAATGTTGTTTTCATTTTTATCAATTATATTAAAAAAAAACAATTATATAGTGATACAAAAATAATTAGTGGTACATGTCTTGATGTACGTTTTTCTCTAACGTTTAAAGTTACTTTTAGAAAATTTCATGAAGACGATTGATGTGACTACACCATTGATAGCTGTAACCTAAAATAATAGCTTTAAGCTCTTAACTCATCGATATAAGTATGATAAATTTTTCACCAAAATTAACTTACCATTTAAGAGCCTCAGTTCTTCTACTCAAAATTATGCGCATGCAATCTAAATATGTATAATATTGTACAAATAATAAAATTGTTAAATAAATTTTTAAAATAGATGTATCTAGTGCTATATGTAGTATTCCTACTCTAAAAATGACTAATAAGTAAACTTTATAATGTTACATTTTATTTTATTTTCTAATTTGATTATACATCACAAAGTCTAATAAAAATAGTAAATCATGAATATTATGCAATACTTGCACAACTTTTACCATTATTATTGACTTGTGTCTATGAATACATTTAGGGGAAAAACTTAATAGATGAGTTTGTTGTGTTTTAATAGTTGTTATTATTGTGTAATGGTATTGCGCTTTCTTTTTTGACTTTGATTCATCATTTGTGAAGTTAAGGATTAGTAGCTCTTACATTTATATCTAAAAATGACAACATTCATTTGAAGAAATCACATTAAAGAAACAATCAATTATATGGTGGTACAAAATTAATTGGTGATACATGTCTTAATGCAAATATTTTTGTCTAACTTTTTAGGTTGCTTTTAGAAAATTCCATGAAAATGTCTCTATTATGACTACATCATTGATGCCTAGAATCTATAATAATAACTTTAAGCTTTTAACTTGTCTATAGAAATGGGCTAAAAAAAATCATAGAAGTTTAATTTACCATTTAAGAACTAAAACTTTCCTATCAATTATTCTATTCAAAATCACGTGCATACAATCTAAACACATAAAATATAAGTAATTTTCTTTTTCTTTTCTAATTTGATAATAGATCACAAAGTCTAATAAAAATTATGAATCATGAATATATGCATCTCCTAAAACCTTCAATGTGTGGGAAAAATAGAAGGGTGAAATTCACATACCTATGTCAATTACCATTTAGTTTTTGCCCATTTTGTTGCAATGTCTTAATATAATTACATAATGGCATGTGACACACTCTTGTGCTAAGTTTGGCTTCTTTCTAGATCCCCATCCATCCTCATTTACTCTCATCTACATGCAATTTCATACATTCAATCTTATCCTAGCCCTATCTACACCTATTCCAACATGTTTGTCTTACCATTAACCCACATTTTCATGCCTCGTAATCCTGACCTCAAGTTTTTACATCTATTATCTTAGGTTAATCCTACAACATGCAAGTTTGCTCCTACATGAAACATAATTGACCCCTAATTCATTTTTTAAAAATTCAAAATTCTAACTTTTACCCTTTTCCACTAGTCATTGGGACTCAACTTGATACATGTTTGTGTGACTATTTGTCATGTCTTGGTATTTAAAAAACACTCACTTGAGCATTTAAATATTTCCTAGGTCATTCAAACATCTTCAATAATTGCACTTGGAGCATTCATAAAAACATTTAGACTTGGAGCATTAAAAAGAATCAACACTTGCATGATAATTCACATTGAGGTCATTGCACACTTGTTTGTTATCTGCTAACACCTACCCAAGGTTGTTAAGTCAATCTTTCAAGCGAGTTGACTAAGGAGAACTTGACCGCCACAATCCAACATATTCCCTTGGGTTTTTTAAATATGACTAATCTTTATACACCAACATACATTAGAAAGTGGGATGAACCAAATCAATCTCATAGATTATAGAACAATTATATGCTTCAAAATATTTTTGTAGAACTTAAGAATGACTATGTATACGTAAACCTAATCTACACAAAATTCAACTACTATTCAACAAACACATCGGAAACATAATTATTTAACTATTTAGCAAGTCATTTCTATACTAAATCAAATTATTCTACACCATTATTTCCATTTACTTAAATAATTAATTAGCATGAATTAAGATTAGGTTAACCTCTTCCAATTGGATGCTCAAGAATTATCACAAGTAGGGATATTCACAACTTATCAACTTATGATGTGCATTTTAACTTACAAAATATTTGCTCACGTGAGTAATTAAAAATTAGAGTTCAACAAACGTATACTAAAAATCGGACAAGGAAACCCAGTATGGTATGAACACCCGCGGAAGTCCTTTTCTCCTTGAGTTCCCCCTTTTATGATGTAACGTATAAATAAAAAATTAAAAAATAAATATATAAATAGTTTTGAGTAATATGTTTGAATTGTTCAACTCTGATCAAGTCAAAAGCCTAGTATCAAGGCTAAAATACTTGTTAACATTACATTTTTATTTGGTATGCCATGTTGGTACGGACAATACAAGTTATAGTTGCAAATTGCATATTAAAATAAATTTGGTAAAAAATATTTTATTTCAATAATATTTTGATTAAGGTAATTGAAGGTTATATACAGAAAGGGTGAAAATTATATGTTCTTTAATATTTTAGATTAATTTTAATTATGTTTTAAATATAATAATTAGTTTATAGGTTTTGTATGAATTTGGTTTGTAATATTTTTTATTTTAAGTTTTTCATCCTTATCAAGTCTGTGTGTAGAGATCCATGTCATTTTTAATGTTATGAAATTTAACTTTCAATTTTTGAGATTTAAATTCATAATTAATCTTGTCAACTCCCATATATTAACTATTTTGAGCCAACATAACACACATTGGTATTGATTTGTTTGCTTGGTTGTTGCATTCAAAGATATTTATTCATTGAGTTGAAGTCACAGTGAGAGATTATCTAAGATGTATGAAAGGACTTGTCTTAGAGCATTTATAAGAGCATCTATAGACACTAAACATATTTTTTCCATTAAGTATCCATTAATCATCATTAATTATATATTAGTTATTATCTCATTATTAATTAATCAACATTATCATTATTAATTATTGCCATTATCCATTATTAATGATATAGTTAAATAATTATTTATTATTTAAATAATATGAATTAATTATCTATTTAATAAATTCATCATTATCCTAGCTGCTATTGGCATGGTGTGATGGTTTAAAGGTGGCATTGTTGTTCTTGCCACCAAGGTTCAAACCCCATTGGGGTGGTATTGTTGAGTGGTTGTATTTTGGTTCATAGCTCCAGTTTAAAAGCATTTACCCCTTGAATAAAAAAAAATCGTCTTTATCCCCTCACAAGTGAACTCCAAATTATTAACTTCCTCATCAAAAATTTATTAATAAATTTAAAAACTTATTATTATTCTCTCATGAGTTCAAAATGGCAATTTTATTTGCCAATTTTAATTAACTATCCATCTCTTTGAGCTAACTCCATAACTAGTTAACTCTTCTTCCTTGATCGAATTACCACCATCCACTCAATCTTCCAAAAGTCTATAAATTGGACACTTTTCACTCACCATTTTCATAATTATGAATCTTCATGCAAAATAACTTTAAATATTTTTTATCATTAAAAAATTGTTTATGTTATGTTGTTGAGTTGAGTATCCACATGAAATGAAAGTCTTGAAAAAATCCATTTATGTGTGCTTAATCTAAGGCTTGAAGTTGAGTTTAAAATTAGGATTTAAGTTTCCATTTTTATTCTTATTTTATGTTTCAAATTTTAATTACATACATTTTGGTGAACCTAATGTAAAACGCATTATCTTTCATATAATTTTAGTGGATTTCCTATTGCTTTAAGATAGTTTTTTCTCTGTGAAAATCCTCTTCTATCTTCTTTGTAATTATGTGGCCATGAGCCCTCTGACAGTGAGCTTATCTGGCAGTAAGCCTTTTTGGCAACAAGCCTTTGTATTCAGTTTTGAAATTCTTTATATTGTGAGCTAATCCTCATCGTGGTTTTTCCCTCATTGGGTTTTCCATGTAAATCTAGTGTTATTGTGTGCATGGTTTTATTACTTTTAGTTTCAATTTTTGTAGTTGGTGATTAAATGTATTAACAATATAAAGTTTTATGAATGCTTATTGATCTAACCTCTGGAGAAAGTTCTAAAGGCTAAAAATTACTACAACTGATTCACCATCCCTCTTAGTTTTCTTGTTCAACACATACTACATTTATTCATGTTGATAGAAGTGATATAGAAGGTTGATCTAGAATGTTTGAGGATAGGGGTAAGTGCAAAAAGATGGGAATTCAAAAAGGGGGCTTAAGTGGCCTCTTTTTTTTCTGAAATAAGGAAATACTGACCTTGGACATGAAATTGAGGATAGTTACACTCAAAATTTTGAGATGCAACAAAAACAATGATCATAGTGTTCCTAGTCTACTTTCTAAACTACTAATTTATTTTGAAAATGGTTGAGATTAAGGGGTTCAAAAGAGGGAGGTAAAAAAATTGGTGCTATTTTTGTTAGAAAAACATAACATACAACTTTTGTATGTCCTTAGCACGGTGAACATTTTTTTAGTATTTTTAAAATCGCTTCGGTGAGAAATTAGCTAATAGTATGTAGTTGATGCACAATTTTTTTGATAATTTTTTAATGAATATTTGATTTTTTACTAATTTTCAAATTGGACACTTCCTGAAAAATAGAATTTTGGTTGTGCTACCCCTACAAATTTTGGAAACTAATTGAATTTTAAAAAAAAAAATTGTAGAATGGAGTCTAGTTTCCAAAAATGCAATTTATTTGAAATTTTGAGAACAGTTAATTTATAACGAAAAAAACACCAAACATTGTTTTTTTCCAAAAAAGAGACACAAACAAAATAAATTATAGATGAAAGGCTTAACATTGTCAAAAAGTGAAAAAAATTACATCATTGGATAGCTAAGAGAGAACCTAACATTACCCAGGTGTTCGATTTGTTGAACATTGAAACACATGCAACCCTAATGGTGAGCATGAACTTGATTATGTGAAATATTGTAGAATTTGCAAAAACACATCTCTGGTCGTTGCAAAGGCCCTTGAAGCCTTTGGGTGGGTATTCCGAGGAAAATACCAAGCCTAAGGCTTGGGGATTCCCAAAGCAAGATATAACACGATCACATTATAACGTGCTCGCATTATTTGAATGTATTGACAAAATGCAAGCGCATTATAACACACTCACATTTTGTGAATGCATTGACAAAAGGCGAGCACATTATAACGTGCTCGCATTTTGGTCTACATTGAATTTATTTTTCTTCTCTTTTTTCTTTCTTTCTTCTTTTTATCTTTTGGGGAAACTATATACATGAAATAAACATTTAAGTATAAGCTGACATTTACATATGGACATTTACTTTCTTATACTTTAAGTTATATTTCATGTATATAGTTTTAGGATGTTTGAGTGTGGTTTCAGATCTCTAGGATTTATAATGCAAATTCTAGTTTTTGGAAGATCTCACAAATTTTAGACTTAGTCAAATTTTAGTAATCAACATGCCAAATTTCAGTAATCAAGAGGTCAAATTTCAATAATCAACAAGTTGTATTAATTGTCTCTCTATCACACTCATTTTTTATCCCTTACACTCTAGACCTCTCTCTCACTATCTCCATCCCTTTATCTGACACTCTCTCCCTTGATCTCAAGAACTCTCTCTCTTTTTCCCTATAATTCTCTCTATTTCACTTCTCTCTCGCTCCCTCCCTCCTTCCCTCTCTACTTATTAAGCTATCTCCCTCCCTCCATCTCTCTCTCTCTCTCTATCTCCCTTCTCTCTCTCTACCAACCTCTCCCTCCATCACTCCCTATCACTCTTTTTGTTTCTCTCCACCTCACCTCTCTCTCACCTCCCTCTCTCTTCCTCCATACTCTCTCCCTCTCTTCTTCCTTATCTACTCTCTATCTCACAATCCCTCTCTCTACCTACCTCTACATCCATCACACCTTACCACTCTCTCTCTACACCTCTTTATCTCACCTTTCTCTCCCTCCCTCCCTCTCTTCCTCTCCCCCTCCTTCCCTCTCTACTTCTATCTTTATATCCTCTCTCCCTCTCTACCTACCTCTCTTTCCACCACTCTCTATTTCTCTCTATCTCACCTCTCTCTCCCTCACTACATCTCCCTCCCTCTCTACTTATCTATATCTCCCCTCTCCCTCTCTACCTACCTCTCCATCCATCACATCCTACCACTCTCTCTTTCTTTTACTCTCTATCTCATCTTCCACTCTCTACATCCATACCTCTCCCTCTCCTTTCCTCTCTACCTACCTCTCCATCCATCACTCCCTACCACTCTCTCTACACCTCTCTATCTCACTTCTCTCCCTCCCTCCCTCATTCCCTCTCTCTCTCTCTCACTAGATGTCTCCCTCCCTACATTTTCCCCTGTCTACACTCTATCTCTCCTCTCCCTCCCTCTACCTCTCTCTCTCAATCTCTCTCCCTCCTCCCTCACCCTCTTTCTCTCTCACTCTCTCCTCTATATCTCACCATTCTCTCTTTCCCTCTCCGTAACACTCTCCTTCTCTCTATATATCACCATTCTCTCTCTACTTATCTTTATCTCACCTATCCCTCTTTACCTTTCCCTTCCTCCCCTCTCTCGCCCACCCTCCCTCCTTCCCTCTATCTATATCTCTCTCTAATTCTCTCTATCTCACCTATCCCTCTCTACCCACATATCCCTATCACACTCTCTCTATTGCTCTCTATCTCACCTCTCTCTCACCTCCCTCTTTCTCCCTTTGTACCTCTCCCTCCATATGTCCTTCCTTATCTACTCTTTATCTCTCATGTCTCTCTACCTCTCCTTCCCTCTCTACTTATCTTTATCTCCCCTTTCCCTCCCAATCTCTCTCACTCCCCCCCAATCCATCCCTCCCCTCTTTCTCTCTCCCCCTATGATGGTTGAGGGTGTAAGGTTTAGTGTTTAAGGTATAGGTTGAGGTTATAGGGTTAAGTGTATATGGTATAGGGATTAGGGTTTAGAATATTAGGTATAAATTTGAGGATATAGGGTATAGGGATGAGGGATGAGGGATGAGGGATGATGGTTTAGGGTTTAATGTATAGGGTTAAGGGTTGAGGGATAGTATTTAGGGTTGAGGGTATAAGGCTAAGTGTATAGGGTATATGGATTAGGGTTTAGGATATTGGGTATATGGTTGAGGGTATTGGGTTGAGGATATTAGGTTTAGGGTTGAGGGTTTGGGGTTTATGATTTATGTATAAGCTTGAGGGTTGAGAGTTGAGATATAATGTTCAAGGTTGAGGGTATAAGGTTAAGTGTATAGGGTATAGGGATTAAGGTTTAGGGTGTAGGGTTTAGGGTATAAGGTATAGGGTTAAGGATTGAGAGTGTAGGGTTTTCCATTTAAGTATATGGTTGAGGGATAATGTTTAGGATTTAGGGTATAAGGTTGAGGGTATAGGGTACAGGGATGAGGGTTAAGGGTGTAGGGTTTAGGGTTTAAGGAATAGGGTTGAGGGTTGAGGGATAGTGTTCAAGGTTGAGGGTATAGGGCTAAGTGTATACGTTATAGGGATTAAGATTTAGAATAATGGGTATAGGGTTGAGGGTATTGGGTTTAGGATTGAGGGTTTAGGGTTTAGGATTGAGGGTTTAGGATTTAGGGTTTAGTGTACAAAGTTGAATGCAGGGTTTAGGGTTTAAGTATAGGGTTGAGGGCTAATGTTCATGGTTTAGGTTATAAGGTTGAGGGTATATGGTATACCGATGAGGGTTGAAGGTTTTTGGTTTAGGGTTATAGGGTTGAGAGTTGAGGTACAGTGTTCAAGGCTGAGGGTATAGGGTTGGCATGAGGGTTGAAGGTTTTGGTTTAGGGTTAAGGTATAGGGTTGAGACTGGTATAGTGTTCAAGGTTGAGAGTAGGGTTAAGTATATAGGGTATAAGAACTAGGGCTTAGGATATTGAGTATAGGGGTTGAGGGTATTTTTAGGGTTCAAGGTTTAGGGTACAAGGTTTAATGTAGGGTTTAGGGTTTAATTATAGGGTTAAGGGTTGAGAGATAATGTTTAGGATTTAGGGTATAAGCTTTAGGTATAGGGTATAAGGATGAGGGTTGAGGGTGTAGGGTTTAGGGTTTAAGATATAGGATTGAGGGTTGAGGGATAGTGTTCATGGTTTCAAGGGTATAAGGTTAAGTGCATAAGGTATAGGGATTAGGGTTTAGGATATTGGTTATAGGGTTGAGGGTAACAGGTTTACAGATTAGGGTGTAGGGTACAAGGTTGAATGTAGGGTTTAGGGTTAGTATAGGGTTGAGAGATAATGTTTAAGGTTTAGGGTATAAGGTTGAGGGTATAGGTTATAGGAATGAGGGATGAGGGTTTAGGGTTAAGGGTCTAAGGTATAGGGTTGAGGGTCTAAGGTATAGGGTTGAGGGTTGAGGGTATAGGGTTAAGTGTATGGGGTATAGGGATTAGGGTTTAGGATATTCGGTATAGGGTTGAGGGTATTGGGTTTAGGGTTGAGGGTTTAGGTTACAAGGTTGAATGTAGGGTTGAGGGTTTAAGTATAGGGTTGAGGGTATAAGGTTAAAGTGTATAGGGTATAGGGATTATGGTTTAGGATATTGGGTATAGGATTTAGGGTGTAGTGTTTAGGGTATAAGGCATAGGGTTAAGGGTTGAGAGTGTAGGGTTTAGGGTTTAAGTATAAGGTTAAGGGATAATGTTTAGGGTTTAGGGTATAAGGTTAATGGCATAGGTTATAGGGATGAGGGTTGAAGGTGTATGATTTAGGGTTTAAGGTATATGTTTGAGGTTTGAGTAATAATGTTTAGGGTTGAGGGTATAGGGTTAAGTATATAGGGTATAGGCATTAGGGTTTATGATATTGCCAGGTATATGGTATAGGGATTAGGATATTTGGTATAGGGTTGAGGGTTGAGGGTATAAGGTTAAGTGTATTAGGTATAGGCATTAGAGAGGGAAAGAGGGAGGGAGGAGAGAGAGAGGTGAGATAGAGAGAGAATGGAGGGAGGAAGCGAGATGAGGGTTAAGTGTATAGGGTATAGGCATGAGGGTTGAGGGTGTAGGGTTTATGGTTTAAGGTATAGGGTTGAAGGTATAAGGTTAATTTTATAGGGTATAGGGATTAGGGTTTAGGATATTAGGTATTGGGTTGAAGGTTTAAAGTTAAGTTTATAGGGTATAGGGATTATGGTTTAGGAGAGATAGAGAGAGAGAGAGAGAGATAATTTCTTTGACCCCATAGGGATGTAAATCACCGGGATACCCCATTTCTTTTACCCATTTTTCAAACAGGCCAAGTTAGGTTGCCAATTTCATCAAATTGGCAAGCTAGTGGGCTCACTAGCTTGCAAATTTGGTGAAATTAGCAGCATAGTGGCATTTGAAAAAATGGGTCCAAGAAATGGGGTCTCTCAGTGATTTAAATCACTAAGAGACCCCATTTCTTGGACCCATTTTTTCAAACAAGCCACTACATTCCCAATTTCATCAAATAGGTTGCCAATTTCACCAAATTGGCAAGCTAGTGGGTCCACTAGCTTGCCAATTTGATGAAATTGGGAACATAGTGGGCTGTTTGAAAAGTGGGTCCAAGAAATGGGGTCTCTTGGTGATTAAATCATCAGGAGACCCCATTTCTTGGACCCATTTTTTTAAATAGGCCTCTACGTTTCCAATTCCACTAGCTTGCCAATTCAATGAAATTGCTAGGCCAAGTTAGGCTGCCAATTTCATCGAATTGGAAAGCTAGTGAAATTGGCAACATAGTGGCCTGTTTGAAAAAATGGGTCCAAGAAATGGTGTCTCTCAGTGATTTGCATCACCAGGAGACCCCATTTCTTAGACCCATTTTTTCAAATAGGCCAAGTTAGGTTGCCAATTTCACCGAATTGGCAAGCTAGTGGGACCATTGTATAGGGTAGAGGGTATAGGGGTTGAGGGATTAGGGTAGGGAGTTTACTTGGGTTTAAGGGTTTAAGGGTTGAGGGATTAGGGTCAAGGGATTAGGTTTGAGGGTAAAGGGTATTGGGTTGAGGGTAGAGGGTAGAGGGTTTAAGGACTGAGGGTTGAGGGATTAGAGTTTAGGGTTGAGTGTTTAAGGGTTTAAGGGTTGATGGTTTAGGGTTGAGGGATTAGGGTAGAGAGGGAGGGAGAGATAGAGGGAGAAGTGAGATAGAGAGAAGGAGAGAAGAGGAGGGAGAGAAAGAGATATATGAGGGTTGAGTATCCAATGTATAGGGTAGAGGGTTGAGAATTGAGGGTATAGGGTTGAGGACCTATAGGGTTGATGGTTTAGGGTATTATGGTTGAGGGATTAGGGTTGAGGGTAGAGGGTATTGGGTTGAGGGAATAGGGTTTAAGGACTGAGGGTTGAGGGTATTGGGTTGAGGGATTAGGGTTGAAAAAAATGGGTCCAAGAAATAGGGTCTCCCAGTGATTTACATCATCGGGATACCCCATTTCTTAGACCCATTTTTCAAATAGGCCACTACATTGCCAATTTCACTGAATTGGCAACCTAACATGGCATGTTTGGAAAAATGGGTCCAATAAATGGGCTCTCTTGGTGATGTAAATCACCAATAGACCCCATTTCTTGGACCCATTTTTTCAAATAGATCACTTGATTGCCAATTTCACCGAATTGGCAACCTAACTTTCCATGTTTGAAAAAATGTGTCCAAGAAATTGGGTCTCCCAATGATGCAATTCATTGGGAGCCCCCATTTATTGAACCCATTTTTTCAAATAGGCCACTACATTGCCAATTTCACCGAATTGGCAAGCTAGTGGGCCCACTAGCTTGCCAATTCAATGAAATTGGCAACCTAGTGGGCCCACTAGCTAATTCAATGAAATTGGCAACCTAGCCCACTAGCTTGCCAATTCAATGAAATTGGCAACCTAACTTGGCCTGTTTGAAAAAATGGGTCCAATAAATAAGGTCTCCCCATGATGTTTGGTCTCTCTCTCTCTCTCTCTTACACACACACACACACTTTCTCTCCATTTCCCTCTCTCTCCCTCTCTCCCTCTCTCTCTCTCCCTCTCTCTCTCTCTCAACCCTATACCTTATACCCTCAACCCTCATCCCTCAATCCTTAAACCCTTAAACTCTCAACCCTTAAACCCTTAATCCATCAACCCTTAAACGCTCAACCCTTAAATGTTGAAACCCTTAATCCCTCATCCCTTAAACCCTCAACCCTTAAACCCTTAGTCCCTCGACCTCTAAACCCTCAACCCTTAAACCCTTAATCCCTCAATCCTCTAACCTATATATTAAATTAGGTCAAACATCAATTCTCAAACCTCTAACCTATACATTGGACCCTCAACCTTATAATATCAACCCTATACCCTCAAGCTTAAACCCAATACCCTTAACCCTATACACTTAACCTTGTACCCTCAACCTTAAACATTATCCCTCAACTCTCAACCCTATACCTTAAACCCTAAACCCTACACTCTCAAACCTCATCCCTATACCCTATATGCTCAACCTTATAACCTAAAACCTAAACATTATCCCTCAACTATATACCCTCAATCCTATACTTAAACCATAAACCTATACTCTCAACCCTTAACCCTATACCTTATACCTTATACCCTCAACCCTCTCTCTTTCTCTCTCCCCCTCTCTCTCGAGTCTCTCCCTCCCACTCCCTCCCCCTCTCTCAAATCTTTCCCTCCCACCCTAACTAGAGAATAATCTCTCTCTCTCTCTCTCTCTCTCTCTCTCTCTCTCTCTCTCTCCTAAACCCTAATCTCGTTGCAAGCATGAGCAAGTTTGGTGGTTTTTTCATTGATGTCAACAAAATTCAAAATGTTGCAAATTGTACATGTATAGTTGAGATGTTGAGATGTTGTGAGTACATGGATATATCCTTATGATGTTTTAGATGTGTTGAAATGATGAGTTACCAAGTGCTTTTGAGAAAATTAATAAAGAGTGAATTTAGAGTTATGTATGTGTTTAGAATGTGCTCCAATATGTGCTTCACATTTCTTCTATGTTGATCCTATACTTATGCAGATCTAAAGGGTTGTTGTTGGGGATATGTTGGTGAAATCTCCTTATTTGTAGCTTTTGGTTTGGAGTGTGAAAGTTGTGTTCACTAGTGTGTGAACTAGTTTAGCAAAGTTGCTTGTTTGTGGACTAGAAGAAATGTTTCTGCTTTGCATTCCTTCGCTAATTTATTTAAGGTCTTGTGGATCTTGGGTATGTCTTATAATAATGTTCTCTAGGTTCTGGCAGAGGTGTTCATGGTTTGGTGCCCTAGAAGTTAAGTTTTAGAGTTGTTGTGTGTGTTTGCACAATCCATATGGACTGTTGGAAGGTGTTATGTGTTCAAAGGTTGTTTCACTTGCTACAGATGTATCTGAAGGTACCTAATATGTGTTCTCGTGCATGATAACGTGTGTTACAACATTCATGTGTTATCTTCTTGCTGGGAAGTGTGTACTTCAATGTTCATTTGTGCTTTCATTAGGTTTGGCCGACCTGGTTTTTACACTTCATATGAAGAATTAAAAATTTAATGAAGGAAGCATGTGATTGATCTGAGACATTGCTTTTGGTCTTGGCTAAGTGTTTAATTGGTCCACTCCCATTCCTTTCCACCATGGGAATGTTGAGTTTCTGACCTAATTTGAATTTATGAAATGAAGTGTATGTTGTTGACCTTGGAGAAAGTTTCTAAGTTTGAAGATGGTATAAATTCAAGTCGAGATGCGAAGGATTAAATCATACAAAGTAATGAAGTAAGACACAAGTGAAGAGAAAAGTTGTGCAAAAGTAAGTTGAGGTAGCAATACTTTATTTTGTTAGATTCCTGAAAGCAGTGAGTTGAAGGTTTCTACAATCTTCTAATCAAGATTGTGGATGTATGTAACTTTTTGTGGTGGATATTTCTTTATCTTTTGTATCTGTAGGCAGTGAGCCTCCCTATTGGATAGTGAGTCCTTTCTGTAGGCAGTGAGCCTTTGTATTCAGGCAGTGAGCCCTTGGTAGTGAGCCTCTTGTATTTGGTTTTTCTATTACTTTATATTGTGAGTTAATCCTCACTGTGGTTTTTCCCTTATTGGGTTTTCCACGTAAAATCTAGTGTTCATTGTGTTGATTTTTCTTTCTGTTATCTACATTTCATGTTCATACTTAATAACAAAATAGTGTGGTTGTGAAGTTGATAAGTGTGTAAAGTTTTGTGTTTGAATTTGGTGAGAACTGATTCACCCCCCCTCTTAGTTGTCCTACGCCTTTTAACAAATCCATAACCCTATAAAATTAACCTTAAACCTTCAACCCAATATGCTCAACCCTATACCTAATATCCTAAACCCTAATCCCTATACCCTATAAAATTAACCTTATACCTTCAACCCTATACCTTAAACCATAAACCATATGCCCTCAACCCTCATCCCTATACCCTATACACTTAACCCTCATCTCTCTTCCTCCCTCCCTTCTCTCTCTCTATCTTACCTCTCCCTCCCTCCCTCTTTTCCTCTCTAATGCCTATACCTAATACACTTCACCTTATACCCTCAACCCTCAACCCTATACTTAAACCTTCAACCTTGTAACCTAAACCATCAACCCTATACCCAATACCCTCAACCCTATACCAAATATCCTAAACCCTAATGCATATACCCTATATACTTAACCCTATACCCTTAACCCTAAACACTATCACTCAAACCTCAAACCTATACCTTAAACCCTAAATCATACACCTTCAACCCTCATCCCTATACCCTATACCCTATACCATTAACCTTATACCCTAAACCCTAAACATTATCCCTTAACCCTATACTTAAACCCTAAACCCTACACTCTCAACCCTCAACCCTATACTTTATACCCTAAACATTACACCCTAAATCCTATACCCAATATCCTAAACCATAATCCCTATACCCTATACACTTTAACCTTATACCCTCAACCCTCAACCCTCAACCATACATTCAACCTTGTAACCTAAACCCTCAACCCTAACCCCAATACCCTCAACCCTATACCGAATATCCTAAACCCTAATCCCTATACCCTATACACTTAACCCTATACCCTCAACCCTAAACACTATCCCTCAACCCTCAACCCTATACCTTAGAACCTTAACCATAAATCATCATCCCTCATACCTATAACCTATACCCTCAACCTTATACCCTAAACCTTAAACATTATCCCTCAACCCTATATTAAAACCCTAAATCCTATATTCAACCTTGTACCTTACACCCTAATCCCTAAACCTATTACCCTCAACCCTATAACCAATATCCTAAACCATAATCTTATACCTTATGCACTTAACCTCATACCCTTGAAACCCCAACACTATCCCTCAATCCTATACCTTAAACCCTAAACCCTACACCCTCAATCCTCATCCTTATGTACCTTATACCTAAAGCTTATACCCTAAACCCTAAACATTGTCCCTCAACCCTCAACCCTATAATTAAACCCCAAACCCTACATTAAACCTTGTACCCTAAACCTTGAACCCTAAACCCTAAACCCTCAACCCTAAACCAAATACCCTCAACCCTATACCCACTATCCTAAACCCAAATCCCTATACCCTATATACTTAACCCTATACCTTCAACCTTGAACAATATACCTCAGCCCTCAATCCTAGACCTTAAACCCTAAACCCTACACCTTCAACCCTCATCCCTATACCCTATGTACCATCAAACTTATAACGTAAACCATAAACATCAACCATCAACCCTATACTTAAATCCTAAACCCTACATTCAACCTTGTCCACTAAACCATAAACCCTAAATCCTAAACCCAATACCCTCAACCCTATACCAAATATTCTAAACCCTAATCCCTATACCCTATACACTTAGCCCTATACCCTCAATCTTGAACACTATCCATCAACCCTCAACCCTATACCTTAAACCCTAAACCCTTAGCCCTCATCCCTATACCCTATACCCTCAACCTTATACCCTAAACCCTAAACATTATCCCTCAACCCTATACTTAAATGAAAAACCCTACACTCTCAAGACTTAACCCTATAACTTATACCCTAAACCCTATACATAATATCCTAAACCCTAATCCCTATACCCTATACACTTAAACTTATACCCTCAACCTTAAACATTATACCTCAACCCTCAACCCTCAAAATTATACATAAACCCTAAACCCTCAACCCTAAACCTAATATCCTCAACCCAATACCCTCAACCATATACCCAATATCTTAAACCCTAATACATATACCCTATACACAACCTTATACCCTCAACCCTATACCTTAAACCCTAAATCCTCATCCCTCATCCCTCATCCCTATACCCTATACCCTCAACTTTATACCTAATATCCTAAAACCTAATCCCTATACCCTATACACTTAACCCTATAACCTAAACCCTATACCTTAAACACTAAACCTTACACCCTCAACCCTCATAGAGGGAGAAATAAAGAGGGGGAGGGAGGGATTGGGGGGAGAGAGAGAGAGGTTGGGAGGGAAAGGGGAGATAAAGATAAGTAGAGAGGGAAGGAGAGGTAGAGAGACATGAGAGATAAAGAGTAGATAAGGAAGGAAGGATGGAGGGAGAGGTATGGAGGGAGATAGAGGGAGGTGAGAAAGAGGTGAGATAAAGAGAAATAGAAAGAGTGTGGTAGGGAGTGATGGAGGGATATGCGGGTAGAGAGGGATAGGTGAGATAGAGAGAAGTAGAGAGAGAGTGATATAGAGGGAAGGAGGGAGGGTGGGTGAGAGAGGGGAGGAAGGGAGAGGTAAAGAGGGATAGGTGAGATAAAGATAAGTAGAGAGAGAATAGTGATATATAGAGGAGAGAGTTACAGAGAGGGAAAGAGAGAATGGTGAGATAGAGAGGAGAGAGGGAAAGAGAAAGAGAGTGAGGGAGGAGGGAGAGAGAGAAAGAGAGAGAGAGGTAGAGGGAGGGAGAGGAGAGATGGAGAGTAGATAGGGGAAAAGGTAGGGAGGGATACATGGAGAGAGAGAGAGAGAGAGAGAGATAAAGATAATTAGAGGGAAGGAGATGTAGAGAGAGATGTAGAGAGGGAATGAGGGAGTGAGGGAGAGAAGTGAGATAGAGAGGTGTAGAGAGAGTGTTAGGGAGTGATGGATGGAGAGGTAGATAGAGAGGGATTAGGGAGATAGAGGGTAGAGAGGGAAGGAGAGGGAGAGGTATGGATGGAGAGAGTGGGAGGTGAGATAGAGAGTAATAGAGAGAGTGGTAGGCTGTGATGGATGGAGAGGTAGGTAGAGAGGGAGAGGGGAGATATAGATAAATAGCGAGGGAGGGAGAGAGGGAGGGATATGAAGTGAGGGAGAGAGAGGTGAGATAGAGATAAATAGAGAGTGGTGGAAGGAGAGGCAGGTAGAGAGAGGGAGAGAGGAGATAAAGATAAGTAGAGAGGGAAGGAGAGGTAGAGAGGAGAGATAGAGAGAAGTAGAGAGGGAATGAGGGAGGGAGAGATAGGGAGGGAGAGAATGGTGAGATAAAGAGGTGTAGAGAGAGAGTGGTAGGGTGTGATGGATGTAGAGGTAGGTAGGGAGAGGGATTAGGAGATAGAGAGTAGATAGGGAAGAAGAGAGGGAGAGAGAGGGAGGTGAGAGAGAGGTGAGGTAGAGAGAAATAGAGAGTGTGGTAGGGAGTGATGGAGGGAGAGGTAGGTAGAGAGAGAGAGGGGAGATAGAGAGAGAGTGAGGGAAGGATGTAGGGAAGGAGATAGAGATAAGTAGAGATGGAAGGAGGCAAGGAGTGAGAGAGAAGTGAGATAGAGAGAATTAGAGGGAAAATGAGAGAGAGCGAGAGAGAGTTCTTGAGATCAAGGGAGAGAGTCAGATAAATGGAGGGAGATAATGAGAGAGAGGTATAGAGTGTAAGGGATAAAAAATGAGTGAGATAGAGAGATAAATAATACAACTTACTGATTGCTAAAATTTGACCTCCTAATTACTGAAATTTGACACGTTGATTATTGAAATTTGACTGTCTAAAATTTGTGAGATCTTCCAAAAATTAGAATTTGCATTATAACTCCTAGAAATCCAAACCCACTCTCAAACATCCTGAAAATATATACATGAAATATAACTTAAAGTATAAGAAATTAAATGTCCACATGTAAATGTCAACTTATACTTAAATGTTTATTTCATGTATATAGTTTCCCTGAAAGATAAAAAAGAAGAAAGAGACAAGAAAAAGAGAAGAAAAAATTTCAATGTAGACCAAAACATAAGCGCATTATAACGTGCATGCGTTTTGGAAATGCTTTTTTTAATTTCAAAAAATGCACATTTTTTGAACTCAAAATGAGTGCGTTTTTTGAAATTTAAACCATAACGTGAGTGCATTTTACTATAACACACTCATGTTTTCGCTATTCTGGGATGAATAAGTAAATTGGCCACTTTTTGTGCCCCCATCTTTTTGCACTTACCCATAGTTACTTAGGGAAGAGAGATTTCTCTGGTGATGCATTTGTGTTTAGTATTTCTTCCTAAAGCCGAGTTTGACTCTACAGTTTGAATGGAGAGTATGCCTACACATGTTCTATCATATTCCAATTTTTTTGGAAGATATATTCAACATGCAAATAAATTGAAGTGACAGAAGGGTCATTGTGCTAGTTATTCACCCAGTGATGGTTTCAAAATTGTGCAACAACTGCTAGTAGTGTGTGATATTTGATGTGCAGCTGTATGTATGGATGTGAGAGGATAATCAAAGAGAAGGTGGTGAGTGAATATACTTGTGTATAAAAGTGTGTGAACAAGTGTTACTCAATGTGAAGCATCTCAATCATTGTGTTCCATCATCAAAATATCTTAAGGAGTGTAGTGGAGTGTCTGAATCAAGTTCAAATCTTGTGTAGGTTGTTTAACCAACATTAACAATTCACAAGCTCTACCTTTGTAATTCTATAGGACTGGTGTTCTACTCATTGAGTTGGTGCTCAAATCATTGTATTGGGGATAAGTGTCTCTAGTAAGTTGGTGCTTATATATACAATTGGGGATTAGTGTCTGTAGTAGGTTGGTGCCTACTTCATATTATAAATTCCCTTATTATATTTTTTCTTTGTAAGGTTGGACTTGGATAGTAGATCCAAGCGGCTATTCTTAATGTAGTTTTTCCCATCTTGGGTTTTCACATATATCTAGTGTTCTCATGTGCAAATGTGTGTGCTTATGTGGTTGCTTGAGTATCGGTATCTATTCTAATTCAAGTTTCTTGATTGACATGTGTGTTGAACTAAAGAGTTCTAAATTGACTAGATCTATTGATTCACCCCCCCTCTCAGTAGATTGTGCACCCTTCACCATCTTGCATATTTCCATCTATAATATACATATCATCATCATAGAATCATATAGAAAAAAATCAAATCACATCTATAACATATGCATCCTTTCTGTCGACAAATTGACAGAAAACTTATTTTCCCAATCAATCTCTCAAGGGGCATCCTACCTCCATCCCTCAACCCACCAGGGGAAATCACTAGCATAATTTTTTATACCAACATTTTTTCTTTTAACACAATGTCATAAAATGCATTGTCTCATTAAGGGGAAAAATATAGACACCTAAAAATGAGTAACACATTTCTATCTTTCCATTTTATCATTTTCTCATCAACTCTTCTATCTATTTTAGCTAAATAATTTTCTATTAATTAATTAAGCTAAAATTTCCTCTTTTCATCTATAATAATTAAATATTTTTAATTATTTAATTATCTCACATATATTAATTTAATAAATTTTAGTTAGTTAATTAATTTATCATTTTCCCTCCGATATTAATTTGGGTCCACTATAATTAAAAAAAAAGTATTTAATTCACTAACACTTCCTTCCATAATTAAATAAGTTAAAATAATTTATTTAATTACCTCCTTCCCTCCATAATAAATAAAATTAATATTTTATTTATTTTTTAAACTATATTTATGAATTATATAAATGTATTTATTTAATTCTTTCAACTATTCCACCTCATCAATTGAATCCATTTACTAAATCTTAGCTCCTACCTTTTCTCAAATTTTCTCATCCATTGGTTCTTCTAATTAAACTCCATCATTGATCAAATATCAAGTGAAGCATATAAATGAAACCTTTCATCCACACATTATCCCCTAGAGCACAATCAAAGATCATTATCAACTAGATCTAGCAAGAGCATCACCATTATCAAGCACTAGCAAGCAAGCTCATATCAATATCTAGCACCATCTAGCTCTTCTATCTATCTATTATCTATGAGCATCACCATTATCAGGCACTAGCAAGCAACCCACATATCAAGCATTCAAGCAAATATTAAAAAAATAATTAAGCAAATCAAGGTCTTTGCTATGGTATAATCGTTTATAATTTAATTCATGCATATATATCTTAAGTTTTATTGAGTGATTATTGAGTGTAAACTTGGTACTTTCATTGTATTGTTCCTATTTTACATAATTCACATTTTCATCAACATCCACAAGTACCAAGCAACTGGAAATTTTTATTTAGGCCAAAAAATAAGCCTATATACTAGAAATTGAGTTTTTCTATTTTATTCCCAAAAATCACACCTTATGTAATATTAATGTAATAAGAGTAAGGTTGAGACACATTTCTTAACATCCAACTTGTTCACATTTTTTTGGCTCCAAGGCTCCACCACTTCTCACTTCTTTCTCCAACACCATATCACCATAACTATTTGGAAGTTAAGGATGTAGTAATCAAAGCCTTACATATGCATTTGATACCACTAAAGCCATTTTAGAGATAAAATTTCCTCTAATGGTAACCTTAGATTTAGGGTCATCCATTAAACCTAAGTTTGCCTCTCCCAACACACCTTTAACAAACCTTAGCACAATTGCATTTTCACATGAGAAAAATGATTTGAGTCATCAATTTGCTACTAAGCCTTTGTACTTATTAACCTTACACTTACCGGAGCTCATATGACTACCTATTTTAAATAATTTAAAAAAGAGGCAAAAAACAGTACTAGCGCCATGAAAGCTAAATCCATCACAACTCTACTACAATTACCATTTTCAAGATTGCACTAGGATGTAATATTATAACACATGCAACAACCTCCACAATAGAAAATGAAATAAATTCCTATTACCTACAAGTATAATAGCATACCCACAAGAAGCACCTAACATTGTTGCCCACTTGCCACTAATGGCACCAAATAAGACACAAATATCATTAAATGAGCTTTGCCATATCATGAAGGTAATTAAGATGACAAATTTAAAGTAAGGTAGAATTTTACTATTTGCCTATAGCAAGAGACGCTGTAGATGGTGATACCAAAGGGGTTAAGGAAGATACAAAGCAAAGAGAGCAGGAAATTACAGAGATGGGTGTGAATGTGATTTGCATTTAATTTCAGTTTTGGCGTTGTGCAGTTTCAGCTGTACACAAGAGCAAGAAAGCCGTTTTCAACAGTCACTTTTTGGAAGATAGTGTGACAATAAAGAGTCTCTTCAATGCTTCGCCCAAATCTGATGGTGTATAAGATACGTGAACATTATCCAATACTTATTACTTTTACCACCCCCATTGACTTGTGCATTAGGGGAAAAAGGACTCAATAGATGAGTGTTTTGTGTTTTAATAGTGGGTACAAAGTTTTATTATGTTGACATATTAGTTGTAAAGTTAAGTTTTAATATTTTTATATTTTAAAAAAGTTATTTTCATTTTTATCAGTTATATTAAAGAAATAGTCAATAATATAGTGATATAAAAGTATCTCGTGGTACATGTCTTGGTGTACTTATTCATCAATTACGTTAAAGAAAAGATTAATTATATAGTGGCACAAAAATAATTGGTGGTACATGTCTTGATGCACATGTTTTGTTACGGTGTTTTAGATTACTTTTAGAAAATTCCGTGAAGATGTCATTGATTTGAGTAAGTCTCATTTCTTCTACAAATCATGTGCATGCAGTCTAAGTATGTATAATATTGTAGAAATAATAAAATTGTTAAATAAATTTTAAAAATAGATGTATCTAGTGCTATAGGTAGTATTGTTATTCTAAACAAGTGATGCATTGTCTGATGAAATTTGTTGAACTAGTTTTAAAAAATTCTTCTAAATGATGTTTAAAAAGTTAAAATAGAAGAACTTGATACAACAAAATTTAGAATTATGTTGCAAATATTAATAAGAGAGAATGCCAAATGAAAATTAAAGTTCTAAATATGCATTCATTTAATAATTACATTTGAACATGAATGCATTTAACTTTAAAGATGTTAGAATTTACATATATAGTGCTTCTTGAATAAACTATGAAACAAATAAATATAAAATAGTGAGAGAGATTTTTTTGGATTTGACTGTGTCTTGTTTTTTTGCATCAACGTTTCGAATCAGACTCTGTGATTCATCATCAGGATGAAAGAGAGTTGTAGGAGTAGAATGAGAGATTGCAGACCAAGACAGGATAAATAGATGGTGGGAAAGAAAAAAATACAAAATAAAATTACACACAATTCAAGAAGGGAGAGGAAGAGAGAAAGGAAAAGAAAATAAACAAAAAACAAGAATATCAAAATAAGGTCAAGATCAACTTAATATTATACACACTATAAAATAAGAAACCTATGAAAAAATGAATAAAGGAATTAAAAGTTAGATATGTTAAAGATTAAAGCCCACTATCAATGATAGAAAGAATGATTTATATGAAAAAATAAATAAATAAAATAATTAATATATATATATATATATATATATATATATATATACATATATGTATGTATGTATGTATGTATGGTCACAATAGAATTCTTCAGCTTCTCACAGATGTAGAACATTAAATACTGTTCTTCCTTAGATGCATTTTACTGAACAGGGAATCCCTCTTCCCGTGTTTTCCTGAACAGAGAGTTGACAACCTACTTTGAAATGTAGGTTTCAAGTTGAGCTGAAACCTCTGTAAGACCTAGGTCAAAGTTTATCCTATGGTGCAATACCAGTGAACTTGTGAAAGATAAGCTCTTACTTGTTGTTGAGTAAGCTCTATCTCTGGCACAAGGTAGTCTTGGGGATGCAATGGATGTAGGTAATTCTTAGTGTTTACAGGTTCACTTTGATCCTCTTTGGTGGTGTTGCTTGCATATTCCTCTCTTTCATTCTCAGTCACTAATGAGCTCTTGAACATAAAAGATCTTTCTCTGCACCTCTCTGCTGCTTCCAATACTTCAATTTTGGTCAATTTTATGAGTCTCCAAGGATTTATATTTGCATTGGCTAGCTTTTGGGTTTCAGGAAATTTAGATTCTAAGTCATGCTTAAGTGACAGACGCCTTGTCTCTTCAAAATCTTTCTGTTCCAAGGCAAACATTGTTCTAAATATCAGTAAACAAGAATAAGGTCCAACAACAGAGGACACACAAAAAGTACCAACCTGATGCTTAGAGAGGCAATTGAACTTTGGAAAGAAATTTGACTTTTTGTGGTTGTCATCAAAACTTTCGACTGAAGAAGCAGGAGATGATGACATACTCAGAGTATCAGATTCATCCAAGAAATCTTTTGTACTGCATTCTTCTCTCAGTGTTAGAATATAGTCATAGGTTCGAATTCCCTTAATTAATATAGCTTTAAACTTTTAAGTCGTCTATAGAAATAGGCTAAAAATTTCACAGAAGTTTAACTTACTATTTAAGAACTAAAATTTTCCTATCAATTCTTCTATTCAAAATCATGTACATACAATCTAAATGCATAAAATATATGTGAACTTTATACTTTTAATTTTTTAATTTAATAATAGATCACTGAGTCTAATAAAAATTATAAATCATGAATATAAGCATCTCTTAAAACCTTCAAAGTGTAGGAAAAATAGAAAGGTGAACTTTGTGTACCCATGCCAACTTTGTGTACTCTACTACAATCACCATTTTCAAGATTACACTAGGATATAATATTTTAATATGTACAACAACCTTCACAATAGAATATGAAATAAATTCCTATTACCTACAAGTATAATAGCATACCCACAAGAAGCACCTAAGTGACATTGACATTGTTTCACACATGCCATTAATGGCACCAAATGACACACAAATACTGTGTTAAATGAGCTTTGTTGTCAAGGGAACAATCTCAAAAAGAGATCATGAAGGTAATTAAGGTGACAAATTTAAAGTGTGAATCAATGCCAACTTGAGAGTTAGAATGATGATTGTAAAGAGTTGTAAGGGGCTCTTGATCTGCTACATAATACATCAGCAAGTCTAAAACCATGTTCAATTTAAGTCTTCAAAGTTGTTAATGAACATTCAAAAATTTAGATCCTTGATTAACAATGCCTCTTCCACATAGCACTTTAATTTTCAATTTAGACTAGCATCTTTTAAAAGCACATTGATCACAATTAGAAAGTCTTCTTTAATAATCAGATTATTCACCCTTTGAAAAGTTGTTACCCCTATTCCTACAACTTACATTCCCATGTGATCTTTGACTTGTCACATCAAGTCACATGTGAAATCTAACTCTCTTTTAATCTTCATTAATCAGTCTAATCAGGTACTTGCACAATCCTAATCACTTAATTGAGTCAACCCTCTTAAATGCCTTTCTTTTTTGACAAGGCATCTCCCTTCCCTATGTGAATTTTTAATTCACATTTAATCCCCCAATGCACCCTTTGGAATTTAAAATTCTTTCCCATCTCCCCATGAGGATATTTGAGGAATTTTTAATTCCCCACTTGTCCTCTCACCCACATGGGGACAAGTACCTCCTTTATGAGGAGATCTTGTCCAATCCCAAGGTACTTTGTACCCCCCTCCATGTCATGTCCTTCCTTCCACATCATGTCCACTTCACCTTTTAGGGCTACATCACATGCCACATGTCAAGATGTGAGGGCTTGTGAGTTCTCAATCCACCTTAGCCCTACATCTTGATATTTGGTGGCTCAATCTTGGCCATCCATTCCTCTAGGAATTCTCAAAATTCCTATAAATACCCCCTCTTTTCTCTCATTTTGGGGAGATCATTTTGCTAGCCAAACTCTTGCAATTTTGTTTCTCAACTTATACTTAGCCATTTTCTTGTTTTCATCCACTTGCACTCATCCTCACAACACCATTTAGCTTGCATCTACTTGCCATCCAAGGAGCATACACATCAAGATCGAAGGGCCAACCAAAGGATCGATTCGATGCAAGGTATAGAGTTCCATTTTGTTGCTTTTATCTTGCATTGTTTCCAACTTAGGCTAATCTTGAGGTGTAGGTTGTTTTAGTGTTTATTTGCACTCTTTTACTTGTTGCTTGTCTTTCTAACGCTCACATTCGACCTATCACATTTCTGGCATGCCCGGTGGGACCCACAAACGGGTCTATTTCTTTCACGTTTGCTATTTTTTGCATTTTTCAAGGTCCAGGTTGCAGAGTGGCGGACTTGTCCTGACAGAGTGGCGGATCTATTTGGCAGTGATGGACTTGTCCTGATAGAGTGGCGGATCTATCCTGCAGTGGCAGACCTGTCCGGCAGTGGCAGACCTGTCTAGCAGTGGCGGACTTGTCTTGACAGGGTGGCGGATTTGTCTTGCTATGGCGAACCTGTCCTGCAGTGGCAGACCTGTCCTAACAGAGTGGTGGACCTGTCCCTGCAAAGTGGCGGATCTGTCCCTGCAGAGTGGCGGACCTGTCCTCCAGAAGGTAAAAATTTCAAGTTTTTTCGATTGTCTTTTGGTAAAATAGGAACATAGTTTAATTAAAGGGGTGTCAATAAACCTTGTTTGGTGTGTTTGGGAAGGCTATTTGACGTATCCAATCCCCTTGCGCCATTTGGCGATCATGGGTGACGAGAAATCGTAGCTTTCCAAGTCCTTTTGTGTCACCCTTTTTCACTTTCTTAGTGGGACCTGCTTGGGGATTTCATCACCCCAAGGGACGATTCCAACCACGCGTACCAGCGAGGTATATAAAGGGGGGAGAACGAAAGCTATACCTCAATCCAACCACGTTGTAATTGGCGAAGCGTCAGGATGACGTGAAGAGTTGGTCCGAGCCTTTAGTATCTCGCTAAGGTTCCCGACTCACGCTTGTAACGGGTTGGTGTTCACGGTTTGGGCCTCATGTACCGTGTGTATATCGAGGAATCCTTAGCAACCATGTGCATCCTAGAGTAGAAGACTTTGTTGGCCATACCCACTTCTACTAAATCTTAGGGTTGTGCTGTCTAAATTGTCTTTCTCGTGCAAAACCAGTCATTTTCAGTCTAGCCAAATCTGTTTATTAGTGTTTGCTATATTTTTGGTCCTTTGCCTTACCCATCCATCAAAAAATCAAGTTTAAACTTATCCTTTGGCAGACCTGTCCTTCCAGTGGTGGACCTGACCCTCCGGTGGCGGACCTGTCCTGCTGTGGTGGACTTGTCCCTGTAGAGTGGCGGACCTGTCCTTATGCAGTGGCGGATTTGACCTTCTTCTCTTTCTTCCCAGGGCCGCCATTTCCACATTGTTTATCTGATTGACTCCGTTCAAAGGCAATTCTTCTCGTTTTTTCATGCTCTTTCCGATGATATGTACCACTTCATACTTTTGAGAAGTTGGCCAGGGCACCTTTTTCTTCACCATCTGCCTCCTCGAGGGGGGTATACCCTACCATTCTCTCCGTTTACTCGTTTCGAGTAAACATTCATACATTTCACACATCCTTTCATCATTCCAAACTCTGGTTCTATCATTCTGATCATCCGTTTACTCATTCCGAGTAAACTTTCATCCATTTCACACATCCTTTCATCATTCCGAACTCTCGTTCTGTCATTCCAATCATCCGTTTACTCGTTCCGAGTAAACATTCATGCATTTCACACATCCTTTTATCATTTTGAACTCTCGTTCTATCATTTCGATCATCCGTTTACTCGTTCCGAGTAAACATTCATCTATTTAACACATCCTTTCATCATTCTGAACTCTCATTCTGATCATCCGTTTACTCGTTCTGAGTAAACATACATGCATTTCACACATCCTTTCATCATTCTAGACCCTTGTTCTATCGTTCTGATCATTTGTTTACTCGTTCTGAGTAATCGTTCATCCGTCCCGATCAATCATTTGCTCATTTTGAGTATTTGTTCATCCATTCCTATCATCCATTTCTCCAATCAAAACATCATTTTCCCCATCCAAATCCCCTGGACTTCATCTCGGGTTATTATCCAAATTGACCAAAGTGTCTGATCTGATCGTCATCATTAACATCCTCTCAGGATTGTCATCCATCCTAAGTTGATCATCATTGTCGGCCCAATCAATTCATTTTCAATCTCAAAGTGGATTCGGTGCCGCAATCATCCATTCATCCTTTAATCCGATCAATCAGTATCCTAAGTCATCTAAGATAATCTCTGAACGGGATTTGTAGTCTCTTTCATCATCCATCAGTCGATCTTATCAATCAATCATTGATCGATCTTATCCAATCCAATCCAATCCAATCGCATCCCTATCCAATCACCTTCGACCCAATCAATCCATTTTCAATCTCAAAGTGGATTCGGTGCTGCAATCATCCATTCATCCTTTAATCCGATCAATCAGCATCCTAAGTCACCTAGGGTAATCTCTGAACGGGGTTTACAATCCCTTTCGTCATCCTACCCAATCCATCATCCGACCTTTCAATCGATCAATCAATCCAATCCAATCCAATCCAATCCAATCGCATCCCTATCCAATCACCTTCAACCCAATAAATCTACTTCCATCTCGAGGCAGATTCGGTGTCGTAATCATCCTTTGATAATCCAATCCGATCATCAAAATCAATCCCATCGTATCATCCAATCATCCTAATCTGAGCTTTAATCCAATCCTGATCTGAGCTTGTCCTAAATCTTGATTTGGGCTTTTGTCCATTTCCATCCAAAATCTTTCATCCATCTTCTTTATCCTTTCACCATCATGAATCCTTATCCTCCATCAATAGTGGTCAAGGGAAACCCTAATTACGTTGATGACAATAACGAAAGTCTTGTTGACCAAGAGGTATACGACATAGATCCCCTTGACACTATCATTGCTAGTAAGCTTTCTCCACCCACATTCCAAAATCCAATCACCCCATTAAGTTATCCCATCATGTCTTCATCTATGCCTAATCACACTCCTTATGCTACCTTTGACAAGGGATGTCCATCATATCCATCATATCCTTCATCTACATCATCCCCTTATCCTAGTTTGTCGTCACAATACTCCTATCTTGATCCCCCATCCACATCCTCTTATCTCAATCCTTCATCCGCATGTACCCACTACCCTAATCTTCCATACCAATCCGCTCAGCCTAATCCTACATTCACACCTTCCTATCCTAGTAAAACACACCCACCAACTTACCCTAATTTGACATCCGCAGTTCCCTATCTCCATCCACCACCTCAATCTTCTCATCCTAATCCACCATCCCCATACCCTTACTACAATCCACCACCCACCTCCTTGTATCCTAATTCACCATGCCAATACCCCTATCTTAACCCTTCACCTAATCCCCCATCTATTCCCAGTCTTGCATCCAATCCCATTCCCCTATCTCATCCTAGCCCACCAATCCCTAGTCCTAATCCATCACTAATCCATAAACCTTCATCCACTCCCACCTCGCCATCTCAGCCTAGGATATCCAAGTTTCTCCAAGGACTTATAACAAAGGAAACATCCCCCACTCCACACATTGCAGTCATGGAACCATGCCATCCCAACCCATCATCCATGGTCATTAGTGACGAGACCCTTCTCCACTCAACACCTATCACTGATGAAACCATCACACCCTCTGAATCCATCGAGCCCCCATGTCCTACCATCACATCCTCTGAATCCACTAGGCCCCCATCTCCTACCATCACATCCTCTGAATCCACTGGGCCCCCATCTCCTACCATCACATCCTCTAAATCCACTGGGCCCCCATCTCCTACCATCACACCCTCTAAATCCACCAAGCCCCCATCTCCTACCATCACATCCTTTAAATCCATTGAATCCATTGAACATCCACCTCCTACTCCAAGAGTCAACGAACCCATCGATGATGCCCAAATCCATTCTGATGACTGCATCGAATCCTCCATCCTTCCATTTCTCCAACACTCTGTCATCCTTCCATCCACACAAGATGCATCATGCAAAGAGTCTGATCCAAAGCATGCCAACATATCCCCTCCTCCAGATCAAGATCCTACCATCTCATCTAGTCTACCGCAAGATCACAGTCCCCCATCCATTCCATCCCATGATCCTCTTGACATTCAAGATTCTACCACTCCATCTCCATCTCCATTGCATGAGCTTGCTACCACAAAATCAGATCCTATCATATCCCCTACTCCCTCTCTAGATACAACCCATCCAAATGCTGCTATTCCATCATCTCCTTCTCAGGATTCCCCATCATCGCCTAAAAATGCTATCCCCACACCGCTTGCATATCCCCTTGGTACTCTCACATTCTTCCATGGTGGCCTCCTTGCAGAAGAAAAACACAGTGTATATACCACCCATCATCCCCCACCTAATGGACTCGCATCATGTTTTCGAATAACAAAATCCTATCATGGATCAATGCTCAAGAACATGAACTATCAGGAAAAGGTCTAGGCCTTCACGAGCAAGGTATTTTAGAGCCCATCCAAGTCAAAGAACAAATCTGCATGCAAGGTCTTGGATCTATTCCCCAAGACTCACAATCTAAAGATGTTGGTACAACTTCTAGACGTCCTTCAACGAGCCTCCTCCAAAAGAACTTTTGGCTCTGCCCATCGCTCTGCCAGATCATATGCTACCATCCCTCCTCCTCTATCGTATCACCTCAAAACAACCGTCCATATTCCTCCTTCATCCACTCCATCCATTTTGGGGCCTTACATCCCTCCATCCACAATCTCCCATCCTTCATCTACTGCATCCATCTTGGGCTCTTATGTCCCTCCATCCACCATCTCCCATCCTTCATCTACTGCATCCATCTTGGGGCTCTTATGTCCCTCCATCCACCATCTCCCATCCTTCATCTACTCTATCCATATGAGTCCATATATCCCAAGATCACCTCCTCCATCTCATCCTTTCACCCATCCAACTATCCATGTCATCCATCATAAACATCCCTCTCGCATATCCCATAATCCAAGATCAACAAAGGCACATACCTAAACATCCCCCATCTACACGTAATCCCCATACTCCTACCTCCATTGCTCCACATCGTCCATCCCCTCACACCCATCCCATTGCTAATAAATGCACTTTAGATGCTAACATAAAAATGCATAAATCCAAACATCCACATGAATCCAACACTTCCCATGTCCCCTCTAAAAGACATGGTAAAGAAAAGAAAAACAAAATCCAAAATCAAAATCAAATCTATAACTCGCAAAGAGCCACTAAAGCAAAAATCAAAACCATGTGGATCCCAAAGAAAAAAGATGCAATGCCATCAAATGACAAATCTGTAAGAACATCCAAAGTTGCTAATCTAAAAGCTAACCATACCCACCTTTCATCTCCTAAGTCTATTTTGGGTCCCTATGTCCCGAAATTCACCATTCCATCTCCATTATCCCCACATTCTCCATCCCTTAATCCTATTATCTTTTCACATCCATCACCACATGTGCCAATGTTGGTCTTGAACTCATCTCCCCATCACATATCCACCCCATCATTCCATCCATACACTTTCCAACATCCCACCCATTATCCCATGTATCTCCCCCATCAAATCCCTCTAATTCATCCTCTTGCATAATCCATTTATCCTCATAGGGTTGTACCAACATCCAATAGTCGGTTCAAACATGAGCTCTTAATACCTCGTATGGAACTTGATGCTTGAGTCCTTCATCCATATCCTTATCGCATGTCTTCTAAATCCACTTATTCACCTCCCCATCCTTATCCATCTCCTTCTGCATGCTAGGCAAAAGTTTAAAAAATCCAAAAAAGTCAAAAAAGTCCAAAATAAATAAAAATAAATAAAAAAATAATACAATAGTAAAGAGAAATAATCCGTCCAATGGTGAAAACTTGGCAAACAAGTGCCTTGGATAAGTACCATGATGAAAACCTGGCAAACATGCGTCATGTGTAAATCCCTATCAGGTGCTTGGGGGCAGCTTCTTGATATGCATTCCCTCCATCCGCTATGCTTCCTGCTATGCTTTCGGCTATGCACCCATCTTCTTGCTATACATCATTTTCATCCATCCCCTCCACCCTATTGAGCTTACACATCTTGCTTGGCATATCTCACTTATCCCCATCCTTCCATCCTCCTTGTGATCTTGATAACAATGGGGCAAACATATAAACATGCTTTGGACGCCTCTTGGCATACATTCCCATCATTCGTACACTATCCCAACTGTCATTCGCACTCGTCTATCTTCCTTATCCACCCATCATGCTACCTTTCGTCTCCCTTCCTTATCCATGCATCCTATCGTCATCCATCTCACTCCTTTATTTTCCTATCCTTCTCTATTGCATCCTTCATGCCTCCTCGCACATGACATATCTAGAGTGGGGGCATCTATCTTCATTTGTAATGTAGTCCTTGGAGACATCATCCATTCCATCATAGCATTCCTTGCCATCTCCCCACATCCCTCTCCCCCCATCTCCATCCCATCTCCCATCCCCACCTACCCATCTCCCTACCTCTCCCTACCCATCTCCCCCATCCTATCTCCCCCCATCTCCCCCCATCCATTCATCTTTCATCACACTCCCCTCCCAATCTTCCATCACATTGCATCATCTTCTTCAACTCCCCTTGCATCATCTCATCCATTTCGAGAGCCCACCCATGTTCTCTTGAACCCGCATGTCCTCTCGAGGGGGCATCCTTCATCCCTAACTTTCATCTTTGCCCCCATCATCTTCCTTCCTAGTTACTTCTTTGAATGACTGGGGCATCTTTTCCAATCTAACCATCTTCTTCTAGGTTCTATGTTTTAATATTATTTGAAATGATGCTACTTTGTAACACCATCTCAAAGAGGGGAAAAATGTAGAAGTCTAAATTTGGACACTTAATTTATCCAAATTTATCCCCTTTAATTAACATCCTTAAGTTCTTCTAATCCCTAAGGTATTTAATCAATAATACCTTATCTCTTTAATCCTCCTTTCATCAATTGAATTAAATAAATATGTCATTTATTTAATTCCCCTTATGTCACATCCTCCATCATTTTTATCTTATCCTAATCCATCTTCTAATCTCATCATTAGGATGTGCACATGCCTAATCGTTGATTAGAATGTGTCACATCCTCCAACTTTTGCAAGTTGGCCTCTAATCTCTCTTAGCCACTTAACCCTCCTCTAATCCTTCATTACTCTTTCCCATGTGATCTTTGAATTGTCACATCAAGTCACATGTGAAATCTAACTCTCTTCTAATCTTCATTAATTAGTCTAATCAAGTACTTGCACAATCCTAATCACTTAATTGAGTCAACCCTCTTAAATGCCTTTCTTTTTTGACAAGGCATCTCCCTTCCCTATGTGAATTTTTAATTCACATTTAATCCCCCAATGCACCCTTTGGAATTTAAAATTCTTTCCCATCTCCCCATGAGGATATTTGAGGAATTTTTAATTCCCCACTTGTCCTCTCACCCACATGGGGACAAGTACCTCCTTTATGAGGAGATCTTGTCCAATCCCAAGGTACTTTGTACCCCCCTCCATGTCATGTCCTTCTCCTTCCACATCATGTCCACTTCATCTTTTAGGGCTACATCACATGCCACATGTCAAGATGTGAGGGCTTGTGAGTTCTCAATCCACCTTAGCCCTACATCTTGATATTTGGTGGCTCAATCCTGGCCATCCACCTCCTCTAGGAATTCTCAAAATTCCTATAAATACCCCCTCTTTTCTCTCATTTTGGGGAGATCATTTTGCTAGCCAAACTCTTGCAATTTTGTTTCTCAACTTATACTTAGCCATTTTCTTGTTTTCATCCACTTGCACTCATCCTCACAACACCATTTAGCTTGCATCTACTTGCCATCCAAGGAGCATACACATCAAAGATCGAAGGGCCAACCAAAGGATCGATTCGACGCAAGGTATAGAGTTCCATTTTGTTGCTTTTATCTTGCATTGTTTCCAACTTAGGCTAATCTTGAGGTGTATGTTGTTTTAGTGTTTATTTGCACTCTTTTACTTGTTGCTTGTCTTCTAACGCTCACATTCGACCTATCACACATATAATCTAAAATAATAACTTTAAGCTCTTAACTCATTGATATAAGTGTGTTAAGATTTTCACTAAAATTAACTTACCATTTAAGAACCTCAATTCTTCTACTCAAAATTGTTTGCATGGAATCCAAATATGTATAATATTGTAAAAATAATAAAATTGTTAAATAATTCTTAAAAATAGATGTATCTAGAGCTACACGTAGTATTCCTACTCTAAAAACGACTAATAAGTAAACTTTATAATTTTACATTTAATCCTTTTTATAATTTGATAATAAATCACAAAGTTTAATAAAAGTACTAAATCATGAATATTATGCAATACTTGCATAACTTTTACCACTATCATTGACTTGTGTTTGTCAATACATTTAGGGGAAAGACTTAATAGATGCGTTTGTTGTGTTTTAATAGTTGGTTATTATTGTCTAATGATATGATGTTTTCTTTTTTGACTTTGATTCATCATTTGTGAAGTTAAGTATTGGTAGCTCTAAAAATGACAATATTCATTTTAACAAATCGTATTGAAGAAACAATCAATTATATGGTGGTACCAAATTAATTGGTGATGCACGTCTTAATGCAAATGTTTTTGTCTAACTTTTTAGGTCACTTTTAGAAAATTCCATGAAAATGTATCTATTGTGACTACATCATTGATGCCTAGAAACTAAAATAATAGATTTAAGCTTTTAACTCATCTATACAAATGGACTACAAAATTTCATAGAAGTTTAATTTATCATTTAAGAACTGGAATTTTCCTGTCAATTCTTCTATTCAAGATCATGTACACGCAATCTAAACACATAAAATATAAGTAAAATTTATACTTTTTTCTTTCTTTTTTAATTTGATAATAGATCACAAAGTCTAATAAAATTATAAATCATGAATATATGCATCTTTTAAAACCTTTAATGTGTCGGAAAAATAGAAGGGTGAACTTTACATACCCATGTCAATTACCATTTAGTTTTGTGCCCATTTTGATGCAATGTTTTAATACAATTACATAATGGCATGTGACACACTTTCGTGCTAAGTTTGGCTCCTTTCTAGATCCCCATCCATCCTCATTTACTCTCATCTAAATGCACTTTCATACATTCAATCTTATCCTAACCATATATACACCTATTCCAATACACTTGCCTTACCATCAACCCACATTTCCATGCCTCATAATCTTGGTCTCAAGTTTTTGCATCAATTGTCTTGGGTTAATCCTACAACATACAAGTTTTCTCCTACATAAAACAAAATTGACCCCTAATTCAATTTTTTAAAATTCTAAATTCTAACTCCTATCCTTTTCCACTAGCCATTGGGAGTCAACTCGATACATGTTTGTGTGACTATTTGTTATGTCTTGGTATTTAAATACATTCACTTGAACATTTAAATAGTTCCTAAGTCATTCAAACATCCTCAGTAATTGCAAGGAGATATCATAAAGAACATTTAGATTTGGAGCATTAAAAAGAATCAACACTTGCATCATAATACACATTGAGGCCATTATGCACTTGTTTTTTGTCCGCTAACACCTACCAAGGTTGTTAAGTCAATCATTCAAGGGGGTTCACAAAAGAGAATCAGACTATTGCAATCCAACATCTTCCCTTGGAATTTTTTAAATACGACCAGTCTTTATGCACCAACAAACATTAAAAAGTGGGACGAACCAAATCACAAAAATAAATATATATCCAAATCAAACTCACAATTTATAAAACAATTATATGCTCCAAAATATTTTTATAAAACTTAAAGATGATTACATATAATGTAAACCCAACCCACACAAAATTCAACTACTATTCAACAAACACATCAAAAATATAATTTTAAAAATATTTAACTAGCCAATTCCATACTAAATCAAATTATTCTACATCATTCTTTTAATTTATTTACATTACTAAACTTAGCCTCCACTTGGATGCTCAAGAATTATCACAACTTTTCAACTTATGATGTGTATTTTAGCTTACAAATTATTTGCTCACGTGAGTAATTAAAAATTAGAGTTTAACAAACGTGTTCATATGGTGTATAAACACATACGAGGAAACCCACTTTGGTATGAACACCCGTGGAGGTCCTTTTATCCTTGAGTTCGCCCTTTTATGATGTAACGCATTAAAAATATTAAAAAATAATATTATATAGTTTTGAATAATGTTTTAATTCTTCAACGCTTATCAAGTCAAAAGCCTAGTATCAAGGCTAAAATACTTGTTAACATTACAATTTTCTTTGGTGTGCCATGTTGGTACGAACAATATAAGTTTTAGTTGCAAATTGCATATTAAAATAAATTTGGTGAAAGTTATTTTATTTCAATAATATTTTGGTTAAGGTAATTGAAGGTTATATGTATAGTTTATGTGAAAATTATGTCTTTTTATATTTAGACTTATTTTAATTGGGTTTTAAATGTAATAATTAGTTTATAAGTTTTGTATGAATTTGGATTGTAACATTTTTGTATCTTAATTTTATCATCTTGTATCAAATTTATAAGTGTAAATTTGATCCATGTCACTCTTAATGTCATGAAGCTTAACCTTAGATTTTTGAAATTTAAATTCATAATTAATCTTGCTAACTCGTTCATGTTAAATATTTTGAGCAACATAACACACATTTGTATTGATTTGTTTGCTTGGTTGTTCCATTCAAAGACATTCATTTATTGATGAGCTAAAGGGGCTCTATAATGAATGGTTCATAAGGCGCAACACTTGTTGAAAGTTTTGCAAATGGGGTTGCAAGCTAAGTGGGCTTAACCTTGGGGAAAACTTTGTGGTTAAGCACGCTTGAGATGGAGTAGTACTGGGATGGGTGACCTCTCGGGAAGGCCCAATGCTTCACCTCTATGAACATCACCTAGATGCAATGAATGCTAAGTGGACCATTCATTGTCATGAGAGATGGGTTCTTGAGAACCACTACTCATGAAACATGGGTCAATGAGTTTGACTTGTAAAACTACACAGTTGAATCTTGATAGCAATATCACAACATGACATTCATTCATTCATTCATTTAGTTGAAGTCACGGCGAGAGATTATCTAAGATGTATGAAAGGACTTGTCTTAGAGCATTTATAAGCGCATCTATAAACACTAAGCATAATTTTTCCATTAAGTATCTATTAATCATCATTTAATTATCTATTAATTATTATCTCATTATTAATTAATTAGCATTATCATTATTAATTATTATCATTATCCATTATTAATGATATAATTAAATAATTATTTATTATTTAAATAATATGAATTGATTATCTATTTAATAAATTCATCCTTATTCCCTCACACGTTAAATCCATCAAATTATTGATTTCCTCATCAAAAAATTATTAATAAATTTAAAAACTCATTATTATTCTCTCATGAGTTCAAAATTACAAATTTTTCAACAATTTTAGTTAACTATCCATCTCTTTGAGCTAACTCCATAACTAGTTAACTCTTCATCCTTGATCGAATTACCACCATCCACTCAATCTTCCAAAATTCCATAAATTGGACACTTTCCACTCATCATTTTCATAATTAAGAATCTTCATGCAAAATAGCTTATCATTAAAAAATTGTTAATCTTATGTTGTTGAGTTGAGTATCCACATCATATGAAATTCTTGATAAATTCCATTTATGTGTGCTTAGTCTAAGGCTTGAAGTTGAGTTTAAAATCAAGATTTAAGTTTATATTTATTTTCTTATTTTATGTTTCGAATTTTAATTGCATACTTTTTTGGTGAAGCTAATGTAAAACATGTTATCTTTCATATAATCTTGGTGCTTGTGAGTTTCTAGTGATTTTAATCTTGCATATTCTTTTTTTTAGGTGGTTTTAGAGGTCAATTTTTCGAAGAGCCCCCTGGTGCAAAATAGACATTGTGCTTGTGTTCAAGAAGGCTAAGAAATGAATGTTGACATAATTTTTTATATTTTGGTTGTAAGAAAATTCAATATTTTTCTTAGTCACTAATTTTTTTTATTGCACGAAATCCAACATCTATATAGGTTGTATAGTATTTCTATTTTCTTTGGGTGATATATGCATAGTCACATATTTTTTATATATACATGGTTAGGGAAAACTTTAGTGGTGAATATTTGCCAATTGGCAAATAATTAAAATTAAGACCTCCAAAAATGGTGAATAGTACAAGCTAAAAACAACGTCGAATCACAAAGCTTTTACAAAAAAATAATTTTGTCTTGATTAATTCACCTATGTAAACGATGCGTCATTGGAACCGATTTGCCAATAGTTTATACTATAATTACAAATATTAATTAAATTCGCTAGTAATATTATATTACTACCATTAATTTCGGGGCAATATTGCCACAATAATAAATTACCATTTAATTAAATTAGGGATATTTTAGCCTTGAATAGGGCTTTAATTTATTGCCATCAAATCATCAATTGTTATTTTAATCAGATGGATACAAGTTGATTCTGCGCCTTAATACACATGTGCCTTTTAAAAGGCTTGTTGAGGCTCAGAAATTGTTTTGGTCCACACGATTAGCTTTATTCGTGTGGAACAAAACAATTTTCGAGCCTCAACAAGCCTTTTAAGAGGCATGTGCATATTAGGGTGCAAAATCAGACCAAAACAAATTTCGGGAGTCAATAATCCTTTTAAAAGGAACGTGTGTATTAGTGCACAGAATCAACCTGCAACCATTTGATTAAAAAGCTAATCAATGGTAAAAATTTCACTTTTCATTTAGTCTTAATTTTAGAGTGATATTATTAAAAAATACTTAATCCATGTGTGCTCCAATGCGATTTTGATAGTGAATTTATGCTTGGTGGTGAGGGGCTCTGCCCCTCAACCCCACCTGTATTGTGACATGAGTGCGTTGGGGCCACTCTCCCTGGACCCCGCGAGGGGGCGTTTCCCCCTCGACCCCCACAAGGGGGCTTTGCCCCCTTGACCCCCATAAGGGGCGTTGCCCCTTGACCCTGCCGATGGTTGCCGCCCCAAGGCCCCTACTTCAATATTACAAAAAATAAAAAATATATAGGGGAACTGCGCTGACCAACTATGCAAATTTTTAAAGGGGAGATTCACCATTGTAATTAATATTTTTAGTGATTATTTGCTAGGATTCGCCATTGTGATTATTATTTTTACCAATTATTTATTAAGATTTGCCAAGATTTTACACCTTGGCCAAGGGGGGGGGGGGTTTCTTAAAGTTATCCCTATACATGGTCATAGAGTTTCAAACATGTGCACAAGGTTTTAGTTCACTATTTATTATTTTCATGAATATACACTCTATTTTCATAAATATATACATAAGTTTAAGTACATACACAACATATTTTTTGTTAGGAAAAATATCTCAACCTTACAATTATAAAAGGCTATTATTTATAGTAAGTTTACATTTGAGTGTGGATGGCTTCTAAATTTTCTCCAAAGCTACAAAATTGAAAAATAATCATGTTGGTAAAATTTTGACCCAAAGTCATGTCTAGATTTCAAGATATTAAAGTTTTCATTTTTGAAAGTTTCAAAATCAAATTTGAGGCCCTTAGAGGTTATTTTTAGACCTAAAAGTGGTCATAACCAATGAAGCGGGTTCTAGGTTAATAGAGCACTTCACGAGATTTATAGTAGTTCAAACAATTAATCAATCAGACTTCTAGATCAAATGTTATGGGCTTTAGAAGTTGGGTCTCTCAAATTGGCAATTATGAAAATGTGTTGGACACATAAACGAGTTGTAAGGGGGAGTTACATGTGTTGGTATGTTTTTGGGCACTGTATGGCATATTTTATTGGAGATAAGTTGGATGCTACTTTTTAGGTGGTTTTAGCTCATGTTTTGTAAATATTTTTTGATAGTTTCATGTATTGTATCTCTTGTATATTAGGTGCTTGAGATGGAAGCTGAGTGCGAGAGTGTTATAGACATTTAGTTGCTTCTAGATCTCTAGCCGGTTACATACTTGAGAGATATCTCTCTACAAGTATATTGTGATCTAATTGATTTATAAATAATATATTGGGTGGATTTTGGAGATTGTGTTTTTTCTCTCAAAAGGGTTTTCCCCATGCAAATCATTGTGTTGTGATATGAATGATATGCATATTTATGTCTGTTTAGTTTAAATAATTGTTGTAAAGATATTTTTTTTGCATAACCCTCCTCTCAAGGTTAGTGTAGGAATTTTTTCCACTACCTTAGCTTCCTTACAAGTGGTATCAGAGATTGATTACCTTTGGTTTCAGTTGTGGGTTGTTGGTTTTTTTAACTAATCTAATATTGAGTGGGAACTTGTACAAAGATATTTTGTGATCTTGTTGTTGAAATTTTTTGAGGATAAGCACATCAAGGAGAATAGAGGTAGAGAAGGTTTTTGGTAACAATTTTGAGATGTGGAAGTTGGTGATGGAGGATTTGCTAATTGATTGAGATTTGTGGGTTGTTGTTGACGAGAAATTTTTAAGGCCTACAAATACTACTTTGGCTTCTCAATATAATGTTGTGGACTATAAAGCCAAGGGTCTAATCATATTATGTTTAGAAAAATCCATTTTAATCAATATCCATGAAGATTCATTTACAAATAAACTATGGAATAAGCTTGGTGAGATATATCAAGCCAAATATTTATTGAACAATATTTTCTTGAGGAAGAAATTATATTTCTTAAGAATGAAAGAGAATGGATGAATTGTAGACCACTTGGAAGAATTTAATATGTTGGTGGCTTAATTGGGATCAATTGTAAAAATGGATGAGGACAAGAAATGCCAAATATTTCTTTTCTTTTTCTTGATTAGTGGGATTCTCTCGTTATGGCTATTGGGAGTACTTCTATCGTGTTAAAATTTGAATGTATTGTGGGTTCTTTACTTTTTTAAGAGATGAGGATGAAGGTACCTATCAATACTAAAGAGGACCTAAATGTTTGCAGAAGACCCAGTGAAGAAGGAAAGAAGAATGACAAAACATGATATATCCAAGTCCAAGGGAAGATCTATATCTCCTAGAAATTTTAAAGCAATTTTTTTGAACTGTGGTAAGCTTGAAAACTTGCATATGAAGTGCAAACAAGAAAATAAGAAGAAAAATAATAAATTTTATTGTGATTCTAAGTCTGAGAAGGAAGATGGCGATGCATTTGGGACATTGTTTTGAAGGCTTCTTAATCCTTCATTCATCTTTCTCTCTTTTGGAGTGGATTCTTTCCATGTGGTTTTCTTCTTTTCTCTAGTTGTGATATATTAGATTGTTTTTATATGGGTACCTCATTAGGCCTTGTTTTTCCAAACCCATCATGCATTCTTTGTTTTTTATGTATTCACTTTTTAGGGTTTTTAGTTGCTCCCTAAGTTTTCAGTTAAGGGGGTATTAGAGTAATCATGCATTAGCTAATAATTAATTAATCTTTAATTGATTATTAGGCTAATTCATTTAATGCACTTAAGCTAAACTTAGGAATTTTTTTTTTGTTAACTAGAGTGAAATTTTATTAGATCATTTTGTCTCATTACATAGGATGAAGACATTTTTCATTATATAATCCCTTTATCATTTAGGTTTGCTCTCATAAAGCACTCTCCCTCATTGTAATTTCTTACATGACTCTTAAGGTTCATTCTATAAGTTTTCTTGTAAGGATATAAAAAATCATTGTTTGCAACTCTCTTGTGTGGAAGGATTTTTTGTTCATTTCCTGATCTTGCATCTCATGTTATTCACAATTCTAACCCTTGTGACTATCCTTACACTTGAATATGCACTCTTCATCATGATTTGAAATACTCAATTGAATTTAGCACTATTCTTTCCCATTTTTATATGCCTTTCATGCTTGTCACTTACCAAGACTCATGTCACTTATCATTACCTTCCTCAACTTGTTGAAACTATGTTCTTAGCCACTTACAATACCCTACTACTGCCATTTTTCATGAAACTACTTTGTATTTTGACCATGTCTTCTGATTGTCTTTTTTTTTATTGATGTAAAATAATTTTTGAAGGGTTCTTGAAACCTTGTACAAAAGAGAATGAAACACAAAAGATAAATCAGTAAAGTTGCCAAAAAAAACAATAGGTTGATTAAACCACAATCAGTCAATCATCAACAAAAAATAGAAAAACACAAAAAAACAACTAGAGAAGCTCTTTTAATATCCTTGCTGCTTCCACATCCTTGGTTATCACCTTGTCATGCATCGCCATTATTTCTTTGAAATCTTGCATAGGAACCACATTTCTTTTCTTTGTTTTGTTGTAGGTACGAACACTCGGTCCAATCCCCAAATCAATGGCCTACTTCCCCATATTAGAGTCCTCACCCAACCTGCTTCGAAGGGTCAGGGAAGAGGGACTTACCCGTCCATTCTTTTTCTTTCTCATTTAGTAGCACCAATTCTTCAATCATGGTCTCAAGCGAATCCTTGCTAAGGTTAATCAAGGAATTAAGATCCTTACAAATTTGCAAGGAGTTCCTTTCCAAAGCAGAAAGCCTTGGATCATGGTCTATTTTCATTTTAGAAAAATCCTCCACCACCAGGCTGAGAGTAGATTTCAACGACCTAACAATTTTTTCCTTCTCTTTATCCCTCGAGAAGTTCATTCTCACCACCCCAAAAATGGATTTTTCTTTGAATAATTTTCTCTCCTAAGTCGAAAGCCCCATAACTTTAGCTATGAAGTCCTCATTCACAGTGATATCAATTCCAAACATACTAAGAACTCAATTGTGCCAGGCCTCCACAAACTCCTATGAGGTCTTGGGATCAGACCCATGTAATTTCTCCATGAAAGGAGTGACCCCACCTTTTTGAAAAATATTCCAAACTTCACTATTAGCTTTGGTTTCAACACATGAAAAGGGCTTTGTTTTGCATCTATCACCCCAAATCTCTAAAAGCATCATATTTTCAAAAATTCCAAGAAGGAAATTGCACCTAGAAAATGTGTGATATTGATGTTTGAGGTACAACTAAAATTAAGGATAGATCCATCCTTAGATTACAAGTCATCCCCCCACAATTTCCAATAAGAGTTACAACCATCAAATGCCTAATCAACGTCAAAGGATAATCATTAAACTGTCATCCCTTAGGATTACCAGAAGTTTTTCCCCCCTTCAAAGATTTAGGGACTATCATTATTAAGCAATGTAATAAGATCCACAAGAATATGGTCATTAATCTCCCACGACCTAGCCGATGACACACCAAGGTTAACCTAGCCGATGACACACCAAGGTTAACCAAAAGGTTAACCCCCTTCTCCCTTTCCATTTTTAAACCATGATAGGCTGCAACAAATTCAACATAGTGGTTTGTATGGATCCCTAAAGGGAGTGCCACCACAAAAACTAACCTACCATTATGATCTCTTACACTCCCCCATAACCAATAGGTCCCAAATTACCTTTAGCAAAACCATCAAAGTTGACTTTAAACCACCCAGGAGGAGGAGAATACCATATCACCCCTTCTCGAGTAGACTTGGCTTTTTTCAAAGGATGGATAATATCAAAGTTAAGCTTCCACTAATCTGCCACCCATAAATCATGCTCTGGCATAGCCACATGGCCATGAAAATTAGAATTAGCCACAACCTACATGAAGTTCTCCTTAATGGTTGAAGAGATATTAAAAAACAAGGTAACCGAGGAAAGTGCAACATTCTAAATTTTTTGTTATTCCTCTCCTTCCATAGATCCCAAAAAACATGAGGAAGGATAAGGGACCATAGAAAACACATAGAGGAATTGGAAGAAGGAGCCTGCCACTAGCTACAAAGCTTCATAACTGAAGAAGGGAAGACCCAATCCATCTTCTAGAGATTAAGCATAAGCCCCCACACCTCCCACACATATCTACACCCAATAAAAAAATGGTGGGAGTCCTCTACATCCTCCTCACAAAGATAACATCTACTAGGCATGGAGAATCTTCTTTTCCAAAGATTGTTAATAGTTAAGATTTTATCTTGAACTAACAACCAAAAAAACATATCTATCTTTGGAATCAGGTTCGATGACCAAACAAGATCCCAATGGGGCATGGGCCTACAACATTTTTCAGATAATGAAAAGAAAATGCCACTGAGAATTGACCTTGTGAAAGTAGCCTCCAAACCACCTTATCCCTCTAAGCAACAAAAGGGATATGAATTTGATATAGGAAACCATAAAAAGTATCCAACTCCCTAAAATCCTCATAAATTATTTTCCATGCACCATCCACAATGTAATTAGCAACAAAAAAATCAAATTCCCGAAAACAAAGATCCTTGAAGGAGCTGCCCAACGAACATCTTGAAGAGGACCATGACCAATCCACCAGTCATCCCAAAAGAGAACGTATCTACCATTACCAATTGACCAACGAAGACAATACTTCTAGCCTTGACGAAGGAATTCCAAAAGATAGACCCTAGAGGAGGAGGAAAGAAATCATCCCTAAAAAAATCCTTGAACTTATCAACACCTGAAAGGTATTTTGAAGCAAGAATACCCATCCAATCATTTCCACCAGCTAGAAGAAACCATAACTATTTAGCCATGAGGGAAGAATTTAAAACCTTTAATTTCCTCAATCCTAATCCTCCTTGGGCTTTAGATCAACACACCTCCTCCCACAAAACAAGATGCATTTGTTTCTTTTCCTCCACACCAGACCATAAGAACCATTTCTAAATGCTTTCAATATTTCCCATAAATTTTTTGGAATTTGTAAAATGATTGATGCATACACTGAGAGATTCTACAAATTAGATTTGATCAAGACCAACTTTCCATCTTGATGAAGGAGGGAACCTTTCTAGCCAGACAACTTAGCTTTAAACTTGTCAATCAATCCATTCCAAAACGAGTTAGGAACAACATTTGCACAAAGTGGCAAGCACAAATAAGTGAAGGGCAGAGTCCCAATAGCACATTAAAGAATACTAGTGATTCTCTTTTTTCTTCTATTCGGGGTATTAAAAAAAATAGGGTGATTTTAGGAAGACTCACCAATTGGCCAGAGGCATCTTCATAACTATGAAGAACTAATTTAATGGATTTAGCTTCCACCACCGAAGATTCTCCAAGAATAATCATGTCATCCACGAACTATTGGTGTGAATTAGAAGAAGAGTAGGTCAAACAAATCCCCTTAATAACACCAATAGGCACTTGCTTTTGAAGAGTTCTCCCAAGAACTTCAGCCCAAATAATAAAAAGGAAGGGAAAAATGCGGTCACCCTGTCTCACACCCCAAGAGCTTCTAAATAAATCAAAGGGGGAGCCATTCACCAACACAAAGAAGGAAACCATCGAGATAAGGCTCATTATCAACTTCATGAATTTATTTGAGAATCCAAAAGCAAATAAGACTTTTACAAGAAATTTCCAATTCACATAGTCATAAGCCTTCACTAAATCCAATTTCAACAAAAAACTAGCCTTCTTATTAACCATCAGTGAATAGATATTTTCCTGAACTGTGATGATAGGATCAAGGATTTATCTGCCATAAACAAAGCCACATTGTTGCTGAGAGATAATCAAGGGAAGAACCCTCTACAACCTTAAAGCCAAAACCTTTGAGAATATTTTGTAAATATAGTTGTAAAGGCTAATAGGAAAAAAACCATTAAAGGTAGAAGCATCAAAAATATTTGGGACAAGAACAATGAAGGTGGAATTTAGCTCCTTCAATAAATTTTGACTACCAAAAAACTCCTTGGTAGCATCAACCACATCTCTAGAAACAATCATCCAGAACTCCTGAAAGAAAAACATGGGGAAGCCATCCAAACTAGGGACTTTATTCCCAAAAAAAGGAAAAAAAAACCTTCTTAATCTCCTCTACAAAAGGAATACTACATGACATGTTATTTAAATCCTTCGTCAAATTTCTAGGAATAACCTCCAATAGCTAGTCTTGAATAGTTGGGTCTGGGCAAAAATTGTCAAATAGGAGATCAACAAAGTAAGAAGAAGCACCTTTTTGGATGTCCCCATCATTCTCAATCACCATACCATTGTGTCAGATACAATCAATCCAATTAGAGGCATGATGCTTCAAAGTGGCGATATGGAAGAACTCCATATTCCTGTCACCACAATTGAGCCAAACCACATGAGATCTCTACTTCCAAAATTATTCCTCCTTAGCAACAATATTATGCAAACAAGATAATAGAAAACTCTCCTCATTAGCCACATTAGAATTATACCCAAAATCTTGAATAGTCTATTGCAATGAGTCCAATTCCTCCTTAATACGAGATTTATCATGAAAAATATGCCCAAAGGATAACTTATTCTAAATCCTCACATTAGTCTTCATTGAAGCCAACTTCTTAGAAATTCTATACATTGTCGAACCATCAACCTAGATATTCCACCATGTAGATAATTTATCTTTAAAATTTGGTTGTGAAACCCACATTTTTTCAAACCAAAAAGGGAAGGAACACCTTCTACCAACCAAGTAAGCTGAAAAGGAAATGGTGAAGTGATTTGAACCCGATCTAGTGAGGGTGGAGAGGGAGCAAGAATAAGAAATTAGCCAATCAAGAGGAAGGAGGGCCCTGTCCAACTTAACTTGAATCAACACATCACCAATTCTTCGGTTTGACAAGGTATAGGAGGTCCCCCAAAGGTCAACATCAAACAAAGCATTGCCATTGATAAAATACATCAAATCAAATATACTCTCATCATCCACCTAGGATTCCCTCATCTTTTCCAAGCTACTCAGAGGAGTATTGAAGTTTCCCATAACCAACCAATGATCAACAAGGTGACAAGCTTTGAAGGAATTTAAATTCCCCAAAAATATTTATGAGAACTCTTCAAATTAGGGGCATAAATATTAAAAGAAATCCATGAGAAATTATCCTTAATATGATGAAAGGATGTAGAAATATGGTTAGATTCACAAAACACAAACCTCCCAATCATGACCTTTGCATTCCAAAAGGTAGCCACTCCCTGTGAGGCTCCCTCTACATCAAAACCATGGAGCCCACACTGTTTCAACATGTTCTTTAATTTGTCCAACCTATCCACTAGCATTTTAGTTTCTTGAATCAATATAATATCTAGTCTATGATCCCTTACTAAATTAGAAAGTATATCCTAGTTATGAGGTTTATTCAACCCTCAAATATTCCAAGAAAGAATCTTCATAGGGGATTTTGAGATGTGCTCTTCAATCACATCTCAAACAATTTTTTTTTGGAACCATAAACAATTTCAGCTTTGCTTTCTTTCTCCCTATGGTGTTGCAGAGAAGGTCTTCCCATGCCCCTCTTCCCCAGCCCACAATCAAATTTCTAGCGATTCCTAGTTACAACACCCTAGGGGGAAGCATGTTTCTTCCTGTTTCTAGTCTTAACAGGCAAAAAAGGAGACTCCTTCATAGGAAAAGAGCTACCCAAGTCATCTCCAATGATAGAAGAGGTGAGCACCACATTTGGTTGAATAAGAGAATCAAATACATCAGTAGGACAAACAAACTCCATTGTTATGTTTATAGAAAACTATAATTGATTGTGAGTTCATAGTATGATGTCCTCTTATTTTCTCTTATGATACTAATCACTTATATACTATTGAATCAAACTCCTTGTAGCACTACATACTATCATACAATAATTGGTCTTCATGATGACTCCCTTGGATTCATCTTACCTTTTTATGTATGGGCTTCACAAGTGATTTCCTTTAATATTGGTGATGACGACTATTTTTCCCTTACATTCATGCACAATATTTGAAAAACTCCTTTGATTTATCTCTAATAGATTATGATTATCATGAGCTTGATATTTAGCTCCTTGCATTAGTTAGGCATCATCACAAGTATGAACTTGAGTTGTACCTACCTTGGAGACATTACACACTCACTGCTTATTAATAGATATTCATTCATTAAAAAAAAACTTACATGAACTCTTCATAGGGAAATCACGTGTCCATGATCTTCTTTTCTTCACATTTGTATGCTTTAGGATTGTATATAATCTATTGTTGAAATACAATAATGAGATTCATGACATCGAGCTTGTGAATGTTTCATTCATAATGTCACATATTCATCTCACTGTAGGAACATTGTTATAATATATTCTTCTCATGGTTTCCTTATCATGAAGTATATGATTGTGATTTTCCTACGAAGATATTGTGTCCCTTCTCATAGACCCATATCTTGTTTACTATCATTGTAGGCTTGACCCAAAATCAAGAAATTGCTATAATTTTTCCCCTTTATGTTCACTATGACATTCTTACTAACTGTCATTTATTCCTTAGCATATTTTAGAGACTCTTTATGAATACTTAGACTCTTTGAGTGTTTACAAGATTAACTAGGACTTGAAATCATTTTATAAAAATCATGACAAAGACACAATACTTGTTAGACCCTAAAATTCTTAATCAACAAACCAAAAATATTAAAATATTAATGGTATTTGGGGAATATCCATTGACATATATATCCAACCAAAATATAGATTGGAAAATGATCATGTGAAAAAGGGAAACTCTTATTTAACAAAATCATTCTATAGGTCTGCAATGTATGAAACCCTCTAAATAGACTTTATATGAAGCTAGAAGAGGATACTCGGTAGTGTAAATGGAACCATGTAGGGATGTAACATGGGTGAGACTTAATCAACCCTTGGATCCTCTCTATTCTCTTTTAAATGTGTCATATCTTCTACTTGGTCTCTATTATGTGGTGAAGCTAACAAACCCCTTAAAACTCTCAATATTCGTGGCTCTTTCTTAACTTGCAATGTGTCATTACATTTATATGGTGTATTCATGTTTCCTTGGACTCCTTCAATGCCACCATGGGAGCTCTTTTAATTCCTTAAAAAACAAGAGCCTAAAAACCCTAACCTTCACATGCTATGTGCCATATCTAGCTCTTAAAATTTCAAAATGAAAAAATATTCAAAGCTCCTCTTTTTGGGCATGGATACTTAGTAAGAAAAATTCTCATTCTTTCACAATAATTCAACCTTACGAAACCCCTCTTTAAATTTTCTAATGAATATTTTTAAAAATATGAATTTAATATCAACATCCTTGGCAACCAATTAGGGTATTTTTCTTGCTAAAAATTAAAGGACTAGTTGCCTTAGACTATCCATTGGGAAAAGAGTCAAGGAGACCTAACACAAAACTTGGAAAAGACTTCACAACTAGTTATGGGGACCTTGAAATTGCTAACTAAATAACCTAAACAAAACCAAAAGTTGTAGTCCCTTAATGAAAAATAAAATTTTGCATCAACACTTGGAGGAAAGACCCTAAAATATTGTGTAACATTACTTATTAGCAAGAAACAAAATATCCTAATATATACAAAAGATCATTCATCACCTCAAAAATAATTTTTGAGATGAATCCCATTAATTGGGATTGGTATTTATTCTCCATCTAGCTTATACAACTAGAAATCATTTTTTTTTGTTAGATAAGTAACATTTATAGGGTGTTGTACCCATAACACAAAAGGACACAAGGGAAATAGTTTAGATAACCAAGTTCAACATGATAAAAAAAATAGACTAGAGACAACAAAATAACAATAGAGAAACAATACATTATGTTTTTTTCACTTAGAAATTATATAAGGACAACTCCAAAAAGCATCAAACTTGGAATTTTAGGCCTACTCTTCAATTCATCCCACTTGAGGACTACATTGCCTTCTTTGAAAACTCTAGGAGTTTCCATCTTGTGAAAAGATATGTTTATCTGTGTTTGGTGCATCTTCATTGTTTTCATGGCTTGATCTCTAACTTCTTCTAGCCTAGCTAGTTGTGCTAACCTTATTTCCATTGATGCATCTTCTAAAATTTCAAGTTGTTTGACCAAGTCAAGAGCTAGAAATTCAAGTGAGATAGGTAATATTTCCTCTTTACCATAAACTAGCATATACGGGGAGTTATCAATTGACCTTTTAGGGGTAATCCTATTAGCCCATAGAGCTAAGTTCAATTTTGTATGGAATTCCCTTTGATTATCTTCAATGGTTCTCTTGATAATCCTAATCAAGTGTTTATTTGTGGACTTAGCTAATCCAATTCCTCAAGGGTAATAGTTTGAATATGTGATCAAGAAGAGCCATTATTCATAATCTATTCACTTATCTTTATGCCCACAAATTCCAAGGCATTTTAAAAAATAATGGAATCAGGAGCACCAAACCTTATCAATAAATCTTCATAAAAGTTTAAAACTACACTCTCGTTGGCTTCTTTCAATGCTACAACTTGAATCCACCTGGTAACATGATTAGTGGAAATGAGTACCCACTTGTGACCTACACTATAAGGTGGTTAATGGCTCTAATAAATTCAATAGCCCACTTTGTGAAGGGATATTCAATTTGAATAGGTTGCAAGGGTAGAGATGTTAAATTTTCCTTACCTAATAAAAAAGCACACTTTTTACATTTCCTTACTCACGCATGTGCATCTTTAAATAAACCAGGCTACTAATAGCCTACCCTTATTATCTTTAGTGTTGTTGTTCTAGGTGTAAAGTGTCCACTAGCTACTCCATGAAACTACTGCAAAACTTTTTCAATTTTGTCAACATCAATATACCTAAGTAACACACCATTGAAATCCTTCTTGAAAACTATGTCATTCAAGAGTACATATGGAATGTATTGTAGCCTAAAATACCTTGTTTTATCCCTATACATTCCTTGTGGGTATTCACCTGTTTAGAGAAAATGAGTCATATCTTGCACTAGCTTAGAGGAGAAGTGTGTATATATCTTTGGGAGCTTTCTTGAATAGCTAAGATAGCCTCTTCAACATTTTCTTTGTTATTATTTGCATCACTAGCTAGTTATTCACACAAGTATTTCCCTCTTACCAATTTGGCTACCTTGATTTCTACATCATACTCCACAACCTTGGTGGTACAACTTGACCTCTTGTCATTTAAATCCTTGCTCAATATAAATTCCTTGAAACTAGGATGAACAACCATTAAGCAAATTTTTTTTTGAGATCAAATGTCTAAATTTAAATAGGCTTGTAATAATAGCAAGAACATGTTTTTCAATAAAATTAACCTTTTTGTAATAATAGAGTGGTGGTTACCAACACATGATGCTCAAAGCTCTTTGGGGGGATGTTGCAAAGGAACTCATGAGGTACATTACTCTTGAAGGTCATTTTTCTACGGTTAATTCCTATCATTTTGTTCTATTGAATCATTTCCTCTATAAGAAGAAAATTTATTTTCCATTTTATCTCCTGGCTTCTCTAGAGTATGGTTTGAAGGATCACAAAAATAACACTAAGAATCTGGTGTTGCATGTTGGTCTCATTTTATTGATCTCAGATTATGCTAAGGATTTTGGAGTCTCTAAGTTTCTTTCTATCCCTTCTAAGGGTAAGCAACATAAGTCATATGAGGAATATGAAACTATTTCAGAGGATGAGTTGGTCACTATGAAAGGGAAAAAAAAAGACTAAAGTTCTGGAGGAGGAGTCTTATTCAAAGGAGGACATAGATTATGTACCAGACTCTCAAGCCTCCATGGAAGTGATCTCACAACCTCTTGATGTGGGTAAGTCTAGTAAAGGGGATTTGGGTCCTAACTAGAAGGGTTATGAGACTTGCAGTGAGGAAAATTTTGTTGAAAAATTGAGTAAAACTAAGATTGTTGCCCCTTCCACTATCCTAAAGGATAGGATTGCTATTGCTGGAGAGAAGACTTTGTTGTCCCCTATTTTGGGACCCAAGAGAAAGTAGGGTTTGAAGGAGGGAAATAATAAGAAAATGGCTTCTAGGGTTGCAAGCCAGATGGTGGAAATGCAAGATACTTCTCCCTTGAAGTTGGTTGGTGGGCAGGGTGATGTGGACTTAAAGGTGCAAAAAATAAGGAGGGTTGTTGTTGAGGAAATTGTTGACTCCATTCGCAAGATTCAAATGTTGATTGCCGAAGGTAAAGGTAAGGAGGTTGGTGGTAGCCAGGAATAGGTTAGTTCTTCTTAGGAAGATGATGATGAGGTCAAGGATGTATTTACATTTGACTATGAGGAAGTGCCCAATGTCTTGGGGATGGCCAAGGAGGGCACTATTTCTTTGTTTAAATTTTTTAAGTGGGTGTTTCACGAGCTCAATAGGACTAATGTCAAGGTTAGAGGTGCAATGAGCAAAGTGGGTGAATATTCGGTTCAAAACCAAGTTGATGAGTTGTTTGATTCCTTGAAGATTGTGGCTAACGAAACACTAAAGATGAAGTAGATGCTTGAGCAAAGAATCCTGACCCTTGAATACCATTTGGAAAGTATTAGTGTGACTTTGGAGAGGGGTGGGGAGGGGACTAAATCTATGGTGAAGTATGAGTTTGTGGGTATCTCTTCTCCTATTGATATGGCCAAGAAACACAAGGAGGTTTCTCCTGGTGAGGATGCTAGTGCTGGTGAAAGGCATGTGGAGGAGGAGGGTTCAGTTGATAAGGCTAGTGGGGTGCAAAATGTTTTGATTATTGAGGTAAATGTGGGTGGGCTTGGAGCTAGAATACGTAATAAAACCAAGGTGCGGGTTGGGGTCCCTAATAAAGATAAGTTTGAAGTCATGGATGACTATCAAAAGACTATCACGTGTGACATGGAAGTTGATATCCTGAAGAATATATAGCTTTGTTTCTTTTTTCCTTTCTTTTTTGGCTATTGTCGTGTTGGTGGTTTGCTATTTTTTGGTTGACTATTTTCTCTTTGTAGTTTTCTTTTGCTCCAGCTGCTCATTTTTGTGAAGGGTTTCAGGGCCCCTTCAAAACTTGTTTACCTCTAATCAAAAAAAAATTTAACCTTTTCTCACACTCTTCCAATCCTTTGCTAAATAAGGTTATTAGTTGCTCTAAAATTTTATCAGTTTTTTATATACTAACATAGTTGAGATGGTGTTAAGATTTTCATAAGCATACAAAATAAAATCCTTAGAAAAATTGATATTTAAGAGGGTAGGTGTTGTTGCTAAAGATTCATTTATGCCTTCATAACTTGTTTTTCCTTGGTCAATTTTAAAACCAAATATTTTGTTAACATGGATATTAGTGGCACTAGAAGAACAACAATATTTGATATAGCCCTTCTAATAAAATTGATCCTTCTCATGAAAATTTGTAAACTATTTTTATGAGTTGGTAAAGATAAAGTTAAGATAGCACTCACCCTTTCAAGATCAATTCTAATACCATGTTTGGACACCACATAACCAAGTGAATTTTCTTCATGAACATCAAAGATGCATTTATTTGGATTGAGGGATGCACCATACTTCCTACACTTGTCAAAAATGTGCTTTAGATGAGTGAAATTGTCCCTTACATCCTTCAAAAAATTACTAATATCATCAAGGTACACAAGAACAATATTATTCAGCAGGGACCCTACTATCCCCACTACATTCAAGAGTTGATTCATGAGTAGATCATTGATATCAAGTACTTTTTACTAATTTTTATCTACTAGCTAAATTAGTAAATTTTTATCAACAGTTATTAAATTGGGGTGAGAAAAAGATTTAACATTTGAGCAAATCAGATAAGAAAACCAGACATTTAATGATTTATCAAGTACATGTACATGTTTTATGGCTAGTTCATCATGTTTAACATTTTAGCATGTGGTGTAAAATGGGCTCCCAAAAGGGTTGACCCTAGCATGCTTCCCTCTTAGATTCAAAAGATGCAACGAATAGTGGTCGCATGTTTCAATCATATCTTGAAAACTAGGATTTGGGTTTTCGTGATTTTTGGTATAATTTATAAAACAATGAGGCAATTTTTTTTTTTTAAATTTCTCACCAACCCAATTCATATTTTTTGAGAAATCGTCACCACTTCTAAGGAAAAATAAAAATCCACCTTTTTAGGAGGATTTTAAGGCTCAAAGGGCAGTTCTACATTAGTTTTGAGGTCCCACATGGGTTGACCATCACTCAAGGGGAGTTTTGGACACTTAATCACTCAATTTTCCCTAGTTTTGATGCCTTTTTTGCATGTTTTTTAAACTTGTATGATCAAAGATGATTCATCATGCATATTAGTGAAGTTGAGAGTTAAGTCTCAATATTATCATCTAATTTTAAAGTGAAAAACACTTAACTTGTATCTTATGCATGATTTTAAATAAGACACAATAAGTAAATTAAATATTAAAGGTAATATTTTATTACCTTAATATTTACCATGCAATGTAAAAAAGAGGTCGTGGTCGAGGCCGCAGTGGTGGCCATGGGTCAAACCGCCAGGTTACTCCCCCTCAGATCCCTCATCAGAGTGATTAGGCATAACAATTGGGTTTGTAGTTGGAATAGGAAAATGAGGAACAAACTCGAGAACAATCGGTGGTCAAGGGAGCATAGTTACGTCCTCTACTGGAAGAGGTCCTTGCTTGAATTGGAACTAGACAGGAAGTGGAACATGAGGTGATTAGGGAATGTGATAAATCTTTGAGGAGAGTTGATGATACAGTGTAGCAAGATGCCATCATTACTGGTCATATGTGAGATTTTTTGAGGTCACACCCTCCCACATTTGATGGATCTAGTGGTGGTTTAGAAGAAAAAATTTGGCTGATCGATTTGGAGTGATAGTTTGTGATGCATCCTTATGGTAGCAATACCTATTCTCGTTGCACCATAATGCATCTTAGAGGCTTTGCTTCTACTTGTTGGCATTTGGAGGAGCAAAAGCTCCATCTAGAGATTGGTGAAGTCTCATGGGATATGTTCCTTGAGAGATTTAGAGTATGTTTCTTGTCTGAGCATTGGAGACAGTGACGTGCGGATGAGTTTCATGACCTATGTCAGATGGCTATGTCCGTGGAGCAGTTTGAGCATAGGTTTTATGAGCTCAAACAATATGCAGGGATTGTGGATGATGAGGCGATGTTGGTGCAACATTTCATCAGGGGTTTAAACACCCGTATTAGCGGTGGAGTCAGAGTCTTCGAGATGAAGACTATGGAGGTTGATGTGGAGAAGGCACATATTATGGAAGAGAATCTCGCTATGGCATTGGGTGGACACATAGGAGTACATATAGGTAGTGATCCTATTTCAGGTTTTGGTTAGCGAGCTGGTTAGTTACAGATAGGTGGTTCCTCTAGGAATCAATAGGCACCCGCTAAGTGTGGACAACAACATCATAATCAACAAAAGAATAAGAATTCACAGTTTCAACAGGGTAATAGTTCACAATTTGGAAGGAACTGTAACTGGTGGCGCAATAAGCGTAATCGACAGGATCAACCAACTCAAAGTGCACAGTCTATAGTGAGTAGAGGCAGCTTTTAGCAATCCAATGCACCTTCAGGTGGCAGAGGATTTGGCAGAGGTACTGGTTATTTCTCATGTGGTCAACAAGGACATATTGCTAGGCAGTGTCCTATGCGAGGTACTTCAGGATTTGGACAGCGACCGAAAGCTTCAGAGCTGACACTTGGTCATGTAGGCCATTCACATACAATTTTTGCTATGCTAAATAATCGCTAAGAAGATCATTAGAACACTGTGGTTGACTTTTTAGGTCAGTTATAGGGTACCGATGTTACTACTCTTTTTGATTATGGAACTATTGATTCATTTATTTCACCTACTATTGTTGAGCGATGTGAACTTGTGGTCATAAAGCAAGGCGATAGGTGGTAGGTGGAATTTTCTTTTGGGGAAAAGGTAGCAGTATAATCCCTCGTTCACAATTGTGGACTAAGGATTGGACTGTTATCTACCTCAGTAGATCTTCTAGTCACACCTTTAGGTTCATATGATATTGTTTTAGGGATGGATTGATTAGAATCTCATCATGTAGTGATTGACTATTGCCATAAGACAATACGTTATATTGATGATGTTGGTACTGAGGTTAAAAATTTTGGTGTTCAGAGAGCCATCTCTTTGCGGATAATTTATGCTATGCAGTTGAAGAGATGCCTTCATCAGGGATGTTAGTTATTTGTGACAATAGTTAGTGACTTGGATTTAGGGGAGACTCAAGAGATATCACTTGATGATCACCCTATTCTTAGGGAATTCTTAGATGTTTTTCCTAGTGATATTCCTAGTATGCCACCGAAGCGTGACATAGATTTTAGAGTTGACCTAGTTCTTGGAGCATAGCCCATATCTCGAGCCCCTTATAGAATGACTA